>CM021110.1:202207810-202567076 GCA_007115665.2 Sequoiadendron giganteum | reverse complement strand
GGACATCCCTAAGTGTCCCAACGATCATGTTCACTCATGTCGATATTCGCTCATGGAATGAACTTGCAGTCATCCAATTTTCAAGTGAGATTTTTTAAAAACACTTGATCCGTGTGTGCTCCAATGCATTTTCAATAGTGAATTTATGCTTGGTGGCGAGGGGCTCTGCCCCTCAACCCTGCCTGTATCGCAAAAATCCTTGTATTAGTGAGACATCCCTAACTATCCCACCAATGATGTTAAATCACACCGATAAGGCTTCCATACTCCACCTGAGGTCCACCAAGGCATGGGTACACCACCTGTGTAATTCCGGAGAATCATGAAGGGAATCTACAATATTCATGTGAAGCTCCCGGAAAGACATCTGATCAAAGCTCTTTATCATTGTATCGGTAGGACATCTCTAAGTGTCCCAACGATCATGTTCACTCATGTCGATATTCACTCATGGAATGAACTTGCAGTCGTCCGATTTTCAAGTGAGATTTTTTAAAAACACTTGATCCGTGTGTGCTCCAATGAATTTTCAATAGTGAATTTACGCTTGGTGGTGAGGGGCTCTGCCCCTTGACCCCGCCTGTATCACGATAGGAGCACGTCGGGGCCACTGTCCCCATACCCAGTGAGGGGGCATTGCCCCCTCGACCCCCCACAAGGGGGCTCTACCCCCTTGACCCCCGCAAGGGGCACTGCCCCTTGACCCTGCTGGTGGCTGTTGCCCCTGAGCCCCTACTTCAATATTAAAAAAATATATATATATATGGGGGAACTGCACCGACCAAGTATGCAAATTTTTAAAGGAGGGATTCGCCATTTTAATGAACTGTTTTAGTGATTATTCACTAGGATTCGCCAATGTGATTATTTTTTTTAACCAATTATCTATTAAGATTCTCCGGGATTTTACAAATTTTTGAATAATGTGCATAAGATTCACCAAGGAAAATTAATATATTTTTCAAATAAAAGGAAAGATTCTCCAAGATTTTACACCTTTGTTGAGGGGGGGGTTTCTTAAAGTTATCCTTGTTCCTTGACAAAACTGATTGCATCCCTACCCCTCCTACGTCACTGACCTCCTCATTCATAGACAAGAATGAGGCTATCCATATCCCTTCTAAATACATTGCTAGTCTTAGTAAGGGGTTGGGTGCCTTGTAAAATCACCTGGAAGGAAACTCGAAACTAGATAGGATCACTAGAGTTATCGGTGAAATAAGATACATGGTAGGAAAAGACCATACAGGCATAGAAATATTGGCTAGTCTCACTAGTCTGGCCAAAGCATGTACCCCTACAAGTTGTAGTCACATGGTATGGAGTGGCCCATTGGAATAATGTGAGAGACAGTTAGAAATGTTGATGCCTCCCATATCTATGTGCATGGTTGATGCGATCCCTTCAGTTTGTGTTCCCACTACTTCCGATAACTCTAAAACTATCAAGGTAAACATGAGCCCTTTAGGTTTCCACTTCACCCCTTCTACCTCCTTTGGTTGTGGAGGATTTGGTGAGATGATTGGTGGAGGATTTGGTGCTGGAAACTTTGGAAGTGGAGGTGGTTCCAGTGGATGTCATGGAAGTGGCCCTAGAAGTGGTGGTGGCTCTGGCGGAAGCCATACTAGTGGTAGTGGCATCGATGGTGGCTTTGGTGGTAGTCATGGTGGTGGTCTAGGTGGTGGCCTTGGTGCCCTACTGGTCACATGCCTTCTAATGACCCTATTCTATAAACCCTTCTTTAGAACATGGGAAGGATGTAGAATTAGATAGCCAACCTTTCCCAGGCCTTGACCCAGCCCATTTTATAGCCTTTCTTTTGACACAACCCATTATCAGTCATAATTCTAAACACTCATTTCTCATAAGGGGTGGAGATTCCTAAATTCAAGAAATACGGTGGTAACGGGGACCCATAGATGCATGTGTCTGCTTTTAACACCTTATGCACATATTTTCTCCATCATGATGCATTGATGGAAAAATTGTTTCCCTGATCCCTCAAGGATACAACACTTGAGTGGTACTGTTCCTTACTTGACAACTCCATCTTTATGTTTTATCAGCTTGTGAACCAATTCCTAGGACAGTTCCAAGCTAACAACAGACCAAAGATGACCTTCTCTAACCTTGTTCGATGTAAACAATGGGATAATGAGAAGATTATCGACTTTATAGCATGATATTAGGTGCTCTTTTCATAAATATCATATCTGTTACCTGACTCTGATATAGATAAAGTGTTCATAGGGAACTTACAAAGGCCTTGGCAAGAGAAGTTTTCCCTTATGAAGTACCCTTCTTTTGCGCATTTGTGTGCAGCTTTACAGGAGTACCAACAAATAGTAATTTAGTTTTGGGGTTCTTCCTTGTGCTCACATCCTAAATGAAATTCTATCATATCAATATCTGGAAAAGGAAAATCCATTGCAAATGTAGTAGCCATTGTAGAAAATAATAACCTTAGATGCGATTGAAATTTTATGAAGTTATCAAAATCTTATTCTTCCATCTTGCAGAAGTTGTTGAAGGGCAAGATCGTTAGCTTACCAACCCCTAAGTTGGTTAAGGAACCATATCCTAACTGGTATGAAGTAAATACTTATTGCCAATACCATCAAGTTAATATAAATGATATTGAAGTTGCATGCACCTGCATCATGAGATACAGGATCACATCGAGGATGGTACTATTCATCTTGATGGGAACACAAAAAATATGAATAAATCAGTGGCGAAAGCTAATAGTGAATTGCAAATATACATAGACCCATTTTCATAGCATTCTGCTAACATGATTAACGATCCCTCTGATTCTGTTTCTTACCCCAAGGTGTATGTTAACACGGTTACTATTACTCCCTCTCCTCATCTTGTGACCGGTTTGTAGGACATAACAATCACCTCGCAAGATGTACCAACAAATGACAAACCCTCTCTGCTTTACATTCCCACTCACCTCAATGGAAAAATTGTGATCGGGGTCTTGGTCTAACCCGTGAGTAGAGTGAATGTCATCACGGAGGATATATTACTCCAAAATTCCCTGAAAAGGGAGGAATATGAAAAAAAAAAATCCATCATCCATACACATGATGTTCTTAAACCTTATGGATTGATAATGTTGTCTATCCTAGTCAGACCTAGGAATGTAGACACAGTCTTCGATGCTATTCCCAAGTCAAAATTATTCAGAGTGAAGCTAGGTATAACTTGGCTAGATTCCATGAATGGGATCACCTTTGTAATTCATATTTTTTAAGTTTTCCCAGGAGGGTGTCGTACATGTAGTGCATGATATCAAATACTGGCTTGTGTTGTCTTGTGGGGATACTCATTGGATAACTTTTGGCCCACTCTAGTCAGTCCACTCCTACCAAGGACGAACCTACTTTACAGGAACTATCTAAAGTATAAAATTGGGGGCAAGGGATAGAAGAAGTTGACCCTTCCTATAGCCAAGTAGCCAGTGGCCTCCTCCTCCCAAAAGGGAAAGGAGAAGCTCACCCCCTCTTGGGCTGACTCATCTGCACCCCTTTCTTGGGAGGAGTATTGGATGAATAAGCTTGGCCTTTACCCACTGAGTCCAATAATTCCTCCTTGGCGAAAACCCAAGATTAGGATATCAGATCTCCCTAATGGGTCTCTTGGACCTTGGTACTATCTATATGGTGGAAAGAAGAGCTCACAAAGAGAATTTTCCTCACAACCTCTTCTCATTCCCCAAGTAGGAAGAGGCCCACCATTAAGGGGTTGAGGTCGATTCCTCCTACCACTTCCAAACCTACTCCTTTTTCTCCCACTCAAGAGTCTATCCTCTCATTGGATCAGGCCATTGAGGACACTCCCATGGTTGATTAGGAACTATTTGTCCCTTTGCAAGCTCTGGCTTCTAGTTCAAAGAGCCATAGAAACCACCTTGCATGTGAGCATAAGGACTAGTGAAAGGCTCTCCTAGCTGAGCAATATTATTTATAGAAGGAGGAGGGGACAATCACACCTTCTATTTTGTCCTCCTCCCTCCCTCCTTCTACCCCTATCCAAACTAGCTCTGAATCTCTTTGGGCTTCCGCTACGAGTGCACATACACCTAGAAAGGTGTAATTGTTTATCACCCCTTCTATGGAGTTGCCCCTATTGACTTCCATACCAAATGTCTTTCCTTTCCCAAAGCCTATGGATATGGTTAATACTTCAATTGTATCTGTTGTGGTTATGTCCTCCTCTCCCTCTATTCGTCTTGCTTCGTCTATGGGAAGTTCGCATCCTCTAACAAAGGAGAAAGTAGAATGTGGTCCCTCTAGCAATGGAGAGCATCAGAGGATTCCACCTTCTCTGAAAGGTGGCCCCACATTGAGTTGTTTTGTCCTATTGAAAAAACCATTCCCAACCTCCCTTGAGTTTTTCATTGCTCCCGAGTCTCTCGGTGGGCCTAGCGGTGAACCTCGGGTGAAAACTCCTCTATCTACCTAGGTGAAACATGGAAATCCTGTTAAGTGTATGTTTAACTCAATGGATGATGTTCTGACCTTTTTAGTGATATTCATGAAGTCATTGACCTTAGACCCACAAGATTTGAGTGACGCAGACCTCATAGGTCCCTCTTCCTTGGCCCTTGTTGTAGGAGGATCATAATATCCAACCCTTAACATTAACCCATTATAGGCCCATCATCCTTCCCCCTATGATGATCTAGAATGGGAATTTTATGACCTCTTGGTTGACCAGTGTTAGGGGGGGACCCCCTTCTTGATCTTTAGATTAGATATGTGTTTTTTTGTTGTGATGTGATCTCTCCGTGATCGTGCTATGTGTACCTAGATGACCCTCATCACCCCTGTTAGTGCTTGGATATAGGCATGGTATTTTGTGTTGTAAACCTTCTTCTATTTGTATCAACTTTCTTCCATATTTGTGATTGACTTTTGGAAAATTGGGGATGATGCAAAGCATCGAGAGCATTTAGTCTTCCTTCCATGTTGACACAATTTTTTATTTTTACTTTGTCTTTTGTGCATTCTTCCTGATCTGCTTGGGGATTGATGATATTTTGCCTCACACCATGGTTACCTATTATATATAAAAATAAAGGTAGAGTTGACCCCACAAAACCAAATCCCCCTGTGCCCTTTGATCGTATTCGCTTCTCTTTTCTTTTGCTTCCCCTTTATCTTTCTCTCTTCTTTTCATGAGTTGTCCCTTTCATGTGTGACAACACCACTCCTACATCACTCGATCTTTAGGAAATGCATTGATTGTGAAGCGAATCCTTCCTCAAGACCCTTCACATATTTTTCCTTTAGAATTGTATTCTCGACTTGAAACCCTAACAAAAAATATTTCCTTCATCATGGGTTCATAAAGAAAGGACTTGGAAAACTTCCTCCAAAGTGGGAACAATCTTAATATTCCCCTTTCATGGGGCATCTCTTTCCATTCAAATTCCTTGACGAAGTGAACATATTTCATAAGGATTCCTTGATGATGAATCGATTTGAGAAGGAATATGTTAGCTTTTGAATAGCGTGTCCCTTGAGTGGACCCATCCCTTTCACGTTGGGTTCCCAAGGGACCCCTTCGAAAGCCTTCAATGATTTTTATGGTTTCTAGCCCGAGAGCAACCTAGCTATAATGGTTTCACATCTTCACATCTACATTGGGGGCACCCTGACTTGACTTCACTTTTCAAACATCGCGTCCCTTGAGTGGACCCTCCTTCCTTTTGAAGGGTTCCCAAGGGGGCCCTTTGAAAGTCTTGTAACTTAGTGATGGTTTGTATGACTATCTGTTCATTGACCTACATGACTACTTCCTGACATGTTCTATTTGCGGGTAAACATGTCTCCATCTCTAACTCTATGGAGTCCCCTTTGCTTAGTATCCTTCATGTGAGAGTTCTTGAAGGATACTCCCTTTTAGGACTGTAAGCCTATGAGGTGCCTTTGTACTTCAACTTTATAGTTCTGTAGAACTATGGTGTCCACTCCTACACTTCTGAGTTTCCCAAACTATGCTTTGCTTCCTCATCAGTTCAGCTATACATCTCTTACTTTGCTACTTCCTTACTACTCTACTTTATCTAAGAACTCATTAGTACTCATTGTCGCTAAAGTGGGGAAAAAATGTATAGGCATGAATTTTCACCCCTAATGCAAATTCCCCTTTCCCTCACAATTTAGAAAACCTAAGGAAAAAGATTAATTCCAGTTAAGCCTACTACTCACATCACATTTGGCACCTACTTTGTTTGTAGATGGGGGAATTTTTGTTGGGGATGACTACACAGTGCATAGACGTTCACGTGGCTCACTTACATCCCTGGTAGATTCATGTCGCTGGAGACTACAAAAATGTTACACTTCCTATTGGGAGTCAAAGTGTAATGCCTTTCTTCGACTAGCCGACCCGAATATGGTTATTTCTTGACCTTTTCCTTCATATTATCCCTCCATTCTTCCATGTTGAGATCTTTTAGGGTCATCTCTACTCAATCTCTCCACACTTTTGAGCATTCACTTCAAGATTTGTAGCAACACTTCACACTTTATAGTAGAAATCTATCATTCCATCACTTTGATGGTGCAAGTGTAGGACAAACACCATTGCAGCAGAGGCTTGATTTCATTTCATATTCTCCTCCACTAGCCTTGAGCGCTTTGGACAGAGGTGGTAAGATCCTCTTATCTTCTCTATCATTTTGGTTGAGTAAGCATGTACTATTTTGTAGTGTCTTTTATTTACATAGCTTGTATTCTCTTCTTTATCATATTTTCCCTATCGTTGGCAAACTTGGCTGTCTATGGAGGTGGAAACACCAAAATGGGGGTCTGATTGAAGAAGACCCTTATATAGGCCCCCAACATTTTTTTGCTTTTCTATGTGCAGGTGGAGACATTTTGGAGCAAGTTGGTGAGAATATTATTGTACGAAATCATCTTTGTCACCCTTGTGGTAATCTATTTCCTTTATCACTTTTGTCTTTATGTCTCACTCTTCTTAGTCTTATTCTACACTTCTTGAAACTCTTAAACTAAGTTGATAGTTCATTTTTTAGAGTCTAGCCTCATCTCTTTGGTTTTCTAGCCGTACGGATGCCAATTCACCTATGAGGTGCCAGCACATCACGCTATCATCCCAAAACCATGCTTTTGTCCTCCGATAGAGAGCTACCTGAGATGAAGAGTTGAATCTAAAGATCGACTCACCTAGCCTCCCCTTGACTCTCAGGTTTGTAGAATGATCAAAGGACCTTATATTCCTCATCATTCTCATCCTGCCTATCCTAACCTTCCATTAAACTGAGGTAAGCTAGGGCAGCCATACTGCTCTTGGCCTTTTGTGATCTGGGGCCTTGCAATGGTTGGTCCCCCTCTCTTACAATTTCAAGATGGCTCTAAGGCCATACATTCAAAAGTATGTCTATATACTATGTAGCTTCTATGTATGTGTACACAAGGCTTTTTTAGGCATATCTATACAAAAAGGGGCAAAAAAGTGTTTTAAACTTCAGTTATTTGGAGAAGGAGCATTATCATCCATGATGTGAGCATTTTTTTCACCAGTAGGAAGGTTGTCACCAGTAGCATTGGGACCAAGAGCAGCAGTGTCAACACCAAGAACCGTGACAAAGAGAATATGAGGTTCCTAAAATCTATGTACCAATCCACGTCATAAAATAACACCATATTGTAGCAGTGCAACATAAAGTGGCATGCACGAGTAGCTCTCTCATGATGCTCAGGAATGGCACCCATGGCACCACTGCATCCTCTTTAATATACCTCCATAGGTCACTTGCAAAAGGAAGGCCCAAGCCATAGACTGCATGGTTCACCACCTCTCTGAGGCCGTCGAGATACTTCTTTAGAAAAATTTGGAACATCAGACATAAAATCATGGCCTTAGGAACTTCAATGTCAAGCAATGAAGTGATGAAATGGGATAAAATATTAGTATTCACTCGATACTTGTTATAATAGTCAATGCAACTCTACCGAGAACCCATTTCATGGCTATGATAGCCACAAAATGCTTGTTTTTGGTCATGTGTTTGAGATGCCTATTTGAAATCTCTCCTAGAAAAGTCATTTGGGACTTGTTATAGACTAGCCTGATTGGGGTGTTCATGGTGCCTAACTTTGCTCAGCTACCTAAGTCTAAGTTCGACGCAAACTTAAAACCTACTCAACTGTCTAAACCATAATCTTAGCTAATCACCTAATGCCAATTTTGCTAATCGCTAAGTGTGATTGTGTTGCTGGGATAGGTCCTATTTATAGAAATATTTGAGGTAACCTACATACCATAAACGTGAGTCTAATCGAGTATTAACTGGTAAATTCCACCAAAGGCCTACTCAATTTTCCAACCTAGTTGCGTCTATAGGTATGAATTGTTGCGTGTAAGATTAAGGAGTGACAATCAATTAGTGCAAATTGGTGGCAGCCCAAGAAATAGCTCGCATGGAAAATTTTTGAGGTGTTACACTATCAATGATTTTGAGATCCAAGGCTTACTTTAAATAATTTCTAAGTACTCACCATACCCTTGTCTTAATTATTCTTTTTGGGATATTTATTACCAAGGCATGCAAAAGGACAGCGAGCATTTGCATCAGCGCCTCAAATTCCCAAGAAAATCGCACTAAAAGATGTGATCACTGATGTAATTATGAAATCCTGTCTTTTCAAAAAGGCAAGTAAATTCATTTCGTATGAGTAGGAGAGCTAGCGGTACATGCCAAATTAAATGGAAAAAGGCAATCGTTGTTTACCGGTTGAAAGCAAAAAAATTGAAGAAAAAGCTAAGTATTGCATGCAAGAGCTAAACGGAGCATAAAACTTCTTGAGTATGAAAAAAATATTTTGAAGTGCAAAATTGCTAAGAGAACCAAGCCATGGTGTGGATTGAACCCAAATCAAGAGGCAAGGATTCATCTGGGTTTGCGCAGTTTTTAAGGTTCCATTCATATCGCTTCAGTGTGCTTTCTGAACAAGAAGTTTGCAAGAAATGGAGGTAGCTCAGAGTTCTCAAGTAGAAATTTAGGGCAAAGGAATGTAAAGGTTATATGACATCATGTGTGTAGTGCCAGCCATCTATGTCTTCAAAAATAATTCTTATGCTTTGTCTGGTATACTAGAGAAGATAGTGTGGGTGAATAAAAGGGTTGTACAAAACCATAATACTCATAGAGACCAGAGCCAAATTAAGGAGGAGTGGGATAATATTCATGATCCCATCCTTGCAAATAACCCTAAGATCCTTAGGGAGGTGGCCTATGAAAGGATGAAGTGAAATGGTGAGATGAATTCCTTGGCACAAAACTGTTGGTTTAGTGGGATGCTATAATAAATGGTCTTGTTCATGCACTACTACCCCGAATTGGTCATTGCATCAAGAATTTCAACCTGGCTATGAATACCATTGAGGGTCGAGAGTTAAAAGTTATCATCTACAAGGAGGATATCTGGGATATGTTGTGCATCCCAGAACAAATTTCCAAGGTATAAATAATGGATTCATTCACTCTAGCAAGCGGAGAGAGCATATGGAGAACCAAATATCTTGATCTGGATTTTTATAACAAAGAAACCTCAAAGTCTAGGGATGATTAAAAGAAAAAGATACCGATCCCAGTAGCACATAAAATTTTCAAGGAGGATATGAGAGATTCCTTGTCAATGATGGAATTTGTTTATGGTCTATATACTGATAGACATATTGAGGATTTTCAACTAGGTTTGGGGTTCTAGTTGTGTAGGAAACACTCTCTTTTTTGATACAACTTCATAGAATTCCTCATTCAAGAATGTTGAACTAGATAGTGTAGTATGAGACAAAATAGAGGTTCAAGTTTTTTTCCTTCCTTGCACACATGTTTTTGCATCAGAACCGTGAATTCTTCCAAAGGCACATAATATTGCCAAAAATCAATAGAGAAAGCCAATATCAGTATGGATTCCTCTCCTCTCCGCAACATATGACTATTACACATTTTTAGATTATTTCTTGAATCTAATTTTGCAATAATTGAGAGAGGATGGAAATGTTTTGCGGCTCACCTCAGACCAAATAGAGTACATGCATAATTTCACTTTGAAGTGTGACTAGTTTCTAGGGAAAGATTTCACATTCATCCAGATGCACGATTTCACTGGGGAACCATTCCAACTTTTGGAATTCTCATGGATCAGATATTGACCCTTGAAATGTTTGGAAAGGTATCAATTATTGACTTCACCTTTTGCAGTGAAAAATCTAAAAGGGATTTTTCAGCTACCTGATGAGCTTTATAATGGTGATCATAGCTAAGAAGTGGACTCATGACTTGCTAGAGGCAAAGCTAGCTCATTTGGGGCTGGTATGGATTTGTGATAAATTGAATTACAACCTTGACAATGACTTGTCAAATGAGTACATCAAGGTAATGCATAGTCCCCAGCCTTACTAGGAGAAGCAGTGAAATCCAATGGAGGATGTAGATGATATAATGGTGGACCTAGTCCACATTCTAGATGGAGATAGTCATCCGACATGGCTAAAGTTCTATTTTCAAAAAGGGAAATATGATAAGTCAAGGCAAATTGGGGCTACTCTTTGCAACAATTTGACAAAGAATTACAACTAGAATGAAGAGAAGATTAGAGATTTCTAGATTTATCGATAGGAGATTCAATGCACTAAGGACCCTTATGATAGCAAAGAAATAGATGAGAGTTTCGATAAGCTATGGAATTATGAGCATCTTGATTTTGAGAATAGTAATGATAAAGATGGTGACCCAAAGGAGGCCAAAGAATGTACCACAAAAGGAGTAGAACTAGAAGTGGAGCTTCAAACAACCCCAACATAGCAAAAGGGGAAGGAAATAAAGCAACATGGAAAGGTTTCTTCAAATGTCTAGGTAAACATATCATGTGCAAGGGCTTTGTTGACTCGCACCTGGACCACAAAGAGGACCATAAAAATATAGCCACACAAATTAGAGATAGTAGTGGAGGAAGACTCGCCACCCACCAAATGGTAGCAAATGGAAGC
The DNA here is from genome assembly GCA_007115665.2 of Sequoiadendron giganteum. Taxonomy (NCBI): domain Eukaryota; kingdom Viridiplantae; phylum Streptophyta; class Pinopsida; order Cupressales; family Cupressaceae; genus Sequoiadendron; species Sequoiadendron giganteum. Next base: position 202,556,039 of record CM021110.1, on the reverse strand, counting down.
ATCTTCTAGAGAGTTTTTGCATGAGCCTAGTGTGAGCCAAGAGCCCGAAACAAGCCAAGGATCACAATTGCCCAAACTGCAGGTATCTTTCACTCTATCTTCTCTTGCTTCACAATATTTAGTAACCCTACTATTCCCATGATGCCACTCATGACAAGCGCTGGCCCTTCCTTTTCCACCTCCGCTTCCATGGTCATGGGAGGTTTCACATAGTTCTCTCATGTGGCACCATCTACCTTTACTCCTTTTTGAATCTTTACACCTTTCACTTCGGCCCATTCTGTGTCATCCAGTGCCTCACATTTTGCCTCCATGGCCATAATTAATACCTCTCCTACTGCTACTATGTTGGCTTCAGTCCAATCTATCCAACAGATGGAATCTTCGATGCCCCACTTCCCTCGAGTCCTCCTATTGGCCCATAAAATGGGTATTGGGATATCCCTCCTTTCTCTCTTCAAATAGTCAACCTTTCAAAGAAGGAAACACCCGAGACAACTACCCTCTCATTTCCTATTACCCTTCCTCTTAGTGCACCTTTCACAGGTGGGCTCGTCAGATCCCCGGTAGAGTTCTTGTCGAAGGGAGATAAAACTAAATAGGCATAGGAAATGAAAGTCCAAAAACAAAAAGATAAAGATGCTAAAAGGCCACCTGAGCTAAGGATGCAGACTATTTTTAATGAAGCTCAACAATCGCTATAATTTTTGACTATGTACCTATTCGTCATTAAATTACAAGGGGATATGAAGCCGGATGATTATAATATGTACGCCATGGGGCTCGACCTGAGCATAGCCCGACCACAAGATAAAGTTGAGCTCATGGAGGAGACCTAGTAGGTTGTGACCACCAACTTTCTTAAGTTTGTTCGCTATCTAAAAAAGAGGGAAGCAGAGCTGAAAATCATCAAGGAGAGGGTCACGGTCTTAATGGTGAAGGAAAAAGTGAGGGATGCTGAGTTTAAACACTTTTCTTGAAAAATGAAGATGGAGTAGGCTAAGCTCCAAGAGGAACTTGCAAGGTTCCAAGAGGATATTGAAGGAGGCACCCTTTTGATAGCACAACTACTTTTCCAACTCAAGTCCTGGGTCGGTATATCATCGATGCTGCCTTATAAGGAAATGATTGATTTGCATGGAACATAGGAGAATCTATGTGACATATCAACTCCATCCGATGTTGAATGGTTTCCTCTACAAATTTCTCTCTCTAAGATATGATCACATCACCTAATGGATAGGACTTTGTTCTATGAACTAGAAGTTTTAGGTCTCTCGTTCCATAGGAAAAAAACCCCTGGTAGTCACTAAAATTTGTGAAGATAAATTTCCCAAGCTCCCTTCGGGTTATTTTTTGTTTTTTCCAAATGCTAGCCCATGCCTCATCTATTGAAAATATTATTGGGCTCCTTTCATAAAGGATTTGTTTGAATGCTACCAAATGTTTGCCAGGCACTCTTCATAGATTTTTCTTCCTTCATGTTTCCAATGGCTCCTACCACACCTCCACGTGTCAAAAATTCACATACTTCAAGGCTTCTTTTCACTCCCCTATCAGGCCCCAACCACATGACACATAGCATCATCCACATACATTCTTTGGTGGCCCCCACCAATGGTTCCATTTGTAAGGATGACCTCCACGTATCCTCACCACATATATTTTCACCACAAGAATGAAGGAATGAACCAAGAGCCCCAACCTATTGCCAAATGGATCTTCTAAGGGCTTTGATGTGTCTCTACTGAGTGATCAATATCCTCCTATTGCTACCACATTTTTCAACTGCCATTGGGAGTGAGCGATGTGTGTCAATGCTCTATTCTATTAGGACCACTACCATCATTCAAAGGGGATGCATTTGGCTCAAGGGTGACCACGTTCATGGCTCAAATCTTTTTCCATTGTAATAGCCAAGGGAAATCCTTGTTGTATGCAGCATTGCTCATGATCAGGGAATCTTTTTATATTAATGGCTCACCAAACAATGGGTTTTTAGATATAAATACTACTTCTTCTTTAGAAGTAATGTCTGGGAATTTGCAGAGAAATTTGTTGAAATACCAAGCCTCTTGTATTAATTTTACCTTATTGTATGAGATTCATAGATTATGCCATTGTTCGGCCTTTCTACTTCTTGACTAATTAATAAAGTTGTATACTGTGCCTTTATTGTATATAGAAATTTGTTCACAAACTTCTATAATTTTAATATAATCTAGTTGATTAAGATCATGTATTTGACTCTTATTTTTAGTGGATATGTGGAAGTTATTTTATGGCATTGAATAAATTGTTCAGATTTCCATTTTTATCTTTGTTGTTATGAGACATAGTAGATTTTTGAATGCCCCATAAATCATATCTCAAAGATAGTTTTATCATCTACTTTTTGGTGCATCGCCTTAGATTAGATTTATTTTATATTCATTTCTTTCTCTCTTTTCAGCCCCAAATTATAGAATAAGTTGACTTCTTTAAAAACCCGTAGATCACTCAATTTAGCGCAATATGTCCCCCCTTTTACTGAGTTTCCCATAAAGGTTGTTACCTTGTCAATTTTTGGCATCAACACTTACCTCGCGTCAAAATCACTAATCTTAAAAATCCCTTACCTCTGAACTATAATGCTAATGCCTTTTTCCATTATCACCAAAAATCGGACATGATACAAAACATTGCAAGCATCCTAAACACACTATATAAGACCTCATTGATTCTAATCACATCTAGTTTGGTCATGTGAATGAACAAGGAAATAAGTATGTTTCCCCACCCAACCAAAATTTGTGAACTTTTACTAATCACATCCCAAATTATAACATCTCTTTTATTAAAGCTAATGATACCAAGAATAATGTGATTATTGTTGACATGGTTGATGATAACGTGAGTGACAATGAGGATGATTCTATAGATACTATGATTTAACCTCATTGAATTTCAACCTTGTAAGGTCCGAACAAAAATTTCTATAAATATTTCTTTCTCAAAAAATGACATAATCAAACATGCACCTGATGGTCCTCTTTACATTGCTAAAAGAATCAATGGAAAGCCTACTAAAAGGATATTAATTGATATCATGTGTGTAGAGAATGTGATCACTAAGGAATTTTTTTTGTGCATGAACTTTATCAAGACTCTTATGAACAACTAAAAGCATGGATCAAAACATATAATGGTTTTGCTTGCCCTATGATATGTTTGATCACTCTTCCTTTAAAAGTTGGACCAAAATAATTGAATGTCTCATTCTCCATCGTATTATCATCAAAACAATTCCTTGTGAATCTTAGCTATCCATAGCTACACTCCATGGATGCTATCCTATCGGTAGCACATAAATTCTTAAAGTTTCCATTTGGAAATGACATCTTTACTATGCATCATAGTGACTTTAATCTTGTCTTCCTGTGGGAATTTCTCATTGGATTTATTTTTTCCTAAACCTATGGAACCTATTAAGCCTCATGAGGACTTATTCTTCAAATCTTATAAAAAATTCAAGAAAAGTGCATAAAAAAATTATCTCTTAGCAACATGCCTCAACCCATGATTGATTATATTATACTTGATGAAGCCATGATTGAACCAAAATCCCTTCAAAGTAACCAAGAAAAATCCATGACAAATCCTCCACCTATTTTCTATAAGAGACCAAGAGATAAATATGCTATTCCCATTATGTCTCCTAAGATCAAAAAAGTTTATAAAGCCAAAGATAAATTGATTGACCAACCTTCCATGGTTCCTTCCATTCCTCCCTTGCATAAAGAACAAAAATTGGTAGTTGATAAACCTACTCCTACACAATCACAACTTAAAAATTCTACAAGAAGAACCCAAAATGTTAAAGAGTGTAGGCATAGAATTTGTGCTATTTCTCATTAGTTAGAAGAAAAGAATAAAATAAAAAACCAATATCAAACACTAACTCAAGCAATACATGATGATTTTCCACCTTCTCCACCAAAAAAAAATGAAACTTCAATGGACATCATCATTAGGAATTTTGTTATGACTACTTTAGATGATGATGATGAGATTTCTAAGATAGATGAGTAAGTGCATAATGAGTTGAATGTATTATTTTCCTCTTCCATGAGCTTATATGACAACTTTGACGATCCTCCTAAAAAGAGTGACTCACCTGGTGATGTTCCATGACTCTTGTCTTTGTCTGTTTGTCTAGTTTTCCACCTTCCCAATATGATGAACAATATGGGGATGTGGATGACCTGCTATAGGTTGAATCACATGTTCCATACTAGTCTTTTCTTTGTCTTCTTTTCATCTTCTATGATATTGCATGTGCATAATGTGATCCCTTGTGTCATGCTGCTTGACAAGTATTTATATGTTTGTGAGCCTACTTTGGATGACCCTTGTCACTTTGTTGGTACAAGGATACAAATGAAGTGAATCTATTGTGACATTCTTTTATTTGTATCTAGGGACATTCTTCTATTTGTATCTACATTATTCTATTTGTCATAGATCTTTTCTCTTATCCATGTTTTCCTTTTGGGGATGATGCAAATCATCAAGACATTTAGGTCTCTTCCATGTTGACCCAAAAATATTCTCCTTTTTCTCCTCTCTCTATGTGTCATTCCTCATTTATTCTTGTTGTTCCATGAGTTATTTAGGGAATGATTATGGTTTCGAGCTCAATTCTATCACTATAGAAAAGACATAACGTTGACCCAAAATCCATGGATCCCCTATGTGTTATCTTAGGATTATATATGGGGGGCTACCTCCTTTCCATGACATAGCTATATTTTGGAAACACGTGTTTGGAATAGGGATTTCCAAATAGATCTCTCATGTATTGGAATTTTTCTACTTTAAATTAATTGTTCACAACATGGTGTTTACCATTTTTGTAAAGTGGGGGTATACATGTCCCCGCTCATTGTTTGCATACTCCTTTCAAATTATGGTCTTATTAATTCATGTGATGTGTCTTCTTGGTGGTTACATTTGGTTTGATGTCCATTAAGAGCATGACCTTTTCTTGGCATATGGCATTTCTCTTAGTGGTAATTCTATGGCTTTCATTGCCTAAGGTGTGAATCTTTTATCCCTCGACTAGTTGTCTATTGGTGATATTAATCATGATGTTCCCTAAGGTGATAACTTCCATGAATTAAGAAAAACCCTTTGACTATCCTATCCTATTGAATTTAAAACTTTGTCATGTCCACCCACCAAGAATAACACAATTTTCTTTCCAGTGGTTCCTTTTTGTTTTTCATGAGTGTCTAGCATAATATAGCTTGCTAGCATTATGCAACCTTTTTGTGTGGTGCCTTATCAAATTTATTAGAAGGTATAAATTTTGGTATAGTTGATGTATGGGAGCTGATAGACCTAGCATGACTTTCCCATCAGCCACCTTTTTATGGGTACATACTGACCTAGTGTGTGTTTCTCACTTTCTTGGGGCTTAGCTAGTAGACACCAGGTTTCACTAGCCCTCATGAGTATATTTTTTTGCATAGTGAACAATGAGTTTTCACTTGTGAAAACATTTTATGGAAAATGCAACAATGGATAGTCCATCCTTTCTTTTCTTTCTTTTTGTATTAATTTTGAAATTGTATGATTGTGCATCTTGTTTCGTTGCTACATTCATGTGTCTCTTTATGCCTTTGTCGGTTTACCATGACATCTTAGATCTTGGAGGCTTGATCACCCTCCTTGACCTTTTCCATCTTATCTTTCCAAACTTGTATAATTATACCTTTCTTAACTTATTTATCTAATTTAGTGTGATTATGAGTGCAAGTTCATACTCTCAGTAAAGTGGGGGCTAAATGTAGTATTAAAAAATATTCTCTTTTACATTTTCACACTATATTTCCATCCCCTTAATTGATTAGATTAATTAAGACTTTAATTGGCCAAAGTATACATTCAAAAGCCTAATTAATTTCATTTTCCAAAAGGGAACCCCACATTTAATCAATGCCTACACTTTATTATACATCTTGTAAAATGTGTGTCATAGGTTTAGGGGCTAGGCCCCCCTTAAGTTTCAAGATCTATTTATTAATATTTTTTTGGTAGCATTTTAATGATCTAAATTCAAACTACAAAGACCAAATTGTGGTGTTTAATTGTCATGTAATTAAGGAAACACATATAAATACAAGGTGTGTGTGAGAATATGTGGTCTAACTAAGAAGATAAACTATCACACCAATGAAACATTAAATCAAAGGAAACTAATTAAAAAGATAAAACAAACTCTAAATAAAAAAAGCTCCTTCAAATGTGTTCCATTGTCCTCCATCTCCAAGGATTTGATACAAGTTACTAGCTCTCAGTTGGTGTAAGCAGCAACTTGTTGAAAATACAACTTAGGAGAATGAGATTTATGTAGCATGCATGTATATTGCTATGTGATTTAAGCTATGAAGTTGAACTAAAATTCTATGAACTTGAAAATGATTATGCTAAGATGCTGATTTGAATGCAACTATAATGATTATGCTAAATTCAAAAAATATAGGATCCTTTTCAACTCACAAAAGGGTTGTATTTATAGATTTTTGGAGGCAAGAATCTAGTTGGCCAAGATCAACGGTTGAGTTCAAACCTGTCAAGATGAATGGTGAGAGATTGAGAAGTTGAGAGAAAAATGGGAGATGTTTCCTCCTATATAGCATTTTCCATTAAAAAATGAAGGAAAGTTGCAATTTGTGCACTTCATTTATGAAGAGTTAGCTGATAGTTGAGGAAAAATCCATAATTAAATAAATAAATTTATTTAATTACATGTGACAAAGAATTAGAAGCTTCCATAATTTAAATAAATAATATTTAATTATGTGTGAGAGATGATAAAAACGCTTTAATTAAATATACAAAATACTTAATTAAATATGAAAAGAAGAAAGTTTCTAATTAAATATTTTAGAATATTTAATTATAGTGGAGAAAAGAAAGCTTCTAATTAAATCCTTTTAGAATATTTAATTAAGTGGAGAGAAGAAAGCTTCTAATTAAATATTTTTAGAATATTTAATTAAGTGAAGAGAAGAAAGCTTCTAATTAAATATTTTTAGAATATTTAATTAAGTGGAGAGAAGAAAGCTTCTAATTAAATATTTTTAGAATATTTAATTATATGAAGAAAATAATTATCATTTAAATTGTAAATTTAAACTTGTGATAATTAATATAAATAAATTGTGAAATCTATTTAATTAATTAAGAGGAAGATGATAATAATTAAATAAACTTATTTATTTAATTAAACTAGAAGAATATAGAAAGTGAACGATATAAATAAATAATTAAATTTATTTATATGTAGATGAATTTAGAAGATTATTAATTAAATAAATCATATTTAATTAATTAACAGGTTTGATTAACTGTGACCATTTTTGGATGTGTAGATTGTTCCCCTCTTTGAAGTGATGTGTTTTCCACATTTCTTCAAAGAATTTTGCCCCTGACTTTAGAAATTAACTAATGATATATGCCCTCTCGAGAGATAAATCACGTGATTTGAATGATGATGATGATAATTTGAAAGAATTGAGATGATTTTTTGAGAGAAATTATCGATTTAGCTCTTGAAATAATGCGTTGCATAGTAAAAATAAGAATAACCCCGCTTTTTTACCCCCCTAAAAGGTGGAAAAGGTGAAAATTCATTGTCATTTGAATAGTAGCCTTTTGTAGTTTTCAGAGCTCTGAGAAGAATTTGCGAGATGTTGATTCACTATGAGCACCATCGATTCAAGCGAGCCCATCATCATCAGAGCTGCATATGGACCTCTAGTAAGTCGATCTGATCCTCCTTCATGAATTTAAATTGCATTTTTAAAGTTTTTTCCAATTTTTAGGATTTTTGAACGTCTTCTTTAGCAATACGATTTTTCTTTAGCATATATGAGCCATAGTTTAGCGCATTCATCCCTGTGCAAAGAAATTTTTTTTTAGTGCATAGGCCACTAGATTAGCACATCAATGGATAGATTAGCGCATCCATGATTAGATTAGCACATACATTTTTCAAATAGCGCATAGGCTAGAATAGCGCATAGGTGAAATAGAGTAACAAATAGAATTGATAGATTAGTGCTTTGATGAAATAGCGCATTTAACCTTTGTTTTAGCGCATCCATGGATAAAGTAGTGCATTGATGATTTAGCGCATTGATGAACTGTTTTAGTGCATCCATGAAATTTTGCTGATTTTGAATATTTTGAAATGAATTTGATACTTGTTTGATGATTGTTGCTATATTAGCCAGCTAATTGTATATTTTTGAATAACATCAAGGATAGATTAGTCTGATTTGATAATTTCGCCTTCATTCTTGAAGAACAAATAGTAATGATTTTGATAAATTTTCTTTCTCACTTGAAAGACAAATAGCAGTGATGTTGATAAGTTTGCTTTCCTAATTGAAAGACAAATAGTAATGATTGGATGGTTAGCTGATTAGCTATTAAATTTGTTTCCATGTTTGAATGAAAAAAAAAATAGTGGAAAATGATAAATTTTCCTTCCTGCTTGAAGAACAAATAGTAAAATGATTGATTTGATATTGATTTGATTCAGTTGATTTAACATGATTTGCTTGATGCTTTCTTCTAATTTCCTTGCCGATTGATATGATTTTGGTGTGCTTGATGTTATAGGAGTATTTTAATATCCTCCAAATCAGAGAGTGATTTCTTTGGACATGGGACATGATTCCTAGACTATCTTAGCTAGAGATAGGGGTGATTGTGAGATGTGGGTTGTGTTCTCTGCTTAGGATCCCATAGTATAGGGTCAATAAGACATTGTTGACCACACTAGATGAGAGATGGTACAGTGAGCATAATATTTTTCACTTGCCGATGGGAGAGATTACAGTGATACTTGAGGATGTCTACAGGATTCTGAGTATCCCAGTAGTTGGTGAGCTTGTGATCTATGATCACAAGGAGATTGGGGGAACAGATGCGTTGTAGAGAGATTTTCAAGATCCTCATGCGGGTGGGTATAATATTTTATGGAGGGATATGGTACAAAGATATGCCTCTCTGCCATTAGTTCTAGTAGGTTTCATTGGTGGATTCCTTTGTCCTGATTGTAGGTCAAAGGGACTATCAGTAGTTTGGGGTCAGATTCTAGAGGACATGCTCCTCCATCAGACTAGATATGCATGGGGATCATGCATGCTTGCCCATCTATATGATGATCTTCATCAGGTGGTGTACATGAATGGGAAGAGTATCTCATCTGGAGTTACTCTTCTATAGATTTGGGCATGGGAGCACATTACCATCACTCACCCAATTCTTTGGAGAGATTGCCCACTAGGCTATCCATATGTATATGCTTATACAGGTCCCATTGTCCAACCGATGCTGGGAAAGTTAGAGTACTAGTGGAGTATATTGGATGACATGGATACCATCATATGGAGATCATATCTTGACTATGAGGCATGGGATGAGGATGGCATAGAGCTTCCTTATTGCAGGATATCTAGATATATGATTTGTCGTACTCCCTTCATCATTGAGCAGTTTTTGGTCATGACAGTATTAAGGCAATATGGTCGAGTACAGATGATGTCGTAGGGTGTGGCACACTATGCTAGGCGCCACGAGGATGTTGCCGAGTGGGGGCCATTTATTACTTTTGAGGTGGCCAGGGCTAAGTATATGGATTTGCAACCAAATTTTTGGGTGATGCATCCTGAGGTTATAGATGCCCATATGATAAATGACTATGTCGCCTACTTCTATTCACATCCATTTCTGAGGATGACTAGTCTAGATGAGCCTGCCCCACTATTAGGTGGACCAGTTCTTCGATGAGAACGATGGCAGCCACAGGCACAGGTAGAGGTAGGGCAGCCATAGGGTTAGGCATAGGCACAGGCACAGGCAGAGAAGCCACAAGTAGAGGATATAGGTGGGGTGGAGATGGAGGTGGATGATGAGGATGATGAGTTAGATAGCTCTGATGATAGTGATGATGATGGGGATGACGGAGTGGTGGTGGTGGTGGATAGAGATTCTTCTTTGATGTTCCTTTCAGGACAAGGCCTCAAACATCTAGAGTAGTGGACCAGTCGAGTACTTCGACTCCACACATTATGATCAGGTATCCTTCTTAGGGACAGCTAGATAGTCTGCAGGTAGAGGTTCAAACTCTTTAGAGTAGTTTGGCACAAGCACAGGTTACCATCAACCAGCTATATGCATAGGTTGCACAACCACCATCTCCTAACCCACAGATAGCTTAGCTCAGAGTAGAGCAAGATAGTTTCAAAGAGTGGTGCATTCAGGTAGAGGGAGTAGCAGAGAAACTCCTTAGGTCAGTTGAGAGCACCTCCATTAGAGAGGTTGTGGCAGAGGGACTGGAGACTAATCGGGAGGCCGAGTACTATAGGATAAGATACTTTGAGGCAATGCCACCCGAACGGAGGATTGGTTACACATACTCAGGTACCCGGTCATGGACTCACTCATGCAGTCATACCAGCAGTGTGGGACATCCTATCAAACAAGAGATCGAGGCTTCTAGTAGCAGAGATCCAGTGAAACCTACCACCTCAGGAGGTAGTAGTAGCCATGTTCCACATCCGGATGCCCCTCAGTGATGAGTGATTGATACATCCTACCATTGTATTTTATATATTTTGATTAAACATTTGATATCCTTGTACACTTGGAAATTTGTTTTGATGATATTTATGATATGCAGTAGTGATTTTATATGCATGAGTTTTGGATTCATGTATCCATTTTATTTCTATACGCTTTTTTTTTTTATGGTTGCTATGATGATGATTATATGCACTTTGATATGAACTGCAAATGATGATGTTTTTATTTTATGCAATGTATGATTCTTATGATGATGATGCAATGATGATATGATGTAATATGCTTTATGATGAAAATGATTTTTAACATGATGATATGATGCCATATGAATGATTTTCCTATATGATGTATGCAATGAATGAAATGGATGAATCTTTCTTTTATCAATGTATGCTTATGCAAATGATGTTAAATGAATGATAATGAAAATTCTGTAAAATGATATAAATGAGATGAATAATTAATGAAATGATATGCACATGATATGAAAATTATATGATATAAATTAAAGATGGTTAATGATCATGATGAACTAAATGAGACCTAATAATGATGATAATGATAATAATGATAATGAAATGAATTGATGTGAGAATGGAATTATGCAAATGAAATGATAATGATAAACTAAATGAATAGTCATGATGAAATGAGATGCAGTAAATGATAATGTAATGAGATGCAATAAATGTCCAAGTGTACTCAATTGCTTTCTTAAAAGATATATGAAAATTTTTCCAACCTCTAAAAATCTACTTAGACAGCCCTCAAATGCAAATCTAAATGAATCATGCAATCCTAGAATGTAGTAATGAACCATTCTGCTGTTTGTCATTCCATGAGCCAATGTTGCGTGTGATTTTCATCATTGAGCCTTTTGATATGTTGAAAGTTAGTACAAGCATCAAATAGGGATATTAGCACCAATGATGACCTGAGTACTGCTTTCATGATGTTTGATATAGAAAATTAATACAACCATCAAGGTATAATTGAACCAAGATGACTTGAGTATTGTTTGCATAAATAGACAAAAGTTAACCATTTTCCTATGCAAATTCTAAAATGTCATCAATGATACATTGTATAGCATATCCCACTACAAATTTTCCCAATAATAGTGATTAGCTTATAGACAACAAGCAAAGAAAAATCATACTCCTTCCTTGTGATTCTAGTTTAGTACATCATTGAACCACTCCAAATATGTGATGTCATCAAATGTCAAAACAACAATTCAACTTATGCTTTAAGTTTGTCATTCATTTTATTCAAATTAAGATCATCCAATTTGTTTCAATTTTTTGTCCAACAGTCGTTTAGACCCAACTTTGAATGAATAAGTTTGTTGTTTCTGATATTCCAATGCTTGAAATATGTTATTTTTTGTCTTCCAAAAAGCTCCAAGAAGAGAATTTCCCCCAATGAACCTGCACTATTACTCCTATTTAGACACAACTACTGCTAAGGATAACCTTAATCATCAAGCTATCATGAAATCCTTGTTGTTTCAAGGAAATGTTCGGATGCATGATGAAAATGTGATGGCTAGGCATGTATGCGATGCCAATGAAAGATGGATATGCATAATGTATCCTAATAAATGAGAGAGCCAAAAAAATCACAAACAATGCCTATTTTCTAGGTTTTCTCCATTTATTTTTATTACACATTTTCTTGATTTTATGATTTTTTATTTTTATTTTTATTTTATTTTTGATTTTTTTGTATATTTGCTATGTCAAAAGATGCATGTTTGCTAGGTTTTCACCATATTGACACATTTTTCTAGTTTTTATGAATGTTTTCATGACTCTTTATATTGTTTTTGATATTTTTCAAGACTTTTTATATTGTTTTTGATATTTCTAGGCATAAAACTTCTTTAGGTGAATGTTGTTGGTCGGGACTTCAAACAAGTCCCCTTTTGATGTTGACAACTGATATGCCCCCAATCCATATGTTGCAATGATAACGAATGGGCCCAACCAATTAGGCTCGAACTTGCCTTTCTTTTCCTGATCCTATTGATTACGAGGGTTTTCTTTGAGAACCAAGTCACCCACTTGAAAAGGTCATGGTTTGACTCTGTGATTGTAGCTATGAAACATAACTTGTTGATATCCCTTTAAATGATTAACTGTAGTTTGATGCCATTCATTAAGCAGTTCCAGCTCTTGCAACCTTGATACTCTATAATATTCATCATTTATTAGCCCCTTTAGTGATACTCGAAGAGAGGGAATCTCGACTTCTAGTGGTAAAATAGCTTCTGCTCCATAGACCAAAGCACAGGGAGTAGCACTTATTGGTGTGTGAATAATTGTTCTGTATGCCCATAAAACTGGATTCAATTGGGCATGCCAATCCCAACCAGTGTCATTCACTGTTTTCTTCAAAATATTTAGAATTTTTTTGTTTGAAGCTTTTGCTTGACCACTTCCCTATGGACAATAAGGTGTAGAGAACCTATGTTGGATGTGAAATCTTTCACAAAGTTCATCAACATCTTAATTTTTAGAAGGTCTTCCATTGACTATAATAATGGAGTTGGGAATGCCATACCAACATATGATATAGTTCAAAATGAATGAGGAGATTTGTTTGCCAGTAACAGTTGTTAGGGGAACAACTTCAATCCACTTAGTGAAATAATCGGTGGCTATGATAATGAGATTGTGTCCATTTGAAGATGATGGATGTATCTTTCCAACTAGATCCAATCCCCACTAAGCAAAAGGCCATGTTGTGGTGAAGGGTTGTAATTCCTTAGTAGGAGCATGAATGGTATTCCCATGAATTTGACATTTTGAACATTTCTTAACAAAGATGAATGATTCTTTCTCCATGGTTGGCTAGTAGTAATCCATTCTAACAAGTTTTTTTGCTAAGGTTAGTCCACTTGAGGTGTCCCACAAATGCCACCATGTACCTCTTGTAAGGCCTTTTCTAATTCATCGTGTTTGAGACATCTAAGGAGGGTACCATCAAGACCATGCTGGTATAATATGTCAACAATTAAGGTGTAATAAGAGGATTGACATATGAAATTCTTTTTCTGATTTCTAGACAAGTCTAAAGGTAAAATAGTATTCTTTAGGTAAGTATAGATTTGGCCATACAAGGGAGAATCAGAACTGGTTAAGTGGCAAATGATTTGTGTTTCTGGATTGTCATAGGTGGGAGAAAACAATTGTTCCACTAGTAATTCATACCGTGCTTGATTCTCTGACAACTGGAGTAGTGATGCGATTGTAGCCATGGCATCCACAACTTTATTATTAGTAGGTGGAATTTGCGTGAACTTGATATCAACAAAGTATTTCTTGAAATCATCCACCATCCTTTTTTAATCTATTAACTTTTCATCCTTAGTTTTATATTCATCATTGATTTGATTTATGACAAGTTGTGAATCACCAAAAACTTGTAGTTCTATGATTTTCCAGTCTACTGCAATTCTCATGCTAATTAAAAGTGCCTCATATTCAACTATGTTATTTTTACAAGGGAACATTAGGTGATAAGATTTTGGAATTATATGTCCTTGAGGTGTAATGAAAAGAATCCTACCCCCGAGCCATGTTGAGTGTAGAAACCATCAAAATAGAGTGGCCATGATTGCTTAGTAGTTGTTATGAATACATTGGCATCAGGAAAATCAATGTGTATTGGATGTTTTGCTGGAATTGGTGTTTCTGCTAACTGATCTGCTATTACCTATCCTTTTATAGCCTTCGAGTCCACATAATGAATGTCAAAATCACTTAGGATCATGACCCATTTTGCCAATCTGCCAGTTAAGGTTGCCTTACTTAGAAGATATTTGAGTGGATCAATCTTAGCCACAAGCTTTATTGTATGAGCTAGCATGTAGTGTTGCAACTTTTGAGAAGTGAACACTAGTGTTAAGCAAGCTTTTTCAATGAAGGTATAATTTAGTTCATGTCTTGTCACATTTTGACTGATGTAATATATTGCTTGCTCCTTTCCTGAGTTGTCTTCATGTGCCAATAATGCTCCCAAGGACACCATTGTGGCAGAAATATACAATATGAGTGGTTAACCTTGCATTGGTGGAATCAACACTGGTGGACTCATTAGATAATGCTTTATTTGATTAAATGTTTCTTCACATTCGTCTTCCCATTTAAATGGCACATTCTTATGTAAGAGATGAGTAGATGGTAGACTTTTATCCGCCAGTTGCGCAATGAATCTCCTGATGGATTGCAACCATCCCTGTAATGAGCATAATTGACTGATCTTCCTTGGTGGTGGCATATTGAGAATTGCTTGTACCTTTTTTGGATCCACTTTGATTCCCTTTTATAAAATAATATATCCTAGAAGCTTTCCAAATTTCACCCCAAAGACACATTTCTTTGGATTAAGTCTCACTTTGAATTTTTCCATCCTGTTAAATTTTTTAGATAAGATATCCAAATGTTCTTCTCTTGTGTTTGATTTGGCTAAATGATTATCAAAATAATCCTCCATGAATGTGTGCATCATGTCATGAAAAATGTTAGTCATTGCTTGTTGATAAGTAGCTCCTACATTCTTGAGTCTAAACAACATTACATTCCAGCAATATGTACCCCAAGGACATGTGAGCGTTTTTTTATCCTGATCTTCAGGTGCAATCCTTATCTGGTTGTATACCAAAAATCTATCCATTAGTGAATACATAGCATGGCAAGTAGTCAAATCTACAATCATATCTATATTTGGTAGAGGGAAATCATCCTTAGGGCATGCCATATTTAAATCCCTGAAATTTGTACAAATTTTGATTCTTCCATCTGGCTTTGATACAAGCTCGATATTGGAGATCCATTCTGCATAGTCGATAGACCGGATGAATCCATCTAAAAGATTCTTTAACTCCTCCTTAACCAATAATGCAACATGTGGATGCATTTTCTGATTTTCTGCTTCACAGGTTTTGCACCCGACATGATAGATAAATGATGCATGTCGAGATCTAGATCTAATTGAGGCATATCTATGTAGGACCATGCAAAATTGATTTGTTTGTTCTTGAGAAATTATGTGAACCCTAGGATTTCCCCTTCTGATAATGATGCGGCCAAAAATGTGTGTGAGAATATGTGGTCTAACTAAGAAGATAAACTAACACACCAATACAACATTAAATCAAAGAAACTAATTAAAAAGATAAAACAAACTCTAAATAACATAAGCTCCTTAAAATGTGTTTCATTATCCTCTATCTCCAAGGATTTGATACAAGTTACTAGCTCTCAATTGGTGCAAGGAACAACTTGTTGAAATGACAACTTAGGAGAATGAGATTTATGTAGCATGCATGTCTATTGCTATGTGATTTAAGCTATAAAGTTCAAGAAATAAAATGCTATGAACTGGAAAATTATTATGCTAAGATGCTGATTTGAATGCAACTATAATGATTATGCTAAATTCACAAAATCTAGGATCCTTTTCAACTCACAAGAGGGCTGTATTTATAGATTTTTGGAGGCAAGAATCTAGTTGGTCAAGGTCAATGATTGAGTTCACACCTGTCAAGATGAATGGTGAGAGATTGAGAAGTTGAGAAAAAGATGGAAGGTTCAGAGAAAAATGGGAGATGTTTCCTCCTATATAGCCTTTTCCATTCAAAAATGAAGGAAAGTTGTCATTTGTACACTTCATTTATGAAGAGTTAGTTGATATTTGAGAAAAAATCCATAATTAAATAAATAAATTTATTTAATTACATGTGACAAAGAATTAGAAGCTTCCATAATTTAAATCAATAATATTTAATTATGTGTGAGAGATGATAAAAGTGCTTTAATTAAATATATAAAATACTTAATTAAATATGAAAAGAAGAAAGTTTCTAGTTAAATATTTTAGAATATTTAATTATATTGGAGAAAAGAAAGCTTCTAATTAAATATTTAGAATATTTTATTAAGTGGGGAGAATAAATCTTCTAATTAAATATTTTTAGAATATTTAATTAAGCGAAGAGAAGAAAGCTTCTAATTAAATATTTTTAGAATATTTAATTAAGTAGAGAGAAAAAAGCTTCTAATTAAATATTTTTAGAATATTTAATTATATGAAGAGAAGAATTATCATTTAAATTATAAATTCAAACTTGTGATAATTAATATAAATAAATTGTGAAATCTATTTAATTAATTAAGAGGAAGATGATAATAATTAAATAAACTTATTTATTTAATTAAATTAGAAGAATATAGAAAGTGAACGATATAAATAAATAGTTACATTTATTTATATGTAGATAAATTTAGACGATTATTAATTAAATAAATCATATTTAATTAATTAACAGGCTTGATTAATTGTGACCATTTTTGGATGTGTACACAAGGCCTTTTTATCAATTCAAATCTAGCACACTTTATGCAAGAATTCCTAGATCTAGGATTATTTTCAAGAGCATTGGAGAGAAAATTTATCAATCAATTATTGTACCATTCAAGATCTTATCATGATGTCAAGATTTATGTGTTCATGCATGTTTTTGAGCTAACATTGTGATGTAGATTCAAGCATCAAATCAGGTTTCAAAAATCAAGCGTCAAATCAAGCATCTAATCAAGGAATGTCATACAAGATCCAGACCTTGGAGTGATTTGATAGACTTCAATCCTCTAAGGGAAGCCATTAAACGATTTGGTGAGGTGTAACAAACTTGTTCATTCATAAATTGGTTCATTTTTATCATTATTTCATTATCAAAGTTTAACTACCAAACTAGGGTTTGAACCAGACAAACCCTTATCCACCTCAAATAAATAATTTTCTTCTCTCTTTGTGTGTGCAGATTTATAGGTGAGGAATGATTGAAATTGGATCAAAAGTGCAGTTTTTTAAAGTTATCAAAGTTGTCAAGACACGAAAACTCACCTATAGTTTTTATTTCTAGCTTTCTGATAGTCAAACCTTGGGGATCAAAATAATAGATACAAGATCCAAGGACTACAAAAGATTTTTTAGATCCCTCTACAAAGACCAATTCTCCCTTGGGTGAATATGTCCTTTAGCAAAGCCTGAAACCCACTTTTGGATCTGAGTGCATACTATCCTAACCTTCTTAGATCTACTAGTTAATGGTTGCTTATGTCAGTGCTATGATAATACTTCATATTCCAAGTGTTATATATCATAGGTTTTATTGTTAATGCACTTTTATTCTTCTCCCAAAACTGTTGTTCGGTGATTTTTGTCACAAGGAAGTTTAGGCAACATAGTGTCCAAACATAGGGTGGACTCACCTTAAAGGTTGCAAGTCAATTCTAAACATTTGTGACACTATCCCTCTCCCTAATGAACATGGAAAATGTGCATTTGTGATTAGGCAGACACCTTTTTTTTTTGGCATAGGTCCTTCATTTCACATCCTATTTTTAGGTCTCCTATCCATCTCCCCCTTTTTCTTATGTTTTAGGGGGTCTTGCTCAGTTTTGGGGTTTTCTGGTGCTAGATCTAAGCTTCTATTTTCCATGTGTCTGATTATTAGAATGATGCAAATAAATGATGTAGGAAATTTTTTGTGTCTTGACATGGTTGATGACGATAAACGCAACAATATAAAATATATCTTTAAACTCTCTTCAATCCACTTAAAACATGCAATGTGCACATTCACAAAGAGGGAAAGTGTTGTACCATTAGGGGATTTTCTTAGTCAAATCCAATGTAAGTGTTCCCACTTCCAAAATGGAAATTTCAATGATAAAACCTTAATGGAAAGGAGGGAAATGATGAATACACACAATGTTGCAACTCACTACCCTTCAATGATTTGCTTGAAGGACTGAAGTCATACACATCTCTTCAAGGATCTTGGAGCTTGCTTGATAAATTTTATCAAAGGCTTGAATGCTTAGATTCTTGGAGACCTACAATAATGTTAGCCTTCAAATAACATGAAAATGCACACACATAGAATTTGACATGATGTTGGATCTTGAATTGCTGTAATAATGCTCAGATATGTTGCTCTTGACTTGCTTTTGACAATAGTTTATGCTCTTGAATGCTAAGGGGAGTGTTTTATATTTTAAATCATCAAAAGACTAGGTATTTAGAGGTGTTTATCTAATTTCTCATAAATTAGATTCTAAAATATCACACTTCATATTTTAATTTTGGATATTAAAATACCACTAGCAACATTTTTGAATTTGGGTCTGAACTAAGGAGGACCCAGTCACCCATGGGCGACTGGGTCTTGCCCCAAATTTTCAAGAACTCAAAGTAAAGAATAATTTAATGATTGAATGCATTTGTTTAATGCTTATCCTCCTTTGGAAAATGGTAAAATTTAGGGTTTAGAATGCATAATTTGGAAAATTAGAAGCTTAATTAAGTCTAATAAATTTGAGGGCCAAAACATAATACAAAATTGTAAGTGTATAAAATTTTCTACATTAAATTTATCCCACACTTTAGTGAGAGTATGAACTTATGCTCAGAATCACACTAAAGTAGAGAATTTTTTCAAGAGGGGTTTTATTATACAAATATTGAAAGAATAGGATGACTAGGGATCAAGGAGGGTGATCAATCCCTCAAGATCTAAGATCTAATGGCAACTCAACATAGGCATAAAGAAATAAACATACATGATATACAAAAATGCAACATACAATAATATACAATGTCAACATGAAATAAAAAGAAAAATGGGATGGACTGACAAGTTTTATTATGTTGTGTGTCCATAGAAAAGGCATTCATGACTCATGCCATAGAAAAGTTTGATATTTTCTAGGTGAATCATAAAGTGGAAGGCACATAAGCTAGTGAGGATCGATTTTCACTAGGTGAGCCCACAAGAAAAGGTAAAATGTGAGACAAACACTAGGCATATAAGGTGTGCCCATAAAAAGGTGGCTAAATGAGATACTTAGTGTGACATCTCTTTGGATAGGATCTTATGTTTTATTCATTTCCATGATATAGAATGAGAGGATTCATTCTCAACATGGTTGTCAACTTGATTATTATTATAGGTATCTTTATGGAGCACATGGAGCACTTTGATTCCTTGGTACATGTTGACTATAGAGATTACTCTCTTGATGTTTGAGTTTAAATTTTATCCCTTATGTAATGTATACAACAAGTGGGAGAATGTTAAGAAAAGATGTGTTATATACCTTACATAAAACTGGACCAACTTAATTATGTAAAATAGATGTATGTTTGTGGTACATCCTAGCTGATGTGTTTAACCACATTTTATATTTATTTGGGTCCACTTGTAAAGTTGTTTGTAGCATTGGGTTAGATATTTAATGTGTGGATTACACATGGAGAAAATATGCAATGTTAGAAAAAATTAGTACCAATAAATGAGGGGGGTATGGTTTTGTAAACTCATGGTATAAGTCACATAGTTTATGTAATACCAATTAGTGGTTTAGAAAGATTATGTCTATACAAGAAAGAACATGTGTATTTGTATAAGGTTGGATATTTTGGATAAGGTGCTTGAATCATATCTTGTAGGTTGCACATGTCAGGGTTTGAATCAATGGCATGGAATGTGTGGTTACATGCTTTTTCACATGGAGTTCATGTAGAGAGCTTGATATTTTAGAGGTGTTCATGGAGACTCTACAAATGTATTGTAATGATTTCATTGTTGAATAATACTTGAGTGATGGATAAAATTTTAAGGTTGGGGTTTCCCCTCTTGAAGGTTTTCCTAGGGTATATCTTGTGCCATGTTTTATGGTAAATTGATTATCCTTTTGTTTATTTATTCATAGAGATGAATATGTTTCCTAAAGAAGCCTTTTGTTCTATGCATGAATATGAATCCCAAGTCAAAGGGCTACATGGATATTTTAAGAGGATGCATGGGTGTTGGGAAGGTGTTGGAGTTACCTTTTTTATTGCATGTTTTCTTTGTTCTAAGTCGTGGAGGACTTGAATGGAAAAGTCGATGGAGGTAGAATTTTTCCACATAACCACTCTAGATCAAAGGCTCTATAGTTGGATTGTATCCTATTGAAGCATAAAATAAAGGTCATATAGGTAGTAAAATCCCTTGGTGTTAATATGATGCAGATGGAAAAATTACACCCTTTTGATCTCATTATTAAATAATGACCTTAATTTGACAATTCAATTTGTTAACTAAAGATTTTTATAAAAAATTGAATGGAAATAAATTCCAATGGTAATTCAAAAATGTCTAAAATCATAGTCTATTTATCATTAAATGTTTATAATTTACATGTTCAATTTTTAATTCTCTAGCTTCTCACATTCCACACAATCTACAACTTCTTCTTCCATCAGCCCCAACAAATCTCCTTAAGCCTTCTTAGATTGTACATGACTTCTCCTCTTTTCATTTTGTCCTCTTTAATTTTCAAATTGACACCTCCACTCTCCATCTTCCATTTGGGGTGACTCACCCTTCCTCTTATTTTATTCCACATTGGTTATCCCTCCAAGCTACCCTCACTTATTCAATGCTTAAAATTAACCTCTCTATCTTCTCTTACTTGATGGCATGATTTTTGATACCCAAGTCTCTATCATTTCATGTGTGCTTCCTCTCTTACCATGTTATCTTCCCTCTTTGGTATAATCTATTTTGTTCTTACATTCTATATTTTTAGATTCTTTTACCTGGCATATCTCTCCTTCGTGCAGCCATGAATCTGCATCTCATTTCTTTGTTTCATTTTCTTTGATAGTGATCTAATTTCTTCTTCTTATTTATGTATTTAGTGATATTAATTCATAATTGCCTTACCTCCACCTTAGTTTTCATATTCTTTCTTGATGTATGCTTTATATATTTGATTTTCATTTCATTTTCTAACACTTCCTAACTCTTATTCCTTAGAATATATACACACACCTCCTTTATGTTGTGCACCCTATCTGCTAGCATTTCATAATGTCTTTAGTATACATAATTTCTCCTCCAAAAAATATCCTACCAAAAATCATTACCTTTATGCATTGATCTTTAATTTACAACTTCACTTACCACCATGTCTCATATGTGCTAAACAACAATTTTGTCTTGTTAATCTTCCTTCACCCTTGAGTCGTGCCATGGGTCTTCCTTCTCACCTAGGCACACCCCCTCTACCCAGAAATATGTACTTTTTTTTTTATGTTTTGTCTCCACTTTCTGAGTGATGCCCCCTCACATTCTTTCATAGTTGCTTCAAATCCCCTTTTCTTTTGTCTTTTATACTCTTTAGCCATAATTTTTCCCATTTCCATGGCCTCATAAAATATTGAATTTTATACAAATAATTTTTTCATTCATTCATATGGAGAAACCAATCAATAAATGGAATTTGCATAATAGAGTTCATGAAGTTACAAACAATGAGCATTAAGAGTGCATGAAATTTGTCAATCTATAACAAAACATCATTCAAATTTTCAACAATCGACCTCCAAAATTAAGTGGAGCAACAACTCAAAAATGAAAACCAAACTTAAAAAAATAAAATATATTTTTGGATGATATTGATCACACACATACCTAGATTCTCTCATATCATAAAATGGAGGCCCACCTTTTGTGCAAGAAATTTCAAAGAGGGGTATTGAAAGTCTACATGCTAGATGGAAAAAATGAGTCCTCTCAACGGTTTGCACTAGTTGATAAATGATTTCTACACCTACATAAATATGAGCACCTCACTCCTAATTCATGCAACCTTTATGGTGGTCATGCATGCATTGGTAAAGGTCTTAAATATTTGTTGAGGAGATTGCAAATCGATGGGGCTTTTGTGAATGTAAACACCAAAAAAGTTGCTTGGAAGGTCTTGTAAACAATTAGATATCTAAAGTGGAAGGATAGGATGTGGTACAAATAAAGGATTTCCACCTCTATTCACACAATAATTTTATAGCTTCCAAACCCTTGATATAGATCCAAAAACACCTGCAATAAGAGAAACTAAAGACACAAATAGGTTGAAATAGCCAAAAAACCTTTTGCATAATGTTAACTAGGGCCAAACCACTAAAAAGTCTAGAAATGTCACAATTACATTTGTGACTTTCCTATGAATTGAGAGGTACAAGTCCCTCATATGATTTAATACATAATAAATGTTCTTTTAACAAGAAAGAAATAAAGGTGACAAACATCAACCCATAAAAATGTTACTAATGTGAAGTAAACTCTAAAGATCATTAATCAACTAGCACATAGACTTGAATGACTAATGATGAATGCAAATAGAAAAGAGAAACTTCATAACTGCAATAGATGAAATAAATGTAGCTAAATAGATTTCACAAAAAAAAAATTACAATTATGCACATGACTCATAGGTTAGTATGATCAACATTACATTCAACTCACAACTCATAGATTATGAGTTATTTCAATAAAAAAGTAAATGAAACTCAAACCAAATCAAATGTTCCTCCCTCAACTACAACACAGTGTACTATCTAGGAATCTAACCTTCATTGAATCATTCTTCACATAGATATAGAGGTCGTATTCCTCTCTTTGATGGTTACCAATCAGTTTTAGTAATGATTTCTTGTTGCCTAACTATTCATCTTAAAAACCAATGACCAAGAAATAATAAATAAATAAAATAATTATATTTCTTATGACAAGACTTTAGGCAATTTTTGAGTATTTCTTGATTTAAAACCTACCACATGGCTATCAATATTGAGTGGTTTACATGCTTCACATACCAAACATTAATTAGCTATCATAGAGGTGCAATGGAAATAAACATGCAAGATATCTAGTGAGATGATCATTTGGGAATATAACTTAAATTCCAATCATATCAACAATTAATTCTAACCATATTGCCATCCTACCACTTTGACCATCCTCAAATCAAATGTCTCACCAACCTTATATGAATTCAATAGGCACTACCACACTTCACCAACCTGAAGTGTTAAACATGAAAGTTCTCAAAGAAACGAAGTGTCCATGAATGAATTCATTGTCATTGAAGAGATCGAATGCAACCCCCTCTTTAGGCATTTATTTGAAAAGATGAAAGATGTCTTCTTTATCTAGAGTGAATTTGAAGAGGTTTTGGACAACATACTAGGAGATTTATTTCTAAACCAAGAGCATGTGCACAATACTACACTCTTGGAGCATTTTGTTTACACTATTAGTCACACATTTGGGTGTTGCGATTGGGGAATGAGAGCAGAAAAACACCTAGTTCAACTAGAGTTAATTTAGACATTGTTGGTATCAAAAACTACCCATGAAGTTGAATGGTGGGTGATTCTATCTATATTGCGACTATGACCCAAAATAAAGCCACCGAAGAAGCAACCACCCTTCTCCATGTAGGGCTAGTGAGGAACATGGGGTTATTTTCCTAATTTCTATACTCATGAGAACCTGCTATCACCTACCTAGATAGAGCGCCTCAAGTTGGTGGTGGAAGCAATATATGTGCTGATTTTTACCTTATGTGCCTGAAGAAATCATCATTTTAATACTATCCAACTTTTTTTGGTAATCGACAATGAATTTTGTATTACCACTAGCGTATATATATAATAAAATATATTATTTTATAGTTCTAGTGTCATATATCTTTCATGAGAAATTCTATATTTGATTTTGGTTCATTTGTTATATCTGGATGACATACTTTATTCATTTCTATGTTAACGAGTTTGTTATTTAACTATAATATAAATTGATAAAATAAATCTCATTATGGTTTCTTTAATTTCTTTTGAAAATGTACTTGGGCAGTGATATGGGGGTTCACAAAACTAAGAAAAAAACCACCCATGGTTAATGAAACCACTTAAAATACCACTCAGGCTTGAAATACTTTGAAATTTGTCACCGACAATATTTTCAATGAGTTCATGAACCTTGAATATGGATTGCCAACCTCTCAAATCAAGGACTTAGAGTGTTCAGGGAGTTACACTCCTACCTTAAAGCACAACCATTAAGGAAACATAAAATTAGATAACAAAGGGGTAGTAAAATGGGAAGTTAAATGACCTAGTGGAAACACCACTTGAGTTAATGATACTCAACAAAACACTGCCTAGCTTAAGGCTTAACAAAATTTTTAACATGGGGATTTCAAACTTAAGAGGGGGACCTGAAATCTAAGTAACAATGGCTTTGACTGGGGAAAAGGATTGAAAAGGACATAGCTAGGGACCCAAAAGTATTATGACCAGTCCTATCCGTTGGGCACAAAGTTAGGAAAAGAGGAGGGACAAAAACAAAAACCAAAACCAAGCAAGCACACCCAAAAATGACTCACCAAAAATGACTATGTACAAGGTAGGTTGGAACCTACCAAGGAGAGAGAGGATAATTCACACAAAACCATTGACAGGTTTTGAGAAGAATGAACCAAACTTGAAAAAGTTTATTAGTGCATGCAACTTTTAAAGTAGGGCATACAACCAAATTACTCAAACATGGGAATTGTAAAAGAGTTCGTCGATTTTAATGTTTCTAAACAATAACTTCTCATCAAAAAATTCCTCTTGATGTGAATAGATCTATATGGAAGATTCTAAAAAAAAAAATTTTATTTCATGAGGCTTCACCTTTGGGATAATCTCCTACCCTTGGGACAAATTTGAAATTTTCATTCCCTTCACAACAACATGATTTTACTATTTTGTAAGAAACCACCTTATCATCATGGATACATTTTGATTCAATGGAATTTTGATATGCCATCCTTGCAGTATCGTTACCTTCTAAAAAATGATCAGCCTTCTTCACTAATGATTCCAATAGACCAAACCCTGGTTATTTGAACATAAGATTATCATGAATTTCAAATTCCTCAAACATGAAAAGAGGGTTCAAACTGATTGACCACCTTACCTCATCCTCTCTTGGGGAATCTTTATTATTCTTGTTAGTATCACATGTAATTTTATTAGCAGTATCCTCAAATGAAAGGTCTCATATTCAAGAGTGGAAAGATAATCTAACCCTTGATCTTCTTTAGTAGAACTATAAGGGGATAAATTATATGCAAGAAATGGAGTATACTAAAAATTAGGGTCATACCTTCCTTGTGATGTCGAGTCTTTCTCATCACTTGATGAGCTGAGGTTGTCTTCTAAGTCAAATGAAGTGTTTAGACTATATGCTTGGGAATACTAACACTGAATTTCATTCATTTCATCTTTGTTCCTTTCAAGCAATAACTGCACATCACCCAATATTATCACGTTCATTCTCTCAACAGTAGGACAGGAGATATGTGTAACAATTGAGAGTCTCAAGAAACTACAAATAGATAATGAGTGATCAATAATAGGACTAGTAGCATCATTAAGCCTCTATTTTCCCACTGTAACTAAATCATCTTCAATGTTTACTACTTCAATTTGAGCCTATTCAATCCTAGAGAATTTATCTCTTTCTAGAATGAGATGGACATTAGGATCAAGAGCAGAAATGAATACATATTAATTGAATTATTTTTCTCAAATTTTCTAGTGTAGGAATTTTCTAAAGAGATTGATTTAATCAATAAAAAAAATCCCTCATAGTTTCTCTCCTTTCCTTTGCAATTTGGAAGAAGTGTCTAAGTAAAGTGGCAACAACAATAGGACCCTTGAAGCACTACAAAAAATAATTGTGTAGGATATCCTAGCCAGTTATACAACCCTTCTCCAATCCTCTAAACCATTTGATCTATTTTTGAACTAGACTATCAAAAAATAGCCTTGCAAAGACATATTCTTCTTAGATTCCTAGGATTCCTCTTATCGCAGTCATAACCAAAACATGTTCTTCTGGATCTTGAGTGTTGCTACCAAAGAATTTTGGGAATTTTTCTTCAGCCATGTGGCAAGTCATTACATTGTGATAGGGAAAAAGGTCCAACACGATGACCCCATGGGATGGAATCCAACGATATTCAGAGTCACCAACTCCTATCAGAGTAAAGAAAGGGGACCCCCTAGGTTATTACCTAGGTGGAGGTTGAGCTGGAGGGTGATTCAACAATTTGTTAGGGTGCCAATTTAGATGTTGATTTGGAGGCTAATTTGGGCGTGGATTAGGATGGTGGGGTGGGTCATCATAATACTCAAAGATCAAACTTGGGGGATGTTGAACCACTGGTGGACCCCCTAGGTTACCCCTAGGTTATTGCCTGGGTGGAGATTGAGTTGGAGGGTGATTCAACAACTGGTTAGGGTGCTAATTTAGATGTTGATTTGGAGGTTGATTTGGGCATGGATTAGGATGGTGGGGTGGGTCATCATAATACTCAAAGATCAACCTTGGGGGATATTCAACCACTGGTATAGGTGGGTGTATGGAATGTTATTCTTCTTATTCCAAGACAAAATTAACTCACATATAATTTATTGCACTTCTCCTATACCTCCAAGTAAGCATATTTAATTGCAATATGATATCCTCTTACTCCACATTTATCCACTCAAAGTCAGGTTGAAGTACAAGAAACACATCATTATGGGGAAGTACCATCTTGCTACATGAAATAATGTAAACTTATAAAAAACTACAAAAAGTTTCCTCTCCCTAGTGGAGTTTCCAAAAATCTGTTAGCAAATGAGTTGGCTTATGATAAACATGTCTATGAATAATAACTCTCTTTCTTGTGGTGCATTGGGGCCAAACCACTAATAGCTTTCGAAATATCTCAATTGTATTTGTGACTTTCCACTAAATTGGAAGGTATATCTCCCTTGTATGATTTAATAAATAAATGTTCTTTTAGCTAGAAAGCAATAAAGGTGACAAACATCAACCCATAAAAATGTTGCTAATGCAAAGTGAACTCTAAAGATCATTAATCAACTAGCACATAGATTGGAATGACTTGTAACATAGATGAAATGAATGTTGCGATCAAAAGATGGTTAAATCTAATCTAACAAGCATAAATATAAATCAAACAACAAAGAATGAATCAAACAAACTAAAACAATAAAAACAATAATATGAAACAATCTAATCGAATATCAGTCCACCTCTTCGAATTATCTTGATTGTCCTTCTCCATTTTTTCGTATTGGTATTTTTTCCCTCATATTTTATGTATGTATGCAAGCATAGCCTAGATGCATTATCTAAGCAAAATATCAAAGATTATAAGTTCTTCTCAAAAGTATTGATTTCGGGAGGAGGAAAAATGACAATGACAAGTCAATTTATAGAAATTGGGTTTCCGAACAATCAACTCAGATTCGAAACAGAGATCAACGATTGAGATTGATGAATGCCATGCGATATGAGTTATGTGTCAATTAGGAAATTCTGTAGGATAATGGTTAAATTAGAATAATAATTTAATCTGGTGTTAAGACTATTTGAAAATATAAAGAACATGAGTTCAAGATTAAATAAATTATTTAATCTTTAGTTGAAAGTCTTCGAAAATAGAAGAATTAGACTTTAAATGAAAAGGATAAAGTTAAAATTTGACAACCATCTGTTCGAATGCACACATGAATTAATTAATTAAATAAATATATTTAATTAATAAATATGTTCATGCAAATGAGTTAGAACTAGTTAAATAACTAATTGTGACAGAGTCATTTCACAAAGACGATCAAATATTGAATCCGGAGATAACTGGAAAATTTAAATAGATCTCAAGTCAGATGGTGAGTGAATAATTAGATAACTGGATGATAGAAGAATGCGACAAAAAGAATTAATTATGAATTAAATGTTAATTTAATTCAACATTCAAAATTGAAATATTTAATTAAATAAATAATAATTTATTTAATTGACTGTTGAAAAGATTAATTGAATAATTAAATAATTCGAAAAGAATATTTAATTATAATCGAAATGTGATAAGAGGTAAATTGAATAATAAATTATTTAATTCAGAAAGAGAATTAATTAATGAGTGACGTAATTAAATAAATAAGGTTTATTTAATTAATCAGAATTGAATAAGGGTCATAATGAATTAATCAAATAATTAAAAGGTTATTTAATTAATAGAGGAAATATGTGTTTAGAAAGTAATTAAATAATTAACATTATTTAATCATGACCGTGGACATTAGAAAATTATGTCGAAAGTGGTACTCGAAGGCTTAGACCAATTTTTAGTGTTTACAGTTTTCCCCTCTTTGATACAATATTGTTTATCATGTTGTGTGAAAAAAATTAATGAAAAAGATATGCCCCAATGAAAGTATTGTGAGGAAGGATGATGAGGAGATATTGGTATGCCCCTTTGAGAGAATAGGCAGGTTCAAAGAACAAGAGTGTGCTCTTGAAATGGATGAGAAAACTAGACGATGAAGGATAAAAATGATAGAGGAACATAGATAGCGGTGGTGAAGATGGAGAAAAGAAGAAATGTTTGCATGGAAAAAAAAAAGATGAATAGTAGACATGGATGTTAGTATCAGAAATGGATATTACAAAAATTATAAAATCTTCAATATTCTACCAAATACTTACTAAGCCTTGCATTTTATCATCATTGGGCGGGACATGACACAAATGGATAGTAAACACCATGATATGAGATAGACCAAGGTGTATAAAGTCATCCACTTGCGAAAAATAGATAGTCACAGATAAGGAGTGTCGTAACTCATACTAAGGAGAAGATTGCCCCAATCGTTTTTTCTAGACAAACCACAGACAACAAACAAACAAAAGGCAGGTCATGAGACCTCATTGCTCCTCTAAATCCTTCATGGAACATCCTTGAGGAAACTAGTAACATGACTCAAAATCCAAAGTTTAAAAGATAGTTGGCAGACAATAGTCAAAGAAAAAGAGTCATGAGACATCCTTGCTTCTCTAAATCCTTCAAGGGACATCCTTGAGAAAGCTAGTAACTGTAATTATGTACAAATCGATAAAAAGATAAGACAAAATAAGATATAAAGTCATAAAGCCAATAAAAGTATTTTCCAAAACTTGATCTTGTGTAATTGTTTGACATTTGACATAGCTCGATGTGAGGGATGACACATACCAGATAAGACGTTAAATCTAGTTTCAACCTGGTCACTATCTGTGTAAGGCATGACAAAGCCTGGTTTTAGAAGGGCACATGTCGTATAAGATATTTGAGCCTGATGACGATGTGACAAGCTACATGAGGCTATGATAATGTGATGATGTCCATTGACAAGAAAGACATATCTTGCTTAGGACATAAGTTGATCACTCTGACAATGTGTTTGATTTTGACTTGATGATAGTTTTGAGATGTTTTCCTTGTTGATGTATGACTTGTTTTGATTTCTTGGTTGTTATGAGTGTGCCTATGTTAACAATGTATGACTTGAGATGATATACCCTAAAGGACTGACCTAATGCAACCTCGAGGGCTCATCGATTGATTAGCCTTGCCTACATTGTACATGCAGAGACCTCGTAGTTTGACCAAACTTTAACTGACATAACTTGACTGAAAATGTGTATTTAAGTTGATGATATGCAACATATGTGATAGTGAATGTGATAAACCCTATTGGATAGACCTAGTGTAGCCTCAGGGGCTCATTGATTGATTAGCCTTGCCTATGTTGTACATGCAGAGACCTCATAGTTCAACACAACCAATGACTTTGATATATATAAATAATAAGTCATCATTTTTAGTGTGTGATGCATGACAAACCTAGACAAATAGACCCAATGCCTCAGGGGCACATCGATTGATGGCCTTGCCTACATCCAATCGCAGAGGCAAAATAGTTCGACTATATCTATGACTGACTTGACACAACTAACTCCAACTTTGTTTTTGGGATTTTTAAAATGTTTTTGATTTTTTTGTCTTTCTAAAGTTTGTTGATGTTTTTGGATTTTTCCATGACATTTTCTAATGTTTTTGAGTTTTTTTCAAGACATTTTCTGATGTTGGGTTACTATGTACAAGGTCCTCATGACACAGAACAAGGATTTTCCCCCAGTTAGGAATAAGACATATAGGATGGAGTGGGGAATGTTATGGAGTGGACTTGATGTTAATCGTTCCAAGTAATGGATAAGACAACCATTTATTATGAGTGAAGGTAAAAAGTCTGATTGGAATGATGGTAGACAAAGGAGTGAAGTTGACTACACATGGCACCTATTTTCCAAGTTTTCACCATGGTACTTATCCATAGCACCACTGAAGTGGTTTTCACTATTGGATGAATTATTTCTCTTTACTATTTTATTGATTTTTTAATTTTTTTGGTCTTACAAAGACACCTATTTGCCAAGTTTTCATCAAGGTAACCATTTTTATTTTATTTTTTTCTGATTAAGACAAAGACTCTCAAAAAATAAGCATAAAATCCCTTTAGATGAAGGTTGTTGATTGGTGACAACAGTGGTTCTCCTTCAAGGGTAGAGAGTTGATACTCTCCTGATCCAAAATTTTATGTGACAATATAGGGCCCTAACTAGTTAGGTTCAAACTTACCTGGCTTTTCTTGTTTAACTTGATTCTTGGGGTTCTCCATTAAGACCAATGTCAAAGTTTTGATTTAGAAATTTCCTATTATAGCTACAATGAAGACAATTATGATATGCTTGCAAATGATCTAGTGCCTTTTGTCTTCGTTCATCCAGTAATTCTAACTCTTGTAATCTAGATACACATTATTATTCATCATCAATATGACCTTTCAAGGATACCATCAGGGAAGGAATTTCAACCTCAATAGGTAAGATAGCTTCAAATCTAAATACTAGGGAGTATGGAGTGGTGTTGGTGGGAGTACAAATACTTGTGCGGTAAGCCCATAAGGTAGGATTAATCTATAAATGCCAGTCACAACCAGCATTATTGATAGTCTTTTTTAGGATTCTGACAATGGTTTTATTAGATGCCTCGGCTTGGTCGTTACCTTGTGGGTAATATGGAGTGGAAAAATGATGTTTGATATGGAATTCTTCACATAGATGGTAGACTTCTTGGTTTTTGAATGGACGAACATTGTCTGTGATAATGGATTGAGGTGCCCCATACTGACAAATTATGTAGTTTAGGATAAACTTGGATATCTATGTGCCGGTTATGTAGGTCATGGGAATAGCTTCAATCCATTTGGTGAAGTATTCGATGGTGGTTCTGATGAACTTATGGCCATTGGATGATGGAGGGTGTATCTTACCTATGAGGTCAAGTCCCCATTTGGCAAAGGGCCATGGTGAAGTATTCAGATGAAGCTCCTATGCTGGTGTGCGTATCAAATCACCGTGTATCTGACACTTTCGACATTTCTTTATAGAGATATATGAGTCCTTTTCCATTGTAGGCCAATAATAACCTAATCTCATAATCTTATGGGCTAAAGTAGGACCGCTAGAATGGGATCCACATATACCCTCGTCTACCGCTCTCAAGGTTTTTTATGCTTCTTCAACATTGAGACATTTCATTAAGGTGTTATCTAAGGTACGTCTATACAAGGTATCTCTGATGATGGTGTATTTGGCAGACTTATAGATAAAGGTTCTACGTTGGTTGTTTGACAAGGCTAGAGGAAAGATTTGGGCATTTAGATAGTCGTATACGTCTTTGTACCAAGGGGAAGTAGGACCAACAATCATACACACCATCATAGAATTGGGGACATCATAGATAGGGACCAACATCTCTTCGACCAAAAACTTGAGCTTAGGCACGTTGCTAGGAATATCCAATAAGGAATCCACGGTTGCCATAGAATTTTTTGCCCTGTTCTGAATGTGTGGTATTTGTTGAAAGGTGATGTCATCAAAGTACTATTTGAAACTATCAGCCATGCACTTGTAAGGGGAAAGTTTCTCATCTTTAGTTTCATAATCATCATTTACTTGCCGTACTACTAGCTGAGAATCCCCATAAACATGTAGACTCTTAATCTTCCATTGGCATGCCATTCTTAGTCCTATCACTAAGGCTTCATATTCCACTATGTTGTTGGTGCAAGGGAAAGAAATCCTGAATGATTTAGGAATAGTATTGCCTTGAGGTATAACAAATAGTATGCCTGCTCCTGAACCATGATTAGTATGTGACCCATCAAAATATAGTTTCCACTTGGTTCTAGTGTCAACTTTGAAGATAAATTCATCAAGAAAATCTTCCACTAAAGGATGGTCTACCTTCATGGGTGCATCCACTAACTGATCTGCAATTACTTTTCCTTTTATAGCTTTCCTCTCCACATATTGGATGTCATAATCACTAAGTATCATCACCCATTTAGCCAATCAAAATGTTAATTCTACTTTACTTAGGAGATATTCGAGAGTATCAATCTTTACGACCAACATGGTTTGGCAGTTTAGCATATAGTGCCAAAGTTTTTGAGTAGAAAATACTACCTCAAGATAGGCATGTTCTATGTTACTATAGTTTAGTTCATATCACACCAAGGTACAACTGATGTAGTACACTGCCCTTTCATGACCTTGATCATCATTTTGTGCGAGAAGAGCTCCTAATGTTGATTGAGTTGCTGAAATGTATAGTATCAAAGGTCTACCATCTTTAGGTGGCATTAACATAGGTGGAGTAAGTAGATAATCCTTGATCTATTGGAAATCTTCCTCACATTTAAGTGTCCATACAAATGGTACTCCTTTCTTGAGAAAATGTTGAAATGGATGTATTTTTTCTCCTAGTTATACAATGAAGCACCTGATAGACTGTAATCTTCCCTATAGTGGTCTTAGTGTACCAATGTTGAATTAAGGAGGTATTTCTAAAATAGCTTTTACCTTCACTAGGTTTACCTCAACACCTCTTCTAGAAATGATATATCTAGAAGTTTCCGTAATTTCACTCCAAAGAAACATTTCTTTGGATTTAGTCTGACATTGTAATTTTATAGCCTCTAGAATATCTTGTCTAGAACTTTCAAATGATCTACCCTCATTACTGATTTTTCTATTATATCATCAACATAATCTTCCATGAGTATGGACAAAGTCAATGAAAATAATTGTCATTGCACGTTGATATGTAGCTCTTGCATTCTTAAGCCCAAAAGGCATAACATTCCAACAATATATTCCCCACAAACATGTGAAAGATGTCTTGTGTTGGTCTTCACCTATGATTTTGATTTGGTTATACCCAGAGAAACCATCCATGAGGGATAGCATCTTGTATCCTGCCGTAAGGTCCACTATCATGTCAATTTTCGGCAAGGGGAAGTCATCCTTAGGACATGCCTTGTTCATGTCTCTAAAGTTTGTACAAATGCGGATGCCCCAAGCTAGTTTAGTCACTAGCACAAGATTTAAAATCTAGTCTACATAGTCTATGGATCTTATGAATCCGACATCCAATAGTTTCTTAAGTTCTTCTTTGACCAGTAGAGCAATTTGTGGATGCATTTTCCTTAACTTTTGTTTGATGGGCTTAATACCTAGGTGTAATGGTAGATGATGCAATATAAGGTCTGGATCCATCCCAGGACTATCAACATACGGCCATGCAAATTTTATCTGTCTCTTTGTGAAGAAGTCCTAAAACTCTTTCCATTCTATCTTTGTCAAAGAGGCTGCAAAGTATATTATCCGAGGGTTTTCTTTTGTGTTTATGTTGACTTCAACAAATTCCTCTACTAACATTGGTGACTTTTCCTGAGCAATAGGAAGATTATTCAAATCTCCATCCTTGGGTGCCTCAAAGAGGTTTTCACCCTCAAATACGTCCTTTATTTTTACTATTTCTTCATCCAAAAGCGTCTTTCGATTTTCACCTAGGGACTCGTCATTTTGGTCATTTTTTCTCATTTTCATTTTTTTTTTTTTATTTTCATTTTTGCGACTAGAGGTGTAAATAGACTCCCCAAAATATTATTTGTCATCCAAGTCTATGGTAAATCCAACTTTATGATCCCCTCTTGGTATGCCTTCTCGAAGTCCCATGAACTCAGCTATTGCTTCCTCATTCTCAAATATGTCTAAGATGGGTGTACCTTGTTGATCCCAGTTGATAAGTTGGGGATATACGAGGGGAATTTCATCATCAGAGTTATCAAAGGTGGAAGGTGACAAGGTGAATATAGAGTGGTTGGTATGGTCACAAAATTTTTGGACTAACTCCTTTTTGTTATTTTTCCTATCGATAGGTAAACTCTGATGTGGGACTATTGTAATAGCTAGGTCATTAGAAGATGGTTCGTCAGGTGCCCAAGATGCAGGATGAAGGGTTTCCCAATAATAATGCTTAATCCATTCTTCTTTGGAAAAGGGATTCTTATTATGGTGGCTAGATTGATTTGGTATGGGTTTTATCATTTGGTCCAGTTTCCCAAATAGCTTATCTAGGTTCATGGTGCTGGTAGAGGAAAGGGAATCCCATTCATAGTTGCTTGAGTCAGGGGATTCATCATAAACTAGGGAAAGTGTTTTATGAGATATCTCAATGTCTTTATAAGAACTTTCTTCCTCTTGAAATGGTGATGAAGTACAAGGAAAGTCGATTCTAAGTGGTTGAAACCCTAGCCCTAGGCCTTTCACATGTGGTGAGACAATGATTGGTTCAGTCCTTCCATTTTGATGTAATCCTAACCCACTATATCCATCATATCCTTTACTCTGCATTATCTTAAAGCCTTTTCCATATTGATCCTTAGCTATTTGAATAGATGGTGAGGAGTATTCATTGTCTTCCTGGTACAACCAAGAGGTAATATCATCTTGGTCCACAACTTCTTCACTTAACTCTCCCCATTTTGTTAATGTCATTGTAGGAGGAACTTGAAATATGACTATGGATTGTCTCCTATCTTCCATGGATAAACCATATGCCTTAGGTGGAACCAGCTAACTGACACAATAGGATGCCTTTATGTGATATTCTCCATAGCCCTTGTCTTGGATCTCAACCTTAAGAGTGGATGATGGTGGCTTTGATGAAATGGAATTGATAAGAGTTGATGGATCGATGTATAGGGATAAAGTGGATGATGAAGCTTCTTGATTAACTGGCACTTGTCATTGTGGAATTTCCCTTAGGCTTGGACAATATTTAAAAGGATCTGGATCACCATCAATCATGATCTCAGTGCCATTATATGGGAATTTAAGACACTGATGATATACGGAAGGTACGGATTTCATTGCATGTATCCAAGTTCTACCTAACAATAGGTTATATGGAAGGGTGAGATCTAAGACTTGGAAGCTGTTCATAATTGTCAGGCCAATTTTGATAGGGAGTGTGACAACTCCTTTGGATAATCTTCCCTCATCATCATAAGCCTTGATGACTATACTCTTAGAGGAGTGTATGCATGCTTCTGAGAATCCTAATGCCTTAAAAAAAATTAGGGTACACAAGTTTAAACCTACTCCTCCATCTACCAAGACTCATCTGACTTTGGTTTGATGGACTAGGACTTCAAGATGTAATGGGTCATTATGATCAGTCTTTTCTATTGAATAATCATGTTTAGAAAATGTGGCATGATGGGAGTTGGTTAAGTATCCTACCATTTCTTTGAAACTATTGACATCTAAGTTGGTAGGGACAATCATGCTCTGTAAGGCTTTGTCGAGAATGGCTTGATGATCAAGTGATAAAGTCAATAGTTCTGAAATAGATATATGTGCTGGGGTCTTACTCAGTTGATCAAGTGGATTGTACTTAGACTTGGAGGACTATGTAGGTGGCTCAGAAGAAGGACCTAGAAGAGTTATTTTAGTTTTGTGTGTATTTACAGCACATTCATAATTCTTCTTAATGGTGATGGTATGGACATTTTGATTTGCAGCTCGGAGGTGATTTATGATCGTACCTTTCCATAGTCATACTTGGTATTGGTATAAGTGGCTGATACATTATTCTTAGTTCCCAAACTAGAGGCCTTTCCTTTCGTGTGGTCATGTAATTGGTCTATGAAGACCTTATGATCATTGTTCTTGGTATGTTTCTTCCCATTTACCTCTATGGTTTTGTCTTCAACAAAGTCTTATATGATGTTTTTCAGTTGTTGGCATTGTTGTAGGTTATGACCCTTTGTTTGATGGTATTCACAATAGGCATTATCATCCCACCATGAAGGTTTAAACTATCCAAGATCATACTCTTTTGGTTCCAGAGGTTTTAGGAGATTATGTTTAATCAACTCTTTGAAAACTACCTCAATTGGTTGCCCTAACGGTGTAAACTCACGTTTCAGAAATCTCCTCTATGGTCGTTGTTGTTGTGAATTTTGGACAAAATTTTTTGTTTGATCTGAATTACTCATCATGTCTTGATTGGGGTCATAACCTCTAAGTGTGATGGAAAGTCTTGCATGTAGGGTCTTAGCATCAAAAATACCGTCATTTGTAACATTTTTGTTTGTAGACCATAACTTGTTTCTATCGTTGGGAGTGTTTTGATGTTGAACAACTAGATTTCTGTCAGGTGCTTTAATCTCTCCTTTGTCAATAAGGCCTTTTTCAAGGATAATGCCCTTTTGGACCAAGTCTAGGAATGAAGTACAACAATTTATTCTTAAGTCACTTCTCAATTTTGGATGAAGATTTTCAAGGGATATCATGACTTTCTATTTTTCTGGTATCTCAATCGGACATCTACTAGCTAAACTTTTCCATCTCTGGAAGAAAGTGGTGAAATTTTTGCCTTCTTCTTATGTGGTGTGATAGAAGGTAGCTATGGTTATTTCATTGTCTATGTTAAAGGAAAATTGTTCGGCAAACTTCTCAGCTAATTCAGCCCATGATCATATGCCATATGGTAGTTTAGAGAACCATTCCAGTGCTATCCTGACAAGGGTTCGCGAAAATAGTCTCATCAAGTATGTGGGGTCATATCATATGTCCATGCATGTTGTAGATAATTCTCTAATGTGTTCTAAAGGATTCCTCCTCCCATTATACTTAGGAAAGTTTGGTATAATGTATCTGTGTGGGAAGGGTGTCATGTATAGAGATTTGTCAAAAGGACATAGACATAATCTTGCGTTGAGATAGTTCGTTTGCCTGACATAGACATGTCCATTTTTTGTGGAACCATTTGGATTTTATTTTGGAGAACATCTACTTGTGTCAAGGACATGTTGTTTGCATTGTTAGGATCAATGTAGGTAGGTGTTCTGAAATTCTTTTTTCTGTGATGGATTGTGATTTGGTGAGGGTATATATCATGTTTCAATGTTATGATCTTGTAAAGGAATATTTCCTATTTAAATGTTCTGATTTGGTATAGGAATATTCCCTATCTGAATGTTCTGATTTGGTATAGGAATATTCATGCCAACTTTGGATCTCTTACCAAAAGTGTTTGTGCCAAAGGGGTTTGATGAAGTTTCTCTCATAGTAAATTGTAAACCTTGTGTTATGTTGAAAGGGGTTGTGCTTACAATTGATAATGTTTGAGTAGGTATGCCAGTTAGTATTGCTGCAGTAATTTGAGGAACAAAGAAACTTCACATCATGGTTTGCATTGGTTGAGTAGATGTTGTTTTCAAAGTGTGAACATAAATCCTGGTGGTAGTGTGGCACCTTCTACTAGCAACTTTGTTAGATATTGTTGGGGATCATTTTCCAAACACTCATCCATAAAGGATGTAAACTCAGGATCTTGTATAGTGGCGTCTATGTCTTCAATATAAATTTGTCCATGTGTGTCTCTAGTGACGTGTTTTTCAAGAAATATTTTGTTTGGTTTCTCTTTCCCTGATGGTTCGTTTCCAAAAGGATTGAAAAATTTGTTAGGGTCCAAGATTGCTCTATGTCTCTTCTTAGACCTTGTTTCAACCATGAAAAGTTACTCAAAATGAGGTAATGCAAACTATGTCTAAAAATTGATATGTCCTATTTCTATGTTTTTTCTGTTTTGGGATTTTATGAATAGAAAGGATGTCACTAAAAATTAAGGATTTCCAAGATGACGTATACTAGGATGACGTATGCTAGGATGGATAGTATGCAAAAATTTTGAGTAGACTATGATGGTAAATGATGTTAGAGTAATAATTTTATTACGCTTAATTAATTACATCATACTGGTTAATTAATTAAGTCACTTATTCTTCTAGTTGCTTAAGCTAAACTTAGGCACATTAATAATTGATTAATTATTAAGTGTGCACACTAGGGTTTCATTTAGGGTTTCCCTTTTAGGGTTTCTTGATCTCCTTCATAAGGATTGATCTCTTTGTAATAACTGAGATTCTAATAATGCATTTTACACTTTGAGGTTTGCAGAACATCTTCTTGGTTTTGCATGTCTTTTGCATGTGACAGGTATCCATTTGCATGCAGGTGATCTTGGATTCTAACATGGTATCAGAGCTCCAGACCCGCTGCTGTTCGTGATCTGAAGATATGGCTTCTCAGTGAGTTTCAAGTGCAAGGGTTTCCACAGGCATCGTTTTTTGCAAGATCTGGGGGTAGCCGAATTTTCGGGACACTATGGGCTCAAACGGACGTCGCCATCGCGTTCGCAGTGCCCCAAAACCCTAGAAACGCCTGTCAAATCGTCCATTTTCGAGCAGTTGGTTTCTGAGGCAAAATTTTTTTGCTAGGGAAGCCGTACGGCCTCCCCAGCACGCTT
Organism: Sequoiadendron giganteum; assembly: GCA_007115665.2. Lineage (NCBI taxonomy): Eukaryota > Viridiplantae > Streptophyta > Pinopsida > Cupressales > Cupressaceae > Sequoiadendron > Sequoiadendron giganteum. Next base: position 202,516,878 of record CM021110.1, on the reverse strand, counting down.
CACGAGGCACGAAAATAAAAAAAAAAATGGAAAATGCCGATCTCGGGTTCACCAGGAGCGGCGGCGCGCGGGCAGCGCCGCCCCTTCCCCCACCGACCAGAGATCGCACCCCAGAGCCCGCAGTCCCATGGGGGACCGGGTGCTATGCGCCCAGCCCCCGACCGCTTCCTGAGCTTCCGCCCTCGGCCGAATCATGGGCTCTGAACAGCCCCCTGCTCTGCGCCCACGGTCACATGGGTGTCCAAGGGTCGAAATTTTTCTGTAGGGAGGCCGATTTTTTGCGCCGACGGCCTGATGGCCGTCAAATTTATGCCCGTGAACCGCTGACGTCAGCATGACGTCAGCGTCTGTACGGCCAGTTTGCCCCTCCTAACCCTTATTTTTCTTAAAGAAGCAGTTTTTTTCTTTTTTGCATAACTTGGGCATACGGTATCAAAATTGGGAAACGAGATATCGCTGGAAAGCTGGTTCCGAGCACTTTCATTTGGTGCAGTTTATTTTTCAGTATTTTCCTGTTTTACTGCATTTATTGCTGGTTGAAGTCAGATGTACTTTTTATGCTTCCGAGCTCATAACTTTTTGCCACGATCTCCGATTTTCGCTATCTTTGCGGCGTTGGAAAGGTATTGAGGAGCTCTATGTTGCTGTCCATGCACTTTTTTCTGTATCTGTCACAAGTTTTTCGTTATTCCAGATTTGACCCGATGGGTGTTTTGGAGATTACTTGGATATTTTGACAGTTGGGAGAGTGCTTCTTGCATCTTTGCACTTCATTTTCAATGATACATCATTTAATAATCGACTGCTGCTTCATAGATTCCAGAGTTGTTCCCGTTTGGAGTTTTCGAGTGTTCCGTGGCATCGGGTCTGCTGTTGCATGATTATGATTCCGATATGGTTTCTTGTAGACAGAAGTATCTTTCCTTGCTTGCCAGATTGCGGTTCCAGTGTTACTCTACAGTGTTCTTCCAGTGCTTCTTTGCAGCATGTCATATCATTGTAGGGGGGTTTTGTCCCACTGGGTTTTCCTCCTCTACCTCTTTCTTGCATTTGTAAATGGGTACCTGATCAGGCCTAGTTGTCGGGACCCATCTTTTCTTGCATGCATCTTATTCTAGTGTTTTAGCTTCTTCCTAAGTTCATCTTAAGGGGGGGTGTTAGAGTAATAATTTTATTACGCTTAATTAATTACATCATACTGGTTAATTAATTAAGTCACTTATTCCTCTAGTTGCTTAAGCTAAACTTAGGCGCATTAATAATTATTTATTAATTATTAAGTGTGCACACTAGGGTTTCATTTAGGGTTTCCCTTTTAGGGTTTCTTGATCTCCTTCATAAGGATTGATCTCTTTGTAATAACTGAGATTCTAATAATGCATTTTACACTTTGAGGTTTGTAGAACATCTTCTTGGTTTTGCATGTCTTTTGCATGTGACAGGTATCCATTTGCATGCAGGTGATCTTGGATTCTAACAAATGATTCTAAGATGGGTATAACCTACCACCTATGGAATAAATCCAAGCAATGATCTAACTTTACCAAGGAACTTGATTGTAAGAAAAAGACAACTGATAAGGTGAATTTCCCAAACTAGACTATTGACCTTGAAAGATTCACTAATAGGATAATAGTGACTAGGTTAAATGATAATGGCAAATTGGAGCATGAACGTATCCAATGATGTGGAAAGTTGTTCTATTCTATGATATGCAACTTCCTATGGGGTGTCTAAATGTTTGCAACTTAGGATGGCTATGAATAAGACGTAAATGACACCTAAAAATGCAAGGGTTTTGAGCAATTTTTCCAGTTTTTGTCCAAGGTTGATCGTAAGAAACAAAACTGAAAAAGACAGTTTTGTTTTCGGACCGAGTTTGCAGTTTTTGAATTTCTCTATTGACACTCAATTGCGATTCACTTTTTTAGATGTGTTGCTAATTTTGATAGATGCGTTTCATGTTTCAGATGTGGTGAATTGACCAAACTAGGTTTTGCATGTTGACAGGAAATTGCGGCCTTCTGACAGATGCGGTTTACTTTATGGTAGATGCGACTCACAAATCAGATGTGACTTGGAAATAGGAACTTTGTGAAACTAAACCGGTTGACAGACACTTGCAGTTTTTCATTTGACAGTTGCGGCTTGAAAATAAACATTCAGCTTGAAATATGACAATTGCAGCTCAGAACCTAGACTCTGTGAAACTAAATTTTATTGACAGATACATGCGGTGTTTAGTTGAATAATTATGGTTCTCTAAGACACATGCGGTTTGAAATATGATAGTTGTGACTCAGATTACACTTGCGGTTTCCTCATGAAAATGTTATGACTGACTTAGTTTAATGATCAAGTTTTTGATGAATACAAAAAAAATCACACAAAATACAAAGTTTTTTTAGTTTGATGTGTTGAATCAGTTAAAACTAGAAGACAATTACAACCTAGGCTGTGTTGGATAGTATTTACTGAGTTCTTACTTGGATAAATCCAGCTATGCATATTCAAGGCAGATGACTAGTAGCTTGACCCCACTCGCTCCCCTCCATGACATTCACTTATATGGGGCATCCAAGCTACTATACCCATGAAACTCCCATGGAATACATCTCATCTCAACACATGAACCATAAGAATGTGAAGGTCCAACTTGCTGCACCAACAAATAGATAGGATTTTGGAAAAACTACAACATGATTTTTAGTAAGGGCATTCCATTCATGGGGCACCATCCAGTATGGCGAGAGAACATTTCTTCCCTTCTCGTCAGAACAGTGAGCATGATTCTTGGGTTTCCCCAAAGAATCCACTTTTATATACCGGTTGGAAGTCGCTTGGCATCTAGCGTGCTACCGGTCTGAGTCATCTTGGAGTGAGTACTTTCTCCCACCAGGACAGGCCCAATTTCTCTAGTCAGTAACTATTTCTCTTACACCCAGGATCACATGAATGTGCAAGGGGAGAGGATTCTTTGATATACCGAATCATAAAGGTTTTACAAAATGTGATTTCGCACAAAACAAAGAAAACACTAGTTAATTTTAATCCAAATGACAGTTTTTTAACTACCAAACACAAAAGTTAATTTTTAAAAAATTTAAAGCCTTCATCAATAGGTCCTATATGCAATTGATTAGTAGTTTATTGGTTGTCTTCGTCATTTGTCCTACATAAAAGAAAGGGTTTTGGTTTTTTTTCAAATTCTTCTACGCTTCATCCTACAAAAAAAATGTTATCCTCCTAAACATAGCTACAAACAAAACATTAGCGAAAACAAAAAAAAAAATGAAAAATAAAGAAAAATAAAAAACATGAAAAATATTGAAGTTAAAAAAAATGAAAAATTTTACCATGTAGATGCATCATTTCAACTCACAGATGCGTCGCGATGTTGACAGTCGGATGCATTGTGGAATGTCTCAGATGCAGCTTGTGTTGTCAAATGCATTGCGGGATTTTTCATATAAGGTTCGTGAACTCATATGCGTCGTTTCGTCAATCAAATGTGGTTTTTTGTACGATACCTACAAAATAACAAAATGAAAAAGCAGAAAGGAGTCGTGAAGTTTGAAGTGTGATTCCTGTTGGGTTCACCAAATGTAACATAGATGAAATGAATGTTGCAATCAAAAGATGGTTAAATATAATCGAACAAGCATAAATATAAATCAAACAATAAAGAATGAATCTAATGAACTAAAACAATAAAAACAATAATATGAAACAATCTCACCGAATATCAGTCCACCTCTTTGAATTCTCTTGATTGTCCTCCATTTTTCTATATCGGTATTCTTGCCCTCATATTTTTTGTATGTATGCAAGCATAGCCTGGATGTATTGTCTAAGAAAAATACCGAAGATTATAAGTTCTTCTCAAAAGTATTGATTTCGAGAGGAGGAATAATGACAATGACAGGTCAATTTATAGAAATTAGGTTTTCGAACGATCGACTCATATTCGAAAGAGAGATCAATGATCAAGATTGATGAATGCCATGCGATGTGAGTTATGTGTCAGTTAGAAAATTTTGTAGGATAAAGATTAAATTAGAATAATAGTTTAATCTAGTGTTAAGACTGTTTGAAAATATAAAGAACACGAGTTCAAGATTAAATAAATGATTTAATCTTTAGTTGAAAGTCTTCAAAAATAGAAGAATTAGACTTTGAATGAAAAGGATAAAGTTAAAATTTAAAAACCATATGTTTGAATGCACACATGAATTAATTAATTAAATAAAGATATTTAATTAATAAATATGTTCATGTAGATGAGTTAGAACTAGTTAACTGACTAGTTGTGATAGAGAGTCATTTCGCAGAGACGATCAAATATCGAATCTGGAGATAACTGGCGGATTTAAATAGATCTTGAGTCAGATGATGAGTGAATAATTAGATAACTGGACGATAGAAGAATGTGACAAATAGAATTAATTATGAATTAAATGTTAATTTAATTCAACATTCGAAATTGAAAGATTTAATTAAATAAATAATAATTTATTTAATTGAGTTGAAAAGATTGATTGAATAATTAAATAATTCAAAAAGAATATTTAATTATAATCGAAATATGATAAGAGGTAAATTAAATAATAAATTATTTAATTCAAAATAAGAATTAATTAATTAGTGACGTAATTAAATAAAAAGATTTATTTAATTAATCAAAATTGAATAAGGGTCATAATGAATTAATCAAATAATTAAAAGGTTATTTAATTAATAGAGGAAATATGTGTTTAGAAAGTAATTAAATAATTAACATTATTTAATCATGACCATGGACATTAGAAAATTATGTCGAAAGTGGTACTCATAGGCTTAGACCAATTTTCGGTGTCTACATAACTAATTATGAATTTAAATAGAAAAGAGAATATTCATAATTTAAATAGATGAAATAAATTCAACTTAATAGATTTCACATATAAAATATATTCTAATTATCCACATGAATCATAGGTTAGTACGATCAATATTACATTCAAATCACAAGTCACAGATTGTGAGTTATTGCAATCAAAAAGTAAATGAAACTCAAAGAAAATAAAATTTTCCTCTCTCAACTACAACACAATGTACTCTCTAGGAATTATTTCTTTACTAAATCATTCCCCACCTAGATATAGGGGTCATCTTCCTCTCTTTGACTGTAATCAATTAGTTGTAGTAACGCTTTCTTGCCACCTAATTGTTCATCTTGAAAACTAATGACTATGAAATAAGAATTAGCCAAAATGATTACATTTCTAATGACAAGACTTTAAGTTATTTTCAATTATTTCTTGATTTAACTACTGCCCCATGCCAATCAATTATTCATTGGTTTGCATGCTTCATATACCAAACATTAAATAACTATCATAGAGGTGTAATGGAAATGAATGTGCAAGCTATGTAGCGAGATGATATTTGGGAATATAACTTAAATTCTAGTCATATAAATAATTAATTCTAAATACATTTCCATCCTACCACTTTGATCATCCTCAACTCAAATGTTTGCCAACCTTTTGTAAATTCAATAGGCACTACCACACTATGCCAACTTGAAGTGTAAAACATGGTGAGTGCTCAGAGTGATAGAGTGTCCATAAATGACTTCATTGTCATTAAAGAGATTGAATGCAACCCCCTCTTCAAGCATTTATCTAACCAATTGAAATATATCTTCATTTTCTAGAGTGAAGTTGAAGAGGAGGTATTGTGCATCATACTAGGAGAGGTGTTTATAAACCAAATGCATATGCACAATTCTACACTCCTAGAGCATTTTTGTACACCATTATTTGCACATCTAGGTATGAAAATTGGGGAATGAGAATGGCGGAGCACCTGGTTTGGCAAGAGTTTCTCCATCGATTCAATGTAGCCATTGCTAGTATCAACAACTATGCTTTAAGTAGACTAGTGGGTAATACTATATGTATTACAACTATGACCTAAAATGAAACTACCAAAGAAGTAGTGACCCTTCTCTACGTAGGGTTGGTGAGGAACAACATGTGGTTGTTTGACCAATTTCTATAGTCTCATGAGAACTTGCTATCACTTGCCTAGATAGAGCACCTCCAAGTGGTGGTGGAAGCAATCTGTGTGTTGATGTTTTTCTTATGTGCCTAAAGAAATCATCATTTTAATACTATCTATATTTTCTTCTAATAGACAGTGAACTTTGTATTGCTACCAGTGTATATATATAATAAAATATACTATTTTATAATTATGGTGTCATCTCTTTTTCATGAGAAATTTCGGGTTCATTTGTTGTATCTAGATGGCATATTTTATTCATTTCTACATCAATGAGTTTATTATTTAACTGGAATGTGACTTGATAAAATAAACTACACTATGGTTTCTTTAATTTATTTTAAAAATATACTTGGGCGGTGATATGGGGGTTCACACAACTAAGAAAAAAATCACCCATGGTTGATGAAACCACTTAAACTACTGATCAGGCTTGAATGAATTTGAAAATTTTCACCGGTGGTCTTTTCAATGAGTTCATGAAGCTTGAGTATGAACCACCAACCTCTTGAATCAAGGACTTAGAGTGTTTGAGGAGTTATTTTCAGGCCTTAAAAAACTACTATTAAGGAATGGGAAGCTAGATGAACTGGTGGAAATATCCCTTGATTTAATGATACTCAACAAAACATCACCTGGCTTAAGACAACCAAAATTTCAGCATGGGGATGTCAAATTTAAGAGGAGGACCTAAAATATAGGTAACACGTAAATAGGCTGAAATTGACCAAATACTTGCAAATAGGCCACAATAGAAAAAATCTCACAAAAGAGAAAATGTCAAATTAAAAATCTAGATGGGTAGAGGGAAGATTAGTCCTCCACTAAAAAATCATTTTTTACAATTTTTCATACAATAGGCATAGAAGCCCAAAAAATTGCAAAAAATCAAAGTTATCGCAATTGACAAAATAAAAGGTATTTATTCATTTCTCAATCCTTTGAAATATAGTGACAATGTTAGTTTGAATCCATAGTTATCGAATGGTAGGGCTATGTGCAGGAGTCACCTTGATGCAGGAAGGAACATGCTCTCATGGCTTTGATAGCATGTAAGAGAATTCCAAGATCAAAGAACATTAAAAAAATTTCCACTAGTGAACTATTAAATATAAACACAATAGTATGTATATCAATATAAAAAATGAGAGCATGTATAAATAAAATGATGAACCTTGTATATATAGGTAAGGTAGATGAGGTAGGAAGGTAGGATTGAACAACTAACAAACCCTCCAAAGATGGAATACTTGTGAGCTCACTTGACAAGTGTGTGAGAAAGTGTCAATAGGAATATCAAGTCATGAAGACACATGTCTCAATACTATGAAGTTAGACATAATCATAAGAAACCTAAGTAAACTTAAGCTATGAGTGTGAATAGGTCAATCCTAGAAAGTGATATCCCATTTGGATGGATAGGACATTATTTACTAACATTTGAATCAATTGATACTTACATGTACATATTTTATTATCCTTATTTGACATGGTTACAATATATTATTGAATTTATATGTTGTATTATGATATCTACGAGTTGTGAAGTGTTGTAGATTGTTGACTATGTGATGTAGACATGTGTTTCACAGTGAGAGTTTGATACTAGTAGATTTGGTGGTGATCATGGTGTCATGAAGGTTCTTGGTGCTTTTGCATCTTTAACATGGAATGATTATTTATGTGAGTGCATTACTATTGGTGTTGGATTGGAGTTGGTGTTGGAAAAATATGTAATGCTATAAAAACTTAGTACCAAAAATTAAATGAGGGGGATATGGTTCTATATGATCATGGTATAAGTCACATGGTTTATGTAATACTGATTGGTGGTTTTAAGTAATCTTATGTCTATTAAATAAAGCATGTGTATTTTTATAAGGTTGGCTACTTTGGATAAGGGGTTTGAGTGATATCATCTCTTGTAGGTTGCTCATGTGAGGGTTTAAATCATGGAATGGGATGTGTGGTTACATGCTTGTTCACATGGAGTGCATGTAGAGAGCTTGGTATTTTAGAGGTGTTCATGCAGACTCTAAAAATATATTGTAATGATTTTATTATTGAATTATACATGAGTGATGGATACAATTTTGAGTTTTGGGTTTTCCCTCTTGAAGGTTTTCCTAGGGTATATCTCATGCCATATTTGATGGTAAATTGTTTATTCTCTTGTTATTTTATTCATAGAGATGATTGTTTAACCTAGGAAAGCATATTCTACTTCCCAAGGAGATGATTCCCAAGTCAAAGGGGTTTGTGGGGATTGTAAGAGGCCGCATGTGTTAGGAAGGTGTTGGAGTCATCGCTTTTTTACATAGTTTATTTCTCTTGAGATTTGAAGGGCTTGAACAAGTAGGTCAATGGATGTAGAAGCCCACCAAGTAGCCACTCTAGATTGATGGATCTAGAGTTGGCTTGTGTCCCATTGAAGCATAAAATAAAGGTTGTGTATGTAGTAGAATCCCTTGATGCTAATGTGATGTAGATGGAAACATTACACCCTTCTAATCTCACTATTAGATAATGAATTTAATTTCACAATTTCATTTATTAACTAAATATTAATGCAAACAAAATTTGAATGGAAATCACTTACAATGGAAATTCAACAATATCTAAAATCATAGTCTATTGATCATTAATTGTTTACAATTTTCATGTTTAGTTCTCAATTCTCTATCTTCTCACATTCCACACAATCTACAACTTCTTCTATCAACCTCAACACACCTCCTTAAGCCTTATTAGATTGTGCATGACCTCTCCTCTATTCATATTATTCTCTCCAATTGTCAACTTGATTCCTCCATTCTCCCTCTTCTATCTGGTGTGACCCCCCTTCCTCTTATTTTATTCCACATTGGTGTATAGGAGCGAATTTACACCCCTTACATAAATTCCCCTTTCACACTCCCTCACCTTAGAAAAAAAAATCTAAAGGAAAAATTCCACATCAACAAGCTACCTTTGTTCCACTTGGCATTCATCTTTTGTGTCGGTAGAAGAATAACTATCGGGGATGCATGCACAGTGTGTAGACATCTACACAACATGCCTATGTCCTTGATAGATTCCTACATCTGAAGAAGGAAGAGGCATTACACTTCCTATTGGGAACAAATTGTAATGTTCCTCTTCAACCAACTGACCTGAAAACAACTCTTTCCCTCTTATTTTTTCCTTGAAATGCCTATCTTACTCATTCAATCCATCCTCTTAGCAATTTCATCTCTACATAAGATCTTCTTAGCAGATCTTGAGCTCTTTGGCACTTCTCAAGCATTTTCTAGCATTCTCTTCACTCTCAAGAAGCACTTTGATGCTCCATTGCAGCAACAAAATTCCATCAACTCTGTAGAGCAAGTGTAGAACAATCCATTGCAGCAAGGGTTTGAGGTTTTGCAACACCTCCTTTCACCACAAATGAGGTTATAATGATTGTTTAAGCTCTCTTTCTCCATCATTGGCTAGTGAGCTCTTGGTGGAGGTGGTAACGTTTTCACTCCTCTCCTTTACGATTTGGTTGAGTAGCACTCCACTATTTTGTAGTGTTATTGTTTTTTCTACTAGCTTTTCTCCTTTATCATATATCTCTCTATCATTGCTATCTTGGCTATCTGTGGAGTCAAAAACACCGAAATGGGGATTTGATTGAGCTAGACCCTTATACGGCCCCCAACAATTTTCCCTCTTTCTTGTGTGTAGGTGAGAGAACGTGTGGAGCTAGCTAGTAAATAAAAATATTTGTGAGACTATCTTTGTCACCTTAGTTCTATTCTATTTACTTTATCATTTCAGTATCTACTCTGCATACTTTTTAATCATGGTTTTACCCTCTAGATTAAGCTAGCTAGGTTGTTAGTAGGTATTTTTGGTAGTTTCACTATTTGCACTATTGTTTGGCCCTATGGACACCAACACAACCGAGAGACACCAACACTCCATGCTGACATCCCATGATTGTGTTGTCATCCTCAGAAGAGAGTTGTCTGAGGCATAGAACTAACTCCAAAAAGCCAGCTCGCATAGCCTAGATTATAGTTCAAGTCTGAAGAGTGGTTGCAAGACCTTATAGTCCTAATTAGTCTCATCCCTCATTCAAAACATCCCTTTAGACTTAGGTATGTTAGGACAACCTTCCGCTCTTAGCCCTCCATGACCTAGGGCCTTGAATGTGGTTAGTCCCTCTCTCTTACAATTGGCTACTCCCTCTACAAGCTACCCTTAGCTATTCGATGCTTCCAATCGACCTCTCTATCTGCTCTTACTTGATGGTGTTATTTTTGATACCCAAGTCTCTATCATGGCATGTGTTCCTACTCTCTTACCATGCTATCTTCCCTCTTTGGTATAATATTTTATATTCTTTCATTCTATAGTTTATCATCTTTTACCGAACATATCTCTCCTTCTAGTAGCCTTAACTCTACCTCTCATTTATGTGTTTCATTTCCTTTGGTAGCATACCTCTATATCTATTATTTCTTTTCCATAATTTATTGATATTGACCCAATCTTCCCTATTTTCATACACCCTCCTAGCCCATTATTATTTTTTTCTTCTTTATGTTTGTAGTGGTCTTAATTCACAACTACCTTACCTCCACCTTGGTTTGCATATTCCTTCTTTCTATGAACTTTATTTGTTTTATTTTCATTTCATTTTCTAACACTACCTACCTCTTCTTCCTTAGAATATATACACACACCTCATTTATGTTGTGTGCCCAATTTACCAATATTTCATAATGTCTTTAGTATACATGATTTCTTCACCCATGGGTGACCTAAAAATACTCATTACCTATGTGCAATTATCTTTAATTTACACCATCACTCACCACCATGTCTCATTTTTTCTAAAAATCAATTTTATCTTGTTAATCTACCTTCACCCTTGAGCCATGTCATGGGTCTTCCTTCTCACCTAGGTGTGCCCGCTCTACCCAAAAATCTTCACTTTTATTTTATGTCCCATCTCTAGTTTTTGAGCAATGCCCCTTTACATTCTTTCATAACTACTTCAACTCCCCTTTTCTTTTATCTTCTATACTCTTTAACCATGAATTTTTCCATTTTCATGCCCCCATAAAATATTGAATTTTATTAAAATCAAATTTTCATCAATCATATGGAGAAACCAATCAATAAGCAAAATGTGCATAATCAGGTTCATGAAATTACAAAAAATGAGTATTTATAATGCATGATGTTTGTCAATCTATGATAAAACATCATTCAAATTTTCCACAATTGACCTCCAAAATTAAGTAGAGCAATAATTTGAAAAAAAAAAAACCAAACTAAATTAAATAAAAATATTTTTGGATGATGTTGATCATGCACATATGTAGATTCTCCTACATTATAATGTGGAGGCCCAACCTATTTGGAGGAAATTCCATAGATATGTGTTGAAGGACTACATGTGAGATGGAAAAAAAGACTCCTCTCAATGGTTTGCACTAGTTGATAAATTCTTGCTACAACTACATAAATATGAGCACCTTAATCCTAAGTCATGCAAAATTGATGGTGGTCATGCATGCATTGGTAAAGGTATTGAATTTTTGTTGAGGAGATTTCAAATTTATGGGGCTTTGTAAAATGTAAACACCAAAAAAGTTGCTTGGAAAGTCTTGTAAACACTCAGATATCTAAAGTTGAAGGACAAGATGTGTAAAAATAAAGGATTTCCACCTCTATGCCCACAAAATTTTTGTAGCTTCCAAACCCTTGATATAGATCCAAAATTTACTACATTTAAAGAAACTAAAGACACAAATAGGTTGAAATGGCCAAAAAAACATTTTGCACAAATAGGCTCAAATAGGCCCGTTGATTTAAGATAGCATCGGTCAACTATAAATGATGATTGCATTTATGCATCATCATCATTTATATTTAATCGACCTACTCTTAAAATATAAAACCTTCAAATAAGTTATTCAAATTTTTGGTAATGATGATCGAAATTTGCAATTGAATCAAATCGGAATGCATCTTATATAATCACTGCTTGTTAAAGCATGCATTGGTGTTTATGAGAAAGATTGTATGATTATGGGTTGTTAAGGGAGGTCACATGCCCAAGGGACACGTCCCATGAGCGGATGTGTCTCCACTTTGTGGAGTCACTTCCTCTCATTGGACGTGTCTCTCCTTGAGGTGTGTATCCCTCATACAAAAGGTAGTTCATTCCTTATTTGAAAAATATCAAAATTGATAAATGTTTTGCGATCAACACATTTGATATAAAAGAGAAAAAAATCTGACTTAGAATTATTGAACAAAATTTCACACTTAGAATTTCCATAGGTCTTTTAGGATCCAAATTTGATAAGATTTGAATAAAATTTACATGGTATCAGAGCCAAGTTGAGTAAATCAAAATCAAATCTAGATATTAGATTACTTAGAAAAAATCGTATTTTTGAAGAAATCGAATTCACATCACATTCTTCATAATGTCAAGTGTGATCAGATTTGAAGATTTCCTTGAAGGAGAAAAAAACTTCACATCATGGAAATTCATAATCATGATGATTCTTAAAGAAAATAAGTTAGACTCATTTGTGAGAGAAAACAAGAGGGAACTAGAGGATGATCCAGAGAAAACTCATTGGATTGAGAACAATGAAAAGGCCATGAAAATCTTAGTGGATGTAGTTAGGGACCATATAGTACCCATTCTAGAAAAACATGAAACTGCATATCTAATGTTCAAATCCCTTGTGAGCACCTATGAGATAAACAACACTAGTAGGACTCTTGCATTAAAGAGGAAAATCAACAATGTCCAAATAAACAAAGGAGAAACTATTAATACATACTTCATGAGGATCATTGAACTAAGGGATCAATTATCTACAATTGGATATCAAATTGATAGCAAAGAGTTAACACTAATCGCATTAGGAGGCCTACCAAACTCGTGGGAGTCATTTATTCAAGGAATAAGTGCGAGATCTAAACTCCCCAAGTTTGATAGGCTAAGAACAGACTACCTACAAGAGGAAACAAGACTCTCAACAAAAGAAAACAAACAAAAGAACATAGATGAATACATTCATGTGCTCAATGCAACATCTAATCAAAGGGGTAAGAAAAACTCTTACGGGAAAGGATCATTTAAGAGAAAGAGAAATTCCTATGGAAAAGGATCATTCAAGAAGAGGAAAGACATCTCTCAAGTACAATGCTTTAGATGTGATCAGTATGGGAACTATGCAATGAATTTCCCTGATAGATCAAAACAACAAGCATCCTTTTCTAAAATAGGAAAGTCAAATTCAGACCATGAATCTGAGAAATTCGTATTCTATTCAGCCCTATCAAGTCAAGTATCTAACAATACCAATAACTAGGTAATTGATAGTGGTTCTTCAAGTCACATCACAGGGTTTAGAGAAAACTTAGGCAATATGACTGAAGAGACTAATGAAGAAGTAACCATTGGGGATGATTCTACACACCCTGTAAAGGGGGTTGGAGCTTGCTCCATTAAATTGAAATCTGGTCTCTCCCTTCAACTCACTGGAGTTTTATTTGTACCTAGAATAAAGAGGAATCTAATATCCATCTCTACTCTTGAAGACAATGAATATAGGGTTACCTTCATGGATGGGAAAGTTCTGGCATGGCCTAACAACTCAACTATAAAGAAAGCTCAAACCATAGGTATAAGACAAGGTTATCTTTATAAACTATGCACTAAAGTCAAGCAAGCCCTTACCCTTGATACTTCTGATTCAAATGAAATTTGGCATAGAAGATTAGGATACCTTCATTTACATGCCCTACCCTCTATGGAAAAACTTGTAATAGGAGTACCTAAGTTAAAACCAACTCATGAAGGAGCTTGTAAAGGTTGTGCCCTGGAAAGAATACAAAGGGATCCTTTCATAATAGTCTAAGTAAAACCCAAAGTGTGTTAGAACTAGTTCAATTTGATTTATGTGGGCCCATGTTTGTACCCTCCAAGGTAGGCTTCCTATACTATGTCATATTTATAGATGAATTCTCTAGGAAGACCTGGATTTATTTTATTAAGTGCAAAGAGTCAATAGAAATCCTTAAAAGGTTCAAGGAGTTCAAAGCTCTTACTAAAAACTTCTCTGGGAAGAAAATCAAAATCTTAAGGATAGACAATGGGAAAGAATACAACTCTGAAATATTTAGGGAATTTTGCATGAATGCTGGGATTAAGAGGGATTTTACAGTAGCCTACAACCCTCAACAAAATGGGGTTGTTGAAAGGAAAAATAGAACCATTGTAGAAGCTACAAAAACAATGTTACTTGACTAGAACATATAAACCTCATTCTGGGCAGAAGCCTCTAGAACTGTTGTCTACATCCAAAATAGATGTCCACATTCTCATCTAGATAACAAAACTCCTGAACAAACATTTACTAGCATAAAACTTGATATTATTCACTTTAGGATTTTTGGTTGCCCTGTCTATATTCATGTGCCCAAAGAGAAGAGATACAAATTAGAACCTTCCAGAAAGAAAGGGGTATTTGTGGGATATAGTGAAACCTCCAAAGCCTATAGGATATTCATACCCAGGTAGAAACAAATTGAATTGAGTAGAGATGTCATCTTTGAAGAAGACATTGTATTCAAAAAGGCAAGAAGTTCAAATGAGATAGAAACTTATTCACCTAGAGCCTTAGAAGATGATCCTACCCCTAAAATTTGGAGGGAGTATCCTAAGGAAATGCCAAATGAACTTCTATCTACTTCAGATGAGAATACAAATGAAAACATTAAGAAGAGGCCACTTTGGGCTAGAAAGATGATCAAAGAAGCTGAGAATCATGCTTCACCCAAAGGAACATTTAGGGAGAGTAAAAGACCCAAACAATTAACAAGATATGTTTCTCTAATGAATGGCATCATAAATTCAAAACCCACTAGTGTTTCAGAAGCCTTGAGACATCAAGTATGGAAGGACGCTATGATGGAAGAGTATCAATCCATTATAAAAAATGATGTATGGGATATAGTGCCTAGACCAAAAGAGAAATTTTTTGTCTCTTCTAAATGGCTCTTCAAAATCAAACATGTTGATGATGGTAGTATAGAAAAACATAAGGCACGTTTTGTGGCCAGAGTTTTTTCACAAAAGGAAGGCATTGATTATGAAGAAACATTTGCACCTATTGCCCATTACATGTCTGTGAGAGTAGTGATAGCCATTGCAACAACTAAAGGCTGGAAGATTCATCAGATGGATGTGAAAACTACCTTCCTAAATGGGACCATTGAAGAGGAAATCTATCTAGAACAGCCTGAAGGTTTTTTTATACATAAACTTGACTCACATGTATGCAGACTAAAGAAAGCACTGTATGGACTTAAACAGGCTCCCAAGGCCTGGTATGAAAGAATTGACAGCTACCTCTTGGGACTAGGATTTTCCAAGAATGATGCAAACCCTAATCTTTACTTTAAGGTAATTAAAGGTGAGATTATTTTATATGTTGATGACCTATTGATAATAGGAGAAGATCACCTCATTGCTCAAGGGAAGAAGAATCTAACTTCAGAATTTGACATGAAAGACTTGGGCATTTTACACTACTTCCTAGGTTTGGAAGTTTGACAAAAATCAGATAGCATCATACTAAATCAAGGGAAGTATACTACTGATATTCTGAAGAGATTTGGAATGTTGGATTCTAGACTCATGTCTACACCTATGGAAATAAACCTTCACAAACTAAAAGAAGCAACAATAGAATCTAAGTGTGCAGATTCCACTCTAAATAGACAAATGATTAGATCTTTGATGTACCTAGTTAACACCAAACCTGATATTTTCTATGTAGTGAATGCTCTAAGCTAGTTCATGTGTGAGCCAAAGGAAATTAACCTTATGGTTTTGAAACATATATTGAGATATCTTCAAGGCACTATTGGATATGGTATTCTTTATAGAAATGACCAACTAGATCTACATGGATACTCTGATTCAGATTTGGTTGGAAGTGTAACCGATCAGAAAAGCACATCAGGATGTTGCTTCAGTTTAGGATCAGCTATGATCTCTTGGATCTGCAGAAAATAGTCTTTTGTAGTACAAAGCTCGACAAAAGCTGAATATATTTAAGCCTCTATGGGGGCAAGAGAAGAAGTTTGCCTCCGAAAATTGCTTGTGGGACTCTTTGGTGAACCCTTGAATCCTACTATCATTCATTGTGATAATCAGAGTTGCATTAAGCTCTCTATAAATCCAGTATTCCATGATAGATCTAAGCATATTGAGATCCCCTACCATTAGTAAGATACATGGTAGAAAGGAAGGTAATCTAGTTGGAGTATATTAGTACAAATGATTGAACAATGGACATTCTCACAAAACCTCTCTCCAGAATCAAGGTTGAATAGTTCTGGAAGAAGCTTGGTATGGTTGAAATGTAATTTGATATTATGTTTGAAATTCAAATTGTTTAAAAATTGTACTAATATATTTAAATATGTTTAATGTGTAAACTCTTTTGTCATGTGTGTGACTCCATGACTTTTATGGGCCCTCTCACCTATGCACATTATTGAAAGGTGACAATCTTTCTAATAATGAACACTTGTATGTGACATTGTAAAGTGATGACTCTACAATGATGAGTTGAACTATCATGATAGATATCATGGGACTTGATATCTATGGACATGTTATGATAGTATCTCTTGGACACTTTGATGGATATCATGGGACTTGATGTCATTTGAAGATAATTGTGATCCTTAAGAGATAATCATGGTGGATAATTATATATCCATGGATATGCCATGAATTATTATGGTAGACATCATGTGACTTGATGTCAATGCACATACCATAATGAAGATGTGTTATGAAGAATATCATGTGACTTGACAATATTGAGAAAACATATCATATCTTCGATATCACGTGTGAAGGTGATATCCCCACTTATTTGTTTTGGAATATCTTCCCTAGATAAAAGGGAGTGTCGATTTAAGATAGCATCGGTCAGATATAAATGATGATTGCATTTATGCATCATCATCATTTATATTTAATCAACCTACTCTTAAAATATAAAAACCTTCAAATAAGTTATTCAAATTTCTGGTAATGATGATCGAAATTTGCAATTGAATAAAATCGGAATGCATGTTATATAATCCCTACTTGTTAAAGCACACATTGGTGTTTATGAGAAACATTGTATGATTATGGGTTGTTAAGGAAGGTTGCATGCCCAAGGGACATGTCCTCTCATGAGATGTGTCTCTCCTTTGAGGCATGTCTCCCTCATACAAAAGGTAGTTCATTCCTTATTTGCAAAATATTGAAATTGATAAATGTTTTGCAATCAGCACATTTGATATAAAAGAGAAAAAATCTGACTTAGAATTATTGAACAAAATTTCAGACTTAGAATTTCCATAGGTCTTTTAGGATCCAAATTTGATAAGATTTGATTAACATTTACAAGGCCAAATACCTTGAAAAGAGGCCACAATAGCCAAAATCTCAAAAAATAGAAAATTTTAAACAAAAATTCTAGATGGGTAGAGGGAAGATTAGCCCTCTACTAAAAAAAATCATTTTTAACAAATTTTTGTATAATAGGTGTTGAAGCCCAAAAAATTGCAAAAAAACAAAGTTATCAAAATTGACAAAATGAAAGGTATTTCTTCATTTCTTGAGCCTTTCAAAGACAATGACAATGTTCATTTGACTCCACAATTCTCTAATGGTAGGGATATGTGTGAGAGTCATCTTGATGTAGGAAGGAATTTTCTCTCATGGCTTTGATACCATGTCTGAGAATGCCAAGATCAAAGAACTTTAAACAAACTTCCACAAGTGAACAAAATATGAGCACAATAGTATGTATATAAATATAAAAAATAAGAGAGTCTAAATAAAATGAGGAACCTTGTATATATAGGCAAGGTAGATGAGGTAGGAAGGTAGGATTGAATAATTGACAAACCCTCGAAAGAATGAACACTTGTGAGCTCACTTGACAAGTGTGTGAGAAAGTGTCAATATACATATCAAGTGATGAGGACCATCTCTCAATGCCATAAATTGAGACAAAATCATAAGAAACCTAAATAAATGTAAGCTATGAGTGTGAATAGGTCAATCCTAGAAAGGTGATATCCTATATGGATGGATAAATACACTATTTACACTAACATTTGAGTCATTTGATACTTACATGAACATATCTAATTATATTTATTTGACATGGTTACCAATATATTATTGAATCTATATGTTGTATTATGATATCTATGAGTTGTGCAATGTTGTATCTTTTTTATAATTATAGGTTGCATATATGACATGAATGTGAGTTGTCTATACCCATAAATATTTTAATGTTGATGCATATTTTGATTTGTGGCTTAGTATGGCCACATGTTTCACTAGTTTGACTGTCATTATGAGGTGGATGGATGGTCTTACTTGGTACAATCATGATGTGGGACATATTATTGTTGACTATGTGATACAAGCATGTGTGACATGGTGGTTTTTTTATGCTAATACATTTGGTGGTGATCATGGTGTCAGGAAGGTTCTTTGTGCTTTTGGGAATTTAGCATGGAATGATTATTTATGTGAGTGCATTGTTGGTGGTATTGGATTGATTCTTTATTGTTTAGTGGTGTATATTCTTAGTTTTAGTATCATTGATTTAGTTTTCCTTTTGAGATCTCCTAGTGTTGCAATTAAGTTATTTGATTGTGTGAGGGCATTTGGTGATCCTCATTGAGGAGATGGTTATCATGTTTTCATGGATAGATTGGTTACACAATTTAGTGGGAGCTTTTGATGATGATAGTTTGGAAATGTATCTTCTTGGTTTGAATATTGTGATTGTACTATACCCTTTGGGAGCTCTTGGTGTTTACCTATTTGATGCAGGAGCATCCCTAGTTATAAAGCTATCTTGTATCAACCAAAATAATTCTTTTCTTGCATTGCATTCAGTAGTGTTTTCAGTAGTTCATTCCACATTTTACCACAATGTTTTATCTCAACTCATGGATTATGATATAACATCTAAACATTGAAATCTACTACATATCTAGATTTCATATCATTTGTAGTTGTCTGTTGAAAGTTATCACTCTCCAAATTTCATTGTGCTACTAGTCAAAGCATTTGGGGCCGATCCAACCTAGTTTCTTAGTGTGGATCTATTCCAAATTGTGTAGAGCCTAATTGGACATCATATAAGCATCTTGGGTCAATTAGGACTATAGACACGAAAAAATGTCTTGAGTCTGTGAGTGTCATTTTTCTTGTTCATCATCCTTCGATAATTGAATAATTTTAATTATTTGATTATTCTTGATCATATTTCTCTATTAATTAAAAAATTATTATTATTTAATTAATTCACTTTTTAATCTTTATTCTATCCTAATCAATTGAATTAATTAATTGTGTCACTAATATCCCCCTTTCTTTAATAATTAAATGAATTAATATTTATTTAATCATTTTCTTGTCATATTTCATCTATGGTTAAATAATAATAATTAATTATTTAACTATTCACTCCTTTTAATTCTTCTATCGTTAAATAATTGTCATAATTATTTAATTTTCCATGTGTATCTTGTATTAAATAATTACATAAATTTAATTATTTAATGCCTCTTTTCGAATTTCCTCTCATTTAATTAAAATAATTATGTAGATTGTTTTAATTCAATCTCCACTGTCCATTTCCTCTTTTTCTCAAATAAATAATTTGAATGAATTATTTATTTTCCACTTGGTCAAATATTCCTCTTTCATGAATTAAATATTTTTTAATTTTTAATTCATTTCATTTCCTCTACTTGCTCATTAATCTTTTTCATAGCCATCTTTGTCATAGTTGTTGGCGTCATAGCCCTCCCATGAATAGAATTATTCGGGTGCATCAATCCTCCACCGTTGATCTTGACATCTTTCTAGAAACTAGATCTTGACCATCCTTTTTCATAACCTCCCTCTCATGAATCCTCATTTATTAATCTTAGAATATTTTTAGAAGATCAATCTTGGCCATCCATTTGAATGGTTGTCTATAAAATAGACCATTCTCCTCCATTTTTCCCTTAACAACCATTATCTTCAACTTTCATGTTGTATTGTTTGTAGGTTTTTGCACAAACTCTACTCCAAATCTAAGGGAAAACTTGCAAAGAAAGTTTGAGGAGAGACAAGAGAATTTATTGAAGATCAATGGGGAGAGTTTCATTTGGTTATTCTCATATTGTTTTCTACATTTGATTTTTTTTTTGTTTTTGAAAAGATAAGCAGTATTTATAGGGTGTTGTACCCTCCACATCGAGCCACAAGGGCCAAAAAGGAGAAAGTCTAAAAAGCTAATAGTAAAACAAAAAGGAACAAAGACAACACTTTAACAACAAATAAACCACGGAAAGACAACCAAACAACAAAACACTGGTGCAAGTAGTAGCTAACTAGCATTGTCCCAGTTTTTGAATAGGAGGTCCAGAACATCATCACCGACCCAATCTTTGTTCTCCTAGGAATTATTGCCCTCCAACTCCTCCTTGATAACAATGGATAGGGTGTTGTTAATGAAGTGGCCCAACTTCATTGTGAAGCGGGTCAATCCATGAAACCTTTTGTTGAGTGTGTCCATCTTCTTCTCCAAAGCACAAGGCTCCTCCCCAACATCCACAGTCCTCAGGATATTGTCAGGCTTAGCAACCAGGGGGTGTGAAGAATGAGAGTTTGAGGTCTCTTTCAGTAACTTGCTATCTTTCGGGGTAAACTTGAGCCCCTCCACATTCTCATCCTCATCTTCCTCGGTCTCCTCATCCTTATACTCCTTGTTGTCAGACTATTCCTCCTTCGAGTCCTCATTAATATATCTTTTTTATTATTTTTCGCCAACCTCCTAGATCTCCTTATGGTGTTCTCCCCTCCATTCATGACTGTGGTTTCCACAACAATATCTCCTTTAGAATATTTTCCAATTATGTTCTTCCCCTTTCCCCTCCTTCACAATCAGCTTTGACACACCTTTTTTTACCATCCTTACCTTTTTTGGTAGTGTTGGCTCTGTAGGTAGACTTTGTTGGGGTGTCCCTGAGTTCACAAAGACTGGTCATGACACTAGCATGTGCATCACCCATCCCTTCTTTTAGATTCTTGGTAGCCAATTTAGCTTTGAGGTTTCCTGCAGTACCTAGATTGGATTTCTGAGGATGGCTTTTTAACTCAGCAGGGGAAATGTTCACAATAGTTAGGGGTTCAATTTAATCAATGCGAATAGTTGAGATGGCTTTTGGAGGACAAATGACCAAGTGAAAATGGTAAAGTCTCAGGATGAGCCCTTGATGGAGTGGAAGACGTAGGAGGTCACTCGGGTTAAGGCTAGCAAGCTCCTTGCATTTCTCAACTGAATTTTTCAGGTCCATGGGAAAAAAGAAGGGAAAACTAAGCAACATTTTATACCTCAAATGATTTAGAAGGGGAAAATGATAGAATAAATAGGTTTTGAACCTACCTTCCAGAGTGACATATTTCATCAAAGCTAAGCACACCTAGTCCTAGGGCTTCGAAAAGGGCTTCACGCTGAAATCCCGACTAGTTTCAGACTGGTTCCTCATTCCCCATGAAGAATGATTTCAAGCTTTCATTGTCTGGAATCCTAGTGTGCTTAGGGTATTTCTTCCCAATATAAGAAATTTTGGTGGCTTGCACAATAACTTCTCCACTAAATAAAAGGAAATACCACCCATCATGACCCTTCAATCCTTCTTGGAATTAGCATATTGACTAGACAAATTATGGTCATGGCCAACCAAAATGTCCATCAGAGGAGCAAGGCCACCTTCAACACAGATATTCCAAACTAATGGATTCTTCAAAAATTCTTCGCAGTTGTCTGGATCAGTCCAAACGCGGTCGCCACCCATAATTTCCACCTGCACAAAGAACCAAAGAGTTTGCAAAAAACAAAAATTATAAAATCCAATAGGGCAATGGGCATTCATCACATAGTGGGCATTAAGGCAAGAAATGCAGCATTGGTTAATGACACCAGTGTGTAGGTCACATGTGCGAAAGGGAATATCACCACAAGGTGAATTGACAATGGTATTAATGTGGATCTTGGGAAGATTGTGGCAAGCTAAACAAAAATTGGTGGGCATGCAGGGTTCCTTGGCCATGGAGTAGTCACATGAAAACCAAGGCAAGTTGGTCATATGGCTAAATTTAGAAACATTCATGTGAGTATAATTAGAAGCTTGTGCTAAAATAGCAAGCACGAAGGCGCTAGAAGGTAGCATTCCTTTATAATAAGGGGTCAAATCAGCATTCATAATCGTAGTCTTATGGAGGCCATGATGGATTAAAACAAGATATTGCACAATCCCAAAGAGGAGAGATTGCACGATACGACCTCTCAAATTCATCAAAGTCTCATACTTTCCTAATCCCTTCATAAAGCCGCCTTATTTTCCATGTGACAAGCCTTAAATTTTGAATCCCGCCACCTTTCAGCCACCTTAGTATTAGAGCTCATCCACCAAGCCCAAAGGACAATCATGTGGGCCCCCCAACCAACACCCAACACCCAGAGATCTTTAAACATGTGATAAGCCATAAAATTTGAATCCTCCCACCTATCAACCATCTTAGCATTAGAGCTCATCCACCAAGCCCAAAAGATAATCAAGTGGCCCCCCACCCAGCATCCAACACCCGGAGATTTGAATTCATTGTGATAAGTGGTTTCTTTGTTCTTTCAAGATGATATCTTGAATCCTTGGTAGTATCTTCTACATACTCATCCAATATTTAGAGTAACCCCAGCAAGTATCAAGATTAGCCAAGGAATCCGCCACTTGGTTTCCATCGCTAAATATGTGTGTCACTTTTTTACCCCTGAGTTTGGATAAAAGGAACCTAGTGTCCAATAGGATATCCTTAGTATTCCAATCAATTAGTCTATCCATATTCACAATATCAGTAATGGACTTAGAGTCCCCTTTAATGTGGAGATTAGTAATCCCTAGAGAGACAACAATTTTGAGGCCCATGAGTAGCACATGAGTTTCCACCACAATAGACAATTGGAAACCAATACCTCCTACAAATCCAACAACCAGAACCCCTCAAGGTCTCTAATCACTCCACCAATACTAGCCCTGCCTAGGTTGCCCTTAACAGCCCCGTCAAAGTTGAGTTTAAACCAACCTCTAACCAGAGGCTCCCATTTGGTATTTTCTTGGCAAAGGATTTAGAATTTTTAAACGAGTTAGGCTCTAACCCCTGATGCCAAGCCTTGGCCATTCTTATTTCATAATCAAGAGGTCCCATCTCTAGGAGTTTCCCATTGAAGAGGGAAATGTTTTCCTCAATGAGCTGGACGCTTAAGCCAAAAACATCCCTGGGATTCCTCTCAATATTCCTGAAGACCCTATTGTTCCTTTCCTTCTACATACACCAACCCATAATAGGAGGAACCTGATTCCAAATTTCACTAAGTAGGGGGTGGGAATAGGGACCACATCAGCCCAGGATGAAGGATATGATATCCTTACAAATAACCCAAGAGACTCCCAGTTTATCAAAGGCCAACCCCCAAACTTCAATAGAAAATGGATAGTGTAACAATAGATGACTGACAATTTCCTCACTGCACTTACATAGTAAACATCTGTTGGGAATATAGAATCCTATTATGGTAGGCCATCTACCTGAAGAAATTTACTTTAGGGATCATGTGGTGGTTCCATATCTTCCTCCAAGGTTCCATCGCAGTACCCTAGTTTGTCAATAGATTCTATGCCGACCTAACATATAGATCCCCCTATTTGTCAAAGGTCCAAAAAAATTCATCTTCTATGTGATAGGAGGGAAGCTTGGTGAGAGCGAGAACCTCTTGGAGGGACTGAGCTAGACAACAAAGTTCTTGAGATTGAGGAAAATAGAGGATTAGGTCCTTCCAAGCCCTAGCCCTAGGGGGTCCAAAAACATAATCACTGATATGGGTACCAAAATATCTCTTAGCCAATCCCATGAAAATCCTAAAGTTAGAACAAACCAGAGGGGTATCAATTAACCACTGATATTCCCAGAATCTGATTTGATTTCCATTGCCCATTTTTCATTTAATCCAATTCCTTAGCAATAATTGTGTGTTACAAATGCTCCTCCAGGCCAAGGAGCCCTAGGGGTGAGACTCTAAGAGGCAATTGATCAAAGGCATGTCCTAAAGATATTTGGAGTTCAATATTTTGCACCAATCCTTTGTATTCCTTAATTGATCCCAACCAAATTTGGCCATCAGAGCCTTGTTAGTGTTGACAATTGTTCTGATTCCAAGGTTGCCACAATTTTTGGCCTGGCAGACCTTTTCCCATTTCACCAGATTGAGTTTCTTCTTATCCTCAATCCTAGACTAGAGGAAATTCCTTTGGAATTTTTCAAACTTATCAGATTTTTACTTAGGCATCTTAAAAATGGAAAGGAAATAAGTTGGTATACCTTGAAGAGCCGCTATGAGAAGTTTGAGCTTGCCAGTGTGGCTTAGGATGGAACCTTTCCACCCAACCAATTTCCTTTGAATTCTTTCTAGCACCAAATTCCAAAAGTTAGGGGTAACCTCCTTAAGCATGAGAGGAAGCCCAAGGTAAACTGAGGGGAGGGACCCGCTTAAACATCCTAGAACTACAGTCACTTTGGTTTGAAAATTAGGTGTGTTGTTAAAGAAATAGATCATGCTTTTTTTGTAGTTGATACTTTCCAGAACATGAGGCATAATTATTTAGGCAGGATTTCAATTTCCTAGCTTCCACCACAAAGGCTTTCCCAAAAAGAAAAGTGTCATCCACAAATTGTTGCACAATAGCCAAGTCTAGGGATGAAGCTACTCTGATGCCCTTAATGGAGCCCTTTGACAACAAACTAGTAAATTTCTTGCTCAACACATCAGAAATCATGATGAAGAGATAGGGAGATAGGGGGTCGCCTTACCTGATCCCTCTTCCAGTAGAGAAAAACCCAAAGGGGGACCCATTAACAAGAATAAAGTACTTTACAGTATTAACACACTCCATAATGAGTTTGATAACTGAATTGTTGAACCCAAACTTAGCCAAAACCTTTGGTATGAAATCCCATATAACTTTATCACAAGCTTTAGATATGTCCAGTTTGAGAGCCATCCCCGCATAGTTACATCTATCTATAGAAT
Source organism: Sequoiadendron giganteum (assembly GCA_007115665.2). Classification (NCBI taxonomy): domain Eukaryota; kingdom Viridiplantae; phylum Streptophyta; class Pinopsida; order Cupressales; family Cupressaceae; genus Sequoiadendron; species Sequoiadendron giganteum. The sequence goes on along the minus strand of CM021110.1, from coordinate 202,491,595 downwards.
GGAGAAGCTCATGGGTGGTCAAAGTAGCATCAAGAATATGGTGCTCGAGGACAAAACCCTTTTGGGTAGGACTAATGATTTTATCCAGAAGGGGCTTGATACGGCTCACTAAGATCTTAGAAAGGATTTTATAAAAGGTGTTACATAGGCTAATGGGCCAAAAATCAGTCATGGAATGAGGCTCACCAATCTTAGGAATTAAGGTAATGAAGGTGTGATTCAATTGTTTAAGGATTTTACCAGATTTGAAGAAATCCCTAGCCGCTAGCACAAGGTCCCCACCCACAGTATCCTAGAATATCTAAAAGAAGGAAGGAGGAAAACCATCAGGGTATGGGGTTTTGAAAGCCCCCATACTAAAGGTAGCCAGACGAACTTCTTCTAGAGAAATAGCACTGAGAATCCCCATATTATCTTCCTAGGAAATGATGGTAGGGAGATAGTTGAGCAAAAAATTCTCCAAAGCCAGGTTAGGCGCCTCAGCTGGAGTCGAATAAGCCTCATGAAATTAGTTAGTAGCTAGAAGGCCAATCTGGGCCAGATTCAAAATCACCACTCTAGAATCATTAGTCAGTTTAGAAATTTGATTCCTTTTCTTATGCTTGATGGCTAACACATGAAATAAGGAGGTGTTTTTGTCACCTACCTTCAACCATTGGAATCTATATTTTTGCTTCCAAAATATTTCCTCATTTTTGAGAACCCATTCCCATTCCATCCTAGTTTCCCTTTCTTGGTTGTGAGTCTATTGACTGCCATCTCCTTCATCCATTTTATTTTGTAAATTTCTCAAATCTTCCTCTAACAACTTTTTTTTTGGGAACACGTCACCAAACACACTCTTGTTCCATCCTTTAACCATGTTTTTAATATGTTTGAGTTTGAAAAAAATCCTAAACATAGGGGAGCCATAGACAGGAATATTCCACCATTCAACAATTTTATTTTTAAAATCAGGGTGAGAATTCCAAATTATCTCAAACTGGAATGGGATGGGACCCATAGCAATATTAGTGGTCAGCAAAAGGGGGTTATGGTCAGAGACCATTTTGGGTAGGGTTTTTAGATTAGCATTTAAAGAATTGGTCCAATGGGGAGAACAAAGAAAGTGATCTAAATGGACTTGAATCAGATGTTCATCAGAGTGTCTATTAGACCAAGTAAATTTCTGGCCCATAAGATCAATATCTATTAAACCCGAAGAATTCAAAAAAAAATCCAAGTCAGACATATTGTCAGAGTAATCCAACAGGCCACCACATTTCTTTGAAGGAAAGAGAGGAGAGTTGAAATCCCCAAAAACCAACCAACGGCCTCCCTTATTATGATTTATTTTAACCCCAAGGTCTTGCCACAACGTACTCCCTGCATTCCTTTGATTAGGAGCATAAATATTGATTATAGACTAGGATTCACCAAGGTAAGTAAAAAAGGCCCCCACACTAATTTTACATTGGAATAGTTCAGAGCCCAAAAATTTTGATGGGTTCCAAAGCATAGCTAGACCACCTGAAGCACCCTCAACATCACTGTAGACATAAGATGCATTGGGCCAAATTAACTTAGCAATTTTATCAAAATTTATCTTCATCATTTTGGTTTCTTGTAGAAGGAACACATCAATCTTATGTTCTAGGATAGTTCTTCAAAGCAAGTTGTTTGTGGGACCTATTGAGCCCATGAACATTCCATGACATAACTCTCATTTCTGACCTTTTTTAGTGGATACTTCCAATGTCCTCTGTTTACATAGGGCAATCTCATTTGTCATTTCTCTCATCCTAGTGTGTCTCTAGGTGGGCCTTCCTGGCTTTGAGTCTCCTCCTACGTCTTCCTTTTTCTTCCTCCCTTTTTTCTTTAGCATTTTCTATATCCCTTCTTCTACAATTTTCTTAAGCTTCAAACCCCCCATACTTTCTACAAATTCATCAAGCATTCCGCTACTCTCTTCTTCCCATATTTTACCATCCTCAACCATTGTCTTGCAAGTCCCCGCAGAGACCACCGCAAACAAAGGAATGACAACCAAAGAGCCAAGGTCCTAGGTCATCTGGATAGCCAAGGGTTTGACAATAGACTCCAATAAAACATTGGAGTCGACTAGGTCATATGGTGGTTCAACAAAGGTGGGTGAAGGAGGTGGGTCATCAAGGGAAAGTGCAACGCAGAGGAATGAGCCCAGTGTCTTCCGACAGATGGGGTTCATTTCCTGTAGGAGGTGTAAGATTCTCTAAGGAACAATCCACCTTAGCTTCCCAACTGAAAGAAGATTTGAATTCAGAGATAAGGTGACCAACTTTAACACACTTCTGACATTAGATGACAACATTTTCATAATGCACTGGTTCGGTCCAGTTTCCAAATTTAGAGCACAACTTAACTATGTTCGGAAGGATTTTATCAACACAAATATTAACACAAAATCTAGCAAAGACTAACTTGGATTTTGACATGGTGATAGAGTTAGTGGTGAAAAACTGACCAAATGAATCCCTAATACATTTGAAAATGGCTTCATCCCAATACTCAAGAGGTAAGCCCGATAGCCAAACCCATATTGGAGCCGACTTTTTTAGGTCTACAATAGGGTCAAAGCCTAGCTTCCAACGACACATGGCCGAACTATGTTTCCCATACACCCAAGGACCCGTTGAAAGAGTCACCACCATCTCCTCCACAATTGTGAATTTGAAAATAAAAAGACCACCAGCCATCGTGCAGATCTCCACACTCCCCTTGAGTTGCCATTTCATGGCAATCCAATTTTGAACTATATCCACTGTTGGATGGAAAGAAAGAAATCTACCCACCACAACATTCTCCATGGAGGAGATGATCCCATCACAAACCGAATCAAGAATGTCAAAATTCATCCCATAAGCTATGAAAACCTTAGGTAAAAGAGGGTTTGGGGAAGAGAATTTTTTGCCATTGGTTGATACATCCTTCTAGCCTAATACCAGAAGAATCTCCATCGTTGGCACAAAAGATTTTCCCAAGAACACAAAGGTCTTTGAAAGGCTCGTAGGTGAAATAACTGTCCTTGCATGAGTGGAACCCGAGGGACACGGGCCTGTAAATGAGGTTCTTGGGTCAAGGGGGACAGTTGGGTACCCCCAAATCAGAATCCACCATGTACGCAAGAATTTCAAAGACAGATAGAGGAGAGGGAAGTGGGAAGTGTGGTTATTATTTTATCTTGTTCCCATTTGATTGTTTTCTCTTCTTTAGATTAGGGTTTTAGCTTAGATTTGTGTTGGTTGTCACTTAGCCTTTGCTAATCTTTATTTTCTCCATCTTACATTGGTGAACCTGATGTGAATCTTAAAATTTTGTAGAGAGATTTGTTTGTTTTCTTTTTTTTTTTGTTGTTTTGAAAATTACATCCAAGAATTTGCACAAAATCCCATCATCTTATTTTGAACACAAAAAATGGGCACAAAAAATCTTAAAAAATGATTATCTAAGTTTTTTAGGCCTCACTCTTAGCTTTTCAAAACTTCAAATGGTTCAATATTTCATTAAGATTTGAGAAAGTTATAGTCGTTTTAGTATTTGTTGCTTTTTAAATTTAGCTATTAAAAACCCACATTTTCTTTTGCCTATAACAGTTTTTTTGTGTTGAATCTTGGAAAAACACTTTATGGGTTTTGAAGGTTTGAGTTTCTGCTTTACATAGATTCAAACAATTTAAAACTTTGTTAATTTGTGAGAAATTTATCACTATTTAAGGTTTTTTTTTTCATTCAAGTTTTTTTTGGTTTATTGATGTTTTGTTTTCAGTGTGCGACTTTCATCAAGATCTAACTTGTGCTTTTGTAGGATTTTTGGCTTGTTTTGGATAAGAAATATTTTGTGTGTTTTTCAACATGCTTTTTGAAGAGCTCAAATTTTATTTCATTCATTAGTTTTAAAATTTACAACAAATTGCATTTACACTCATGAGGATGAAATTAACCACAATTTTCATATGTCACTCATTTGGTCTTAAAATTTACAACAAATTGCATATTTCATTCATGGGTTTAAAATGAACAATAAATTGCATTTTCCATTCATGGGTTTTAAGTGAACAACAAATTGCATCTTCCACATTCATAAGGTTTAAAAATAACAACAATATGCATTTTTCACTCATGGGTGTTAAAATAAATTTGCATTTCACATCATCGGTTTAAATTTACAAAGTGTTTTTAAATAATAAGCAAGGTTTAAAATAAACCAACTCTCTTTTAGTGTAGAAAACACTTCAATTGGTGCTTAAAAATAACAACTATATTTTTTTCACATAGATTTAACTAGTAGGTTAATAAACCACTTTTTTCATGCTTGTAAGAAGGTAGGTATATGCTCTCACCTTGTGCAAACTCAATGATTAGAAAATCAAACCCATCTATTTTTGTGTTAATCCATTAGAGGGCATGTCACCCCACTTTAAAAGGCAGGAGTGACCCAAGCAGTATGGGCTAAAGACAAGCTCTTTTGAACCGCTATATAAATTTGTGGTGGCATCAAAAGTTGTAATCAACAAGAAGTGGTACGTGATATATCTCCCCTAGTATCTTTATGATGTGAAAATACCTTTTTCTAAGGCTTGGGAGAACTCTTGAGGGATTTTATCATATTATCCCTCAAACCAGATGCTCTTACTAGAACCCTTTGTGTAGAAATCCAAAATCCTTCTATTTGTTGGCGCAAGAGGTCAGACCTCTGAAATTATCACACACTTTCATAGTTCATTATAGAGATGAAAAATTTCTTGAGATCCTTGTGGTCTTATGGAATTCAGAACTTGGTATTGCTTGAGAAGTGAGTGTCATGGAGGGGATCCAGTGCTACCAAGTTCCTAGGTCATCCACTCTAAATGGGCATAGCTGGAGAAATCCAAGTGGGAACCTAGCAAATATTGTCCTTGCCAACCATAGGATTTGTCATTGTTATCTTGAAATAAAAAATTTTCACATCCATCATCAGACTAAAAACAAATGCTTGTTACTGTATTCTATGTTTTCCAATAAAAATTCAAATCAATCAAAATCCATCAAAATTGCAAAATCAACATTCTATCAACCACAACTACTCAAAACAGAGCCACAACTGCCTAATTACCCTGATTTCATAAAATATTTATCCAAAATCTGATCAAATCATTTCCACAATGACCTTTGACTGATAAACCAGACACTTGCAAGATTCACCAGTTCATTCTAGCATTGCCATTTAGGGAAAACATTTCATTATAGGTTACCTTATTACATCATTTGCATTGCATAAATTAAACCTCAATCCTTAGGTTTCATTTAGACCTTCATATTTTGAACATTGGAAGACCATTAAGCTTTTGGGAAACCTTTGGTTTCATATTATATTTGTCATTGGCCATTATCCTTCCTATTGTCAACTTTTTCCACCTTTGTCCAATTTGAGTCTTAAGCTTGTGTCCTAGCATTGACTCAACTTTGTCAAAAATATCTTTGTGTTTGTCCTCTTGGTCAATGACATTTGGAATTTTTACCTTGGGTTCATGATAGTTTGATTTCCATCCCTTGTTTAAAATTTTAGGACTCATTTGCATTAGTTTGACCTCATTTATATCCATATAATCATAGTTTTTGTTATCATCTTATCAAACTTTCATCTTCAACCAAGATTGTACTTTGCACCTTTATCCCAAAAATACAAAAAAAATAGTTCATTTCCATCATAGCCTTAGCTTGGCATATCTCTTTGCATCAATTTGACTCATTATCCTTTCTCATTAGCATAGTTTTCCTTCATCTTAACCTTAGCATCATTTAGTCATCTTATCATTAATCAACCTTTAGCTTCTTTTTGTATTTATCATCCTTGCATAATCACCTTGTGTTTGTATCTTAAAATTCAAGAAAATCCAAAAACATAGTTTAGTCTCATTTTCATTTTGCATTATCCCTCAACTTGCAAAGGTCTCACATGGTTGAAACAAGTTCAAAATCCAAAAGAAAGGAGATGGATTTCAAGTGACCATTTTCATGACACTACCCTTGGAATAAATTCAAATCATTCTACACCTACAAGAGACACATCACAAGGAAAACAAACTAACGCATGGGAAAACATGAGCCTAGAAGAATTCAACAAACAATTAACTCCTCAAGAAAATTAAAGATCTTGTCAAGACCCAATAATTTTAAGCAAGGTTGATCAAATTTTTAGTGGTAAGCCTAACAAATTTTTCTATGCACTAGCTAATAAGGGTGCCAAATTAACTCAAGTCTTTGATGTATCAATCCTTGTAGAAGAGGAAACTTAAAATCCATTTACACTTGGCATTCCCTCATCACAAAAAACATCAAGAATGCCCCTTGGTACAGCTACACACATGAGTACCACTACCACACATATCCCAAGCATCCCAACATTTGGAAACAATATAACCCATACTAGTACACAAGGAAAAAATTTCACACTTGGAAGTTCCTCCAATTCCATGGGTAATACCTTTACAAACCCCCTTTTTCCAAATATGAATCAAGGATCCACTTCACAAGGTCATACACCTTTGACTCACAATGCAAACTAAGGTCCCATTCCTAAACTTAAAAACATAAATCAAGGATCCTTATTCCAATTTCAAAGTACACCTTCATCAAGTCAACCTAGAAAGGTTCACATTGTCTCATAAAGGATCCCAAAGAAAAAAAATAATCAAGGATCTATCCCATCACTCCAAAATTCTAATCAAGTGTCCCTTCCATCATTCCAAAATTCTAACTAAGGAGCCCTTCCTTCATCCCAAAATATCAATCAAGGGCCAATATCTTCATTTCAAAATACCAGTCAAGGGACCATTCCTTCATCACAAAACTTCAATCAAGGACCTACACCTTCAAATGCAAATCAAGGACCAAATTTCCAAAACCAAGGCACATATCTAGGGCCTGCTCCTCAATTCCAAAAAACCATACCAAATGCAAAAAATGACCTTTGGAACAAACCTAAATTTCAATTTCATTCCAAATCAAACCAATACAAATAAATATGGAAACCAAGGTCCCAAATCACAAGGCATCAATCCTAATTCAAATTCAACATATGACCTTAATACAAACATTGTGACACCAAATCAAAACAATGCAACACCATCTCTTGCAGACTTCTTGATAAAACAAGTGTAGACCCTTCAACAAAAAATGACAAACATGTAATTGGGGACTAATAAGAAGACTTATTCCATGGAGGAATTGTGCCCCTTTCCATTTTATACAAATTTATATATTCCACCCTTTCCCCCTCATTTCACAACACCGCCTTTACCTAAGTACAAGGGGATAGAGGATCTAATAGAGTAAATTCAAGAATTTAACACATCATGTATGGAAGTCTCATATGATCCTACCTATTTAATGAGATTATTCTCGTAAATCCTTATGGGACCAACTCTAGATTGGTTTGCACATCTTCCTCCAGGAATTAAAACATGGGGTGAACTAGCCGAAAAATTCATGAATCATTTTTCCTTCAACATTAAAAATGATGCCACCCTTGCAACATTGAGCACAACAAAACAAGAAGAAGGGGAATCACTCACCTCATTTTACAAAAGATGGCAAGGTTTGTTCAACAAATTTCCTTGTCACATTCCTAAAAAATAATTAGTTACCATGTTTGTGGAAAAACTTAGTAGAGAATTGATGAGTTGAATCCAAATCCAAGGTTGCACAACCTTTGAAGAGATCCTCAAAAAATGTGTCCTTATTGAGAAGGGTCTTATCACAAAAGGACTAGTCAATATAAATAAATAAAATCTGAAATCCAACAATTACAAGAGAAAATATTGGTCCTATAGTAAAAATGTCACAAATGATGGAGTTGTTGATGCCAAACTAATAACCAAATGTCCAAAAATTAAACTTAAAGGGCCCCCCACATAAAATACACCAACTATACCAAATACATAGATCCAAAGTCAAAACCAAACACTGAATGTTGTCCAAAACAATCAACAATGAAGAGGACCTCCCAGTGCCAAAATAACATGCACTCAATTAAGTGAAACCATCAAATCAATCCTCAAAAAACTTTTGCAATCTAATATCATCTCACTTTCAGACACAAAAAATTATGAACCTACCTTGATCAAACTTGATTGTTGGAAATAAGATGAATACTATGAATAACTTCATGGAAAATGACACAAAATAGCTAGATGTTGGACACCCAATAACATTATTCAAGACCTCATTGAAAATGGAACCATATCAGTAGGAGATTCACAAGGGAAAACTAGTGTTGATCATACCATATTCAAGACTCCCTTTCAAGACCATGATAATGGGAAAGCCTCTAGTTCAAGAAACAAAAACAATAATGCCAATTATGTTGCAGTCAAACATGATTACAACACTATCATTCTTAACATAAGACCCTTTGATGATCACATTGATACCATCACCATAAACAAGCCAAACTTAGATTGTGTTGTTGTTACTCATAGAACCAAGATAACTATTTCAGGACCTCCATCTAATTCATAGCCAAAGAGTCAATATAATCTCTTGGATCAATTGGGGAAAACCCCCACACAAATTTATATTTTAGAGCTCCTTCACACATCCCCACAACATAAAGCTATCCTTGACAAATCATTGCAAGAATAATCTATCTCTACCAACCTAGATGTCAATGTATTTCAGGCCATGGTTGGATACCTAGTTATGCCACACCATGTCACCTTCTTTGACCAAGACATTTTTGCACCAAAATTTGATCATAATGACCCCCTACATATTGAAATTTGTATTAATAAGTGCAAGATCAAATAAGTCCTAGTAGATAGTGGAGTAGGTTTGAATATCTTCTCACTAAAATTGGTGAAATTATTAGGATACTCTAAGAATTGTATAGACCAAACAAATAAAATCACCATCAAAGCTTATGATGATGTTGAGCATTCATCTAAAGACATCCATAAGGGTTGGCCTAGCAATACAAGACATGATGTTTCATGTCTTGGATATAGATTTGCATTAAATATTCTCCTTGGTTGTCTTTGGATTCATGCTATGAGAGCTATTCCACCCACTTACCATCAATTCCTTAAATTCCCACATAATAGAATTGAAATCACTATTCTAGGTGACCCTGATCCTTTTCAATTTTGTTCAAACCTAAGAGGAACTGTCAAATGTCAATTTCCCATCAATTTAGAGGCCTCACCTTCCACTTCATCGACCACTCCATCTCACTACATTGACCCACCTACCCTTGTAAAATAATCCAATCCATTCATCACACCTTCCACACCTAAGATCCAGATCCAAGACAAAGTATGTGAAGAATATAACATCAAGAGTCTCTTTTTCATCCAAAAGTTACCTAACTCATCAGAGTCATATGAAAAAATACATCCCATGTAGCCTAAGGTAATCTTCCATAATCCCCCTACCACCTTTAATAGATGGGGGAACTTTATAAACAATCTCTATATGATCACATTCTCACATGGTTATACAAAGATTATCAGGACATTGAATATAAGAAGTTGATAGTTGAATAGTATCCAAAAGGGTTCCAAATAATGAAGCAAAAAGGATATGATGGAAACAATGGTATTGGCCTAAATAAAGAAGGAATGATGGAACCTTTGCAACCTCCTAAGTTAATCAAACACCAAGTTCTAGGGTTCATACTGGTAAAAGTGATTATCTGGGGTACTAGGTTACCTTCGAGTGTGGTTGCTAATGCTTCAGATGAGATCAGGACATACGAGGACTCTTGGGATTATGAATATGAATATGAATTTTATTCCCTTTCCTCCGCTACCTTTATGGACCTTGATAAAATGTTTGGAATACTTGATGAGCCTCCCCTTGAAAAACAATTCACTCAAATTCTTACCCTTAATGCTTATCTTTTCAAGCCCTCGTCCATAAGTCCCTTTGAAAAGAGAAGAATGGATCAAACACTTTTAGGAAACCATTGATGCTAACTCTTGGGAACCTGATGAATCTACCTCCATCTTTACCCTATCTACCTACATCATGACTCTTGATAGTACCGATGATGGCTTACCCCTTGTCTACCCTCAACTCATAGATTAGAATAAAAAAGAACCACCAAGTCTGGACACTTTCAATAACAAAGAAGCAATTGCCGAGTTCATGGGACTTCATGAAGGAATACCAAGTGGGGATCATAAGGATGGCTTCACCATATAAATTGATAATGAAACATACTTTGGTGAGGTTGTCCTATCCTCTAGTCGCAAAAGTGAAAATGGAAAAAGTAAAAGTAAAAATAATAGGTCTTTAGGTGAAAATTGAAAGGTGCCTACTGACCGTGAAAAAGTAAAAATAAAGGACATATCCAAAGGTGAAAACCTCTCTAAGGTGCTTGAAGATGGAGGACTATAATTTCTCCCAATAGGTCGAGAGAGATCACCATTGCTAATATAAGAAACAAAAGAAGTGAATATTGGAATCTTGGATAGTTCCAAAATCATACAGTTAGCAACATCTTTGATCACCAAGGAAAAGCCTAAGTTCACAACATTATTTTCAAAAAGACAAGTCAATTTTTCTTGGTCATATGCTAACATGCCTGGATTGGATCCCGAATCGGTTCTACATCACTCACCACTACTACCAAATTCCAAACCATACAAACAAAAGCTAAGAAAAATGCATCCATAGATTGCACTCCTTATCAAGGTGGAATTGAAAAAACTTCCAGATGTTGGATTCATTCATTCTATTTATTACACAAATTGGATATCAAACCTTGTTCTTTTCACTAAACCAAATGGTGAGATAATAATATGCATGGATTTTAGAGATCTCAACAAATCTTGTCCCAAAGATGATTTTACTCTACCAAACATTGACATCATAGTAGACCTCATAGCTAGATATGAAATTCTATCACTTATGAACAGATTCTCAGGTTATAACCAGATAAGAATTTCTACTGAAGATCAACCAAAAATAGCTTTCACATGCACTTGGGGAAATTTTTGTTGGAATATGATGTCATTTGGACTAAAAAATACTAGAGCTACATACCAGACAGATATCACTATAATTTTTCATGACTATATGTATGTTCTTATGGAGGACTATGTTGATGACCACCTCTCTAAATCACTAGAATGAAGTGGGAACTTAGCCATATTGGACAATATTTTCACATGACTAGAAAAGTACCAACTAAGATTAAATCAAAAGAAATGTGTTTTCGAGGTCCAATCAGGAAAGCTTCTTAGATACATTGTCTCACATAGAGGAATAGAAGTTGATCTTGCAAAAGTCAAAGCTATCTTAGAAATGGCACCACCTACCAATATCGGTCAATTGATAAAATTACAAGGAAGACTACAATAAATATGTAGATTCATTGCTCAGCTAGTAGATAAAATCCATCCTTTCCAATATCTCCAAAGGAAAGGAATTCCCTTCAATTGGATAGAAAATTACCAAGAAGCACTTGATCAGATCAAGAATTATCTCTAACCCTACCAGTTCTTATGCCTCCAATTGATGGAAAATATCTTATATTATATGTGACAACAACACCAACACTGGGGGAATTACTAGCACAAAATGACAATGCTGATAAATAACAAGCAATATATTACATCAATTTCACCTTAGTTGGGTATGAGTTGAACTATACCCTATTAAAGGAGCATGTCTAGCAGTAGTATTTGTAGCATAGAAACTAAGTCATTACATGTTGAATCATAAGACAAAATGGATTACCAAATTTGATCCTCTAAAATATCTCCTTATCAAAGTAGCTCTGGTAGGAAGACTAGCTAAGTGGGTCATGATGTTGAGTGAATATTACATTGAGTATACTAACCAAAAAGCAATAAAAGAACAAGTGATAGTAGATAAACTCACAGATGCACCTATAAACTTAGATCATCCTTTGATATCCGATTTTCCAAATGAATCAATATTTGTTATAGACACACCAACAACATGGAAACTATATTTTGATGGATCTTACACAAGTCATGGTTCAAGAGATGGAATTCCATTCATCACACCTCAAGGAGATTCCATCCCCAAGTCATTTCGAATAGCATTCCCATGCACTAATAACATAGAAGAATATGAGGCATTGTTGATAGGACTCTAGATAGCAATAAAATAGAAAATCAAGGATCTTAAAGTCTATGGTGATTCTCAGTTAGTAATTAAGAAAGTTAATGATAACTACAACACCAAGGATGAGAATTTAATGCCCTAAAAGTGCATGGTGGAAAGTTTCAAATTGTACTTTGATGCCATTTATTTTGAATAGATCCCAAGAATATAGAACAAAGCAGTTGATGCAATGGATACCATCAGATCTCTCTTGGAAATTCCTAACAATGCATCACAATATGAGTTCCTAGTACGAAAACTATTGATCCCTACTTTTGATTTCCCCAACACCGATCTTGTGTGTAAATTTGTGTCTTAATTTACCTTTGTACAAAGACATTATGCCTATTTGCATGACCATATTATACCTCCTGACTTGTCCCTTAACCAATGAAAAACCTTTATCTAACAAGCATCTAAATATGCAATAATTGGAGATACCTTTTATTGTCGTAGCCTAGATAGTAGCCTCCTTTGATGTATCAACTCAAATGAAGCACAAACAACCTTATAAGAGGTACATCATGTTATATATGGAGCTCACTCTATTGGTCCTACCTTAGCCAAAAATATCATGTGGATGGGATATTATCGGCCTACAATGGAGCATGATTCCTATCACTTTGTAAAGAAATGTCACCAATGTCAGATTCATGGTAATCTTATACAAACAAAATCCTAGGGATTGCAGCCACTTACTTTTCCATGGCCACTTTCTCAATGGGGACTAAACCTCGTAGGAAATATCCATCCCACCTATGCTAATAGACATAATTTTATCCTTATTGCCACTGAGTATTTTATAAAGTGGATTAAAGTTGTCTCGCTGACTTACATCACTGGAAAGAAGATAGCCAAATTCATCCTAAATTACATCATTTTTTGTTATGGTATCCCAGAGTCCATCATTATAGATAATGGTCACCCTTTTAAGAAACAAGATGTCGATGAGATTTGTGAAAAATTCCATATCCAACATCATTTTTCTACTCCATATTATCCCCAAGATAATGTTCAAGATGAGGCATCTAATAAGACTATCCTAAAAATCTTAAAGAATAATATCAATGATGTTGGTTGTGACTAGCACCTACAACTTAATCCTGCCTTATGGGCCTATCACACCAGTATGCACACCCCTATAAGAGCCACACCATATTACCTTATCTATGGATCTAAAGCAATACTTCCTATAGAGGTTGAGTTACCATCCCTATGAGTCTCTATGCAAGGCTTGATTGATCAAGAAGAATACTATGTATCATATCTACATGAGCTAGCTTTATTGGATGAAAAGAGATAGAATGCACTGACACATTTGCATGCATATCAAAATCACCTTCACTACAATTACAATAAAAAGTTCCATCCTAGAAGTTTTGACATTGGTGGCCTAGTCCTAAAGGAAAATCCAAAGAATCAAGTAGAATGAGAAAAACCTGGGAAGTTTGAACCTAATTGGTTGGGCCTATATATTGTCACAATAACATATGGATTTGGTTCTTATCAGCTTTCTACTCTTGAAGGAGAACTATTTCCTGAACCTATCAACAATAGGAACCGTCACAAGTATTACACTTGATTCTCAAAGTATCCCTTAAAAAGTTAAAAAAAATTAAAAAAACTAAAATTAAAAATATAATCACCCTGATGAAAACTTGGCAAACAACCATCTTTATGACAACAAAAATGAAAAAAATGAAAAAAATAAAAATAGTAAAGATAAATAATTCAACAAAAAGTGAAAACCACTTTGGTGGCACTTTAGATATGTACTATGCTGAAAACCCGACAAAAAGGTGTTATGTGTAGTCAGCCTATGATCCTCTGTCTACTATCACACTGCCTAGTCTTCCATCCTTCACTTATTCATTCACATTTATCCTTTATCCATAATAAATAATTTTCATTCTTCAATGGCTCGAGAACCACCAACATTTAGTCTTTTTTGCTTTCCTAATCCCCCTTTGCATTTGTCTACTACTTACCCCTTACACATAATGAAGTGGTCCTATAGTTGACTGAGGGAAATTCCTTTAATTACATCTTTATGGAAAATAACACATGGTATTAGCCTTTTAAAACCTTCAAAATCCATAAAAATCATAAAATGTCTTGAAAAAATCTAAAAATCTAAACAACCTTCAAAATCCATAAAAATCATAAAATGTCTTGAAAAAATCTAAAAATCTAAAAAACCTTCAAAATCCATAAAAATCATAAAATGTCTTGAAAAAATCCAAAAAAATCAAAATATTTTAAAATCCAAAAAAAAAAAGAAATCATCAAAATTCAAAAATATTAGAAACTTCAAAACTTCCAAAAATAAAGGTTGGGCTTGAGTCTGAGTCTAATTCAAATTTTGTTAGAGTGGTTGAACTACGTTGTCTCTATGAATTTCCTACGTATGTAAGGATCATCTTAAATGGGTCCCTGAGAAATTAGGTCAATCCTTTAGGTTGTCCAAATAAAATCATGACTCAGTATTTTGTCACATAAAACAAAGTCAAGTTATGTCAAACTACGAGGTCTCTATGTGTACAACGTAGGAAAGGCCATAAATAGATGAGCCCTCAAGGCCACCTAGGTCAATCCTTTAGGGTTTGTTGAGTCTAGTCATATTTGTGGTCCACAAGTAATCGTCATTTAAACCAAATCATGAATCAATAGACAAACATAACCAGCAAAATCATTCATCTTCAATCAGTCAATCTTATTATCATCAACTCAATCAATCAAGTCATTGGTCTTATATTAGAATGTAGCATGAATTCATTTGTATTGCTTGATCTTATCTCTTATCTTTTATCAAGATGCATCCTTCTCGAGATTCTGGACTTTGTCAATTTGGTAATTCACCTTAAGCAGGATGTGTTTCCTGTAGTTAGGAGCCTTTTCAACACTTGTCACTCAGTCAAATTTATGAGATGTGTTCCTTGCCTTAAAAAGGATATGTCTTTCCTAAAATTGGGTATCATAGCATTTCTTGGTCATATCAATCAATCTTGTCAACCTTGTCAATCAATCTTTCCTTAATCAGGATGTGTCTTTCTTGAAATCAAGCACAATCAATCAACTTTGTCAACCTTATCAATAAATCTTTATCAAATCAATCAATCTTGTCAACCTTTCCTTAATCAAGATGTTTTTTTCCTAAAATCAAGAGAAATTAATCAACCTTATCAATCAACCTTTATCAAATCAATCAATCTTGTCAATCTTGACTTAATTAGGATGTGTCTTTCCTCAAATCATGCACAATCAACCAACCTTGTCAATCTTATCAATCAATCCTTGTCAACCTATCAATAAAATCAATTGTTCAAATTTTTTCAACTCATCAATCAATCCTTGTCAAACTTATCAATCAAATCTTGGTCATCCTGGTCAACCTAATCAATCATATCAAACAACCTTATCAAAACTATTGGCAAACATTATCTCTTTGGAAAACACTTTGTTGGTCGGGATTTTTCTTATCTTTTTGATTGGTTTTGGGTCATGTCACTAGTTACCTCGAGGTTTTCTCATCAAAGGGAATTAGAGGGACAATGATGGATCATGACCTCTTTGCTTTACTTGATGTCTATGGTTCATCTTGGTAAAAATACTAGGATAATTGGGTCCTTAGTATGATCTGAGGCATTCCTTCTCTTTTGGATTTATCTTTTGACAACTTGTCTCTCACAAATGGTCACCTTTCACACATTTTTCTATGTCATACCATGGTTTTTTGGTTCCATTTGCGACAATTTTAATGCCCGATGATGATAAACATAAAGAATGAAAGTTGGTCCCTTATCATTTCCTGCCTAACATTCCATCTCCTTTGTCCTTTTCCATGCTAACATCCATCTTCTCCATTCTAACATTTCTTCTATCCTTCATCATCTAGTCTTATTATCCATTTCAAGAGAACATTCGTGTTCTTTGAACCTGCCTATCCTCTCGAGGGGACATACCACAACCCTCCTAGTCATCCTTCCTCTTTCTCTTTACACTGGGGCATATTTTAGAATTAAATTTCTTTGACACAATGCAATGAACTACATTATGTCAAAGTGGGGTAAAATTTAGACACTGAAAAATGTCATAAGTCTAGCTGCATCCTCTGATAATTTAATAATTTTAATTATTTGATTATTCTTGATCATATTCCTTTATTAATTAAATAATTTGTAATTATTTAATTAATTCACTTTCTAATCTTTATTGTATCTCGATCAATTAAATTAATTAATTGTGTTTCTAATATCCCCCTTTCTTCAATAATTAAATGAATTAATATTTATTTAATTATTTACTTGTCATATTTCATCTATGGTTGAATAATTATTATTAATTATTTAACTATTCAATCCTTTTAATTCTTCTATCATTAAATAATTGTCAAAATTATTTAATTGTCCATGTGTTTCTTGTATTAAATAATTAAATAAATTTAATTATCTAATGCCTCTTTTCACATTTCCTCTCATTTAATTAAAACAGTTATGCAAATTATTTTAATTGAATCTCCACTTGTCCATTTCCTCTTTTTCTCAAATAAATAATTCAAATGAATTATTTATTTTCCAGTTGGTTAAATATTCCTTTCTCAAGAATTCAATATTTTTCAATTTTTAATTCATTTCATTTTCTCCACTTGCTCATTAATCTCTATCATAGTCGTCTCTATCATAGTCATTGTGGTACTAGCCCTCCCATAAATAGAATGATTTTGGTGCATCAATCCTCCACCATTGATCTTGGCATCTTTCTAGAAACTCAATCTTGACCATGTATTTCGTAACCTTCCTCTCATGAGTCCTCATCCATTGATCTTAGAACATTTTTAGAAGATCAATCTTGGCTATCTATTTGAATGGTTATCTATAAAAGATAACCATTCTCCTCCATTTCTCCCTTGATATCCATTATCTCTAACTTTCATGCTTTATTGTTTTCAGGTTTTTGCACACACTCTACTCCAAATCTGAGGGCAAACCTGCAAAGGCAGTTTGAGGAGAGACAAGAGAAGTTATTCAAGTTCAATGGGGAGTGTTTCATTTGATTATTCTCATATTATTTTCTCCATTTCATTTTTTTCTCTTATTTAGATTGGGATTTTAGCTTAGATTTATGTTGGTTGTCACTTAGTCTTTGATAACCTTGATTTTCCCCATCTTACAAGGACCTATCTTGAAGATTCATAATTTAATTCATTGTGTGGAGCTAAGTCTTCATATCTTAATTTTGATATTCATACTTGATCATTCATTGGGTTATTAACCCTTGTGGCCAATGTAGGCCTATATTGGGTCTTGAGACACATATTTATAAACACTTGTAATCATTTAGGATTCATTCAGATTATTATTTTTAGAATAAGATTCAGATCAATATATTTTTGCATAAACCCTTCAAGGGCATGTAATAAGGTCTATTACCAGTTGTATTGTTGAAGCCCTTGTGGCAGGCCTATGAGCCTTGGATATTTTCCCATGAGGTATATGTTGCATGCAAAAAATTTGATTCAATGAAATTTCATGTTCACATAATTTATTGTGTTATTTCTATTGTAGTGACTCATTGTTGCATGGTTCAGACTGTTCCTTCTAGAACCCTCTTAGCGTGATAGCACCAAGTGGTATCAGAGTGAGTTTTAGATTCCTGAAGGCATTCCTTGAGGTCAAAAAAATTACTGAGCTAAGGTAGACTACATTTGTCTTCAACCTGTAGAAATTGAAAAAATGTTCTAAATCATATCATACACTCGAATCAAGTATACTAACATAATTTAATCCTCAAAACCATCTTCTTTTCTCTTTTTTAATTAAATAAGACTAATTATTTAATTAATTACATCATTTGTATCTATTAACCTAATTCATTTAATCAAGTTAATTCCCCTTTCACACTAACATTTCATCTCATTAAATTAAATAAATCAAACTATTTAATTTAATTCTCTAAGTCTTCTTATTTAATTGAATATCCCTAAGTTATTTAATTAAATATCATTTCACCTTTCCCCCATTCATTAAATCATTTAATTTAATGAATATCATCTAAATATTCTAATTCCCTAGATTGCATGATTAAACCCTTTTTTAATTAGCAATCATATAATTAATCTAACCCCCCACTTGCAAGGGGAATATTCCCATGGAATATTCCTTCCCCTTTTGCACAATTAAACTTTGTTTTATTTTACAAAATATCCTTTTTCCTCAACCATAAGAATATTCCAAAGAATATTCTCTCTCCTCCAATCATTTTAAAAATAGAATATTCTCACTTAGCTTCATATGAAAGTTAACTTTTGACTTCTTGTGCAATTTAACTTTTGACCTCTTGTACAGGTCAAAAGTGTGCTTGTTTGGAAGGAATGAGAACCCTTGATTAAATCCCATCTTGCATTCTCACTCATTGATGAGAATCCATGATCCATGCCTCCAATTTCATCCATCCTTGACCATTGTTTATGTTTTTTGATCTCAACCCTCCATTTCTCATTTTCTCTCCTATAAATATGTCACTATTTAGAGACAAATGGATCCATATTTTAACATAAAACTTATGTTGCTGAAATTACTCACACTCACACTTTGCATACATTTATCCTCTTTTAGTTTAAATTAGTTAAATAATAGCCTAGCTTACATTAATGGCTTCCATAATGCATCCATTTAGCTAATTAAATAACTAAGGTTTGAATATTTTTAGTTTAAATATCATTTAGATTAGCTTAGCAATTGCATATCTGAATCATTTGGCCTAAAATCATGTTAGATAAGATTTTACATCATACTCATTTTAGAATAAATCATGTTTTCATTCACATCTCATAATTGTTTCATTGATTCTCTTCAATAGAATTGATTAAAACAAGGTCATTGATCCAAGGGATTGGGAAAGGGTCATTTTTTCACATAAAAACGACACCAATATCACAACGAGATAAGTTCTAGATGGGTTAGAATAGACATTTAAATTCTTTCATAGTTTAGAATACTTTGTTTTAGTGAATGCCTAGTTTAACTTCAATTTGATTGATCCTATTTAGATTGAGTATTAGTGAATTTGTTATGATTTGATTCTTCATGGATTAAGAATAATAGACCCATACTAATATCCTTAGTCACATTCTAGCACTAGAAGGAGGGAAAAACCAATCAAATTTAATCAATTTCTAGCTCAAATTCTATTTGTTTTGATTTTTGCAGGATAGAGCGACGTCAAACACAATTTTAGCAACACCTTTGTAGGGTTTCACCATACAGTGACACTATCGTCATTTCAAATAGTGGCACCTATTAAATTCATCAAATTTGATTAAAAACTAGTGACACTAATACTTTCTAGAGGTATCAAAAATTTGCAAATGGTGATACTCGACCAAATAGTGATGCTATCATCGCTATTGTTTTCTCTGTAGAGTAACACCCAAATTCACCAGAGCAATGCCCTAGTTCACCAGAGCAACACTATTGTGAATAGAGATGCCCAAATTTGGTAATAAATTTAATGATCATTTTCCAACATGTGTTTTAATCTTCTATATTCATCAAATTACTAACATGCCTCTAATGTTGTTCTGGTTTTTAGACTAATAGGGATTGGATGACTCAAAACTAAAGGAATAAGCATTTTTATCTTAATATTTTATGATTGTAACAAGCGTTTGATGCTTTGGGGAAATTATAACCCAATTTCTTATGCTTTTACTTTATGCTCTAGGAACTTACTAAACTTCATTTGGGTTTGAAACAAATGCTCAAACGTGACTAAAATTGAACCCTCATCTCATCATTGTCTTTTGGGTTTTCAAATTGAACAAGGCAACTTAACATTTTGTTTGGTGCATAAAATAAATTAATCTTAGCTTTAGTTGGTAAAATGAATGAGTGTTTTATTTGTTGTGACATACTTCTGGTGCATATACAACTCCCTTGTGCTTCGTGCGATCTTGGGTGAAGATAAATTCTCCAAGTGTACTTCATTGTTTGTGTGCACTTATAGTATGTATCCAATCCCCTTGCATTTTTTGTGATCTTGGGTGAAGATAAATAGTTAAGTACACCTTTATGCTTTGTGTCACCCTTAAGAGAGGACTTACTATGAGACACACCCCACAATGAGAAAATCGTGTGCAAGTTATTGCAAGCACATTTATCGGTGGCCTATATTAAAGGTTGGGAAATCAGGAGAAAGTACTTTCTATCCTAGAATGTATAACATAATACACCTACTACCATGCCTTAAATGGAATGGGAATAGTATTAAAAGCATTAAGTGGAAAAGTGGGTGTGTATATGGCTAGGTGTTCTCATTTTGGTACTAAGAACCATTGTTTAGTTACCAAAAATCCTTAATGCTTGTTGATGCAAGAACAATCATTCTAAATCCGCCCCAAATTTGTACTATTCATTTTTGAAATAGAAAAATCCTTAGGATCTTAGGATCTTTAGGATTTTGAGATTTGGTGGTCTCAAGAAGTGTGTGTCATGAAGGGGAGCCAGTGTCGTGAAATCTCTAACTATTCGCATTGTCTTAGTGTTTGGAGAAATCAAAGTCAGGACTCAACAAGTATGGTCATTTCAACCTAGAATTGTAAATGATTGTGAGTTTGTCTAATACATTGCTTAGTTCCAAAATTTTACAATAAAAATTTACTATCTTCCTCAAAATTTCAAACACTCTAGCCTAAATATGGATACCTTTTGAAATATTCTTGATATTGATGCTTTTCCTAAGGATTTCTATCCTTAGAGATTTCTAAATATCTTGACTTATATCTCAATCCATATTTTCCAAAGACAATATAGGAAATCATGGCTTCAACCTCATGATTCTCATAAAATGGACATTATGAAAGTTATGATTTTTTTGACATAAACATTTAGTTTGAAAACTTAATCAAGACAAGTATTTGTGATAAAATATTTTCACTTAAGAAAGATAAATTGACAATTTGAACCCCACATGACTATTTGGAGATTGATTGCCCCTATTGAACAATTTGATCTTGAAGGTGCTATCATTCAACCAAAATTTGAACTCATTAATGGAGAACAAACTGATATCATTAGTAGTTTGAGAAGTTTCACTTTTAAAACAAAATAAACCCCAACCTAGTGGAGAAATGTTGTAACAATATTAGATGAAGAAGAGGAAAAAACCATTATTGATGCTGGAAGACCCCTATTACCACCACCCATGTGGTAATTAATATCCTCTTTATCTTCCATGAACTTGAACTCCTCTAAATTATCTCACACAAAATAAAAATACCCAAGAGAAGGTCTATAGGTCATCACTTTAAAATTAGGCATCTTAGTTCAAAAGAAATCAAAAACCGCATTTTGGCACTCTGCCAAAACAAAAAGTAGTTAATAAAATTTTATGAATGTTCACTAAGGAAACATATAGACATGTATACATTCTTTATGGGTCAAAATCCAGGTCTTTTTCATGATAATCAACCTATCTAAAACATTGGGTCTTTAGGATTTTTAGAGGTCTCGCATGTTTATCACTATCTTGGTCTTATCAAACAAAGGTTCACTCTAGTTCAACATTGGGTCAAACATTTCATCCACTTCTTCATCAAATTTCATCCTTCACTTCACTAAACTTTACAAAAAAAATTGAAAACACCAAATTTTTTTGACTTAAACATCTATCAAACCAACCTCTAACTTGGCTACTTTGTATGTGAAATGTATACTTTTCCATGCACCTAGTTAAGTTAGTTATCATCTTTGGACTAGTTTATCTTGAAGGTCACAGGTCTACCTAAATATTCTCAAGTTCATAAACACCCTTTATCCAAATATCAAATGATCAAACCTTCTAAGTCAAAAGTGTTGTCCTAAAATGTTTGTAAAGATCACTTTCCACATAATCCATCTCATCATCCCCCATTATCATCATTGCTCCCAAAATCATTAGAGCACCTCTTTTACCTAGATTTGAGTCAACTACAAAGTTTAAAAATTACAAATCTCAACACAACTCTCCCAAAAGTGACCCAAAATTTATGGTAAAGACAATATCACAACACAAGAGAATCATAGAGGAAACCAAAGTCACATTCAACTCAAGTGATCCAAATCCTTTAGAACTTGATCCAAGAAGTCGGGTTACCCCATCACAAAAACCTTCATCACCATCAGGGCCATATGAGATAGAAGACATGATGAACAATCCATTTGGACTTACTAGGGAGGAAATCATCGAACATCAAGCCTTAGAAAACATAATTCCTAATTCTCCATCTTTTGTTGCACAATCATTAACCTAAGGCTTGACTTCATCTACTATTCTGACAACTCCATCCCTAGGGTTGAATCAAACATCCAATCCTAGTCTTACGACTAGTCTTGCCAAGGACTTTGGTCTAACTCTTCCATTTGAAAGAAATACACTTGTGGGTACCCTCAACAATAATCCATCCACCACTTGGACACTAACATTTGGCACTTCCACCATTTTTGAACACCCATAACATAACAATCAACCACTTACACTTTATGAATCCATGAAAACATCAACATATCAAGGGTACCCATCTTCATCCATCCCCATAAGTACCACAAGTGTGCCCAATATCTCACAAGAAAGTGTGGATCAAGTGTCTCAAATTGACCCACAAGTACAGGCCAACACCATAATGAAAAATGAACCGTTAACATGAATAGGGACATCTTTATACAATCCCCCAACTAGTTCATCTACACAAATAGTTTCACAAACCACGTTCATTCCATCCATCATCAATCTGAATCAAAATAATCTCTTGGTAACGAATCGCATCAGCCCAGGTAATACTTTTTCTACATCTTTAGCACAAGGAAATCCTCAAAACCTAGGATAGGAGAATATTTTCAATCAATGGACTCAATGTCTTGGTATGTCATTACCATTGCAAAATCTAATGGCACCATCCTCATATTTTCCCATGGTCCCCTTCACTACAAAATAAAATGGGACCTCAAACTTACATTCCTCCACCTCAATCAACCATCTTAAAAGTAATGCTAAACCAAGGGAACTCCCAACCTCTCATCACTAGCTCACAACACATTCAAAAAATCAACACCCACAATCCATCACATGTCCCAAAAACCAACTAATCCTACATTGCAAGCACATGCCTTAGCTTAAAAAAAATCACAATAGGATTATCAGCAAACCATTTGAGAACATCAAGTAGCCTTAGCAGCACAACAAGCAACATAACAACAAAAATAAAAGTATCCTTAGTAGCACAACAAGCAACACAATAACAATATCAACAACAGCAAGTAGCTTTAACAACACAACAAGAATCACAACAATAACAAGAACAAGTAGGACAACAATAGTTATAGTAATAGTAAGTAGCCTTAGTAGCACAACAAGTAAACTTAGCATAATAATAATAGGAATTATATCAAGCATCCTTAGTAGCAAAACAACAACACCAAGCCCAACAACAAGCCCTCATAGTGCAACAACAACAACAAGCCCAATAGTAAGCCCGTGTGGCACAAAAACAACAACAAGCCCTACTAGCTCAGTAGTATGCCTAACAACAACAAAAAAAACAATAAATTTCCTACTATAATCCTCAAAAAAACATCGTCAATACAAACACATTCAAAAAATATACATCCACACCTCAATCAGCTTCACATAACCTCACGCCACCATATACACTATACAACACCTTATCATATCATAATCCCACCTATAGCTCATCCATCATCCCAACATATGTTCCTACACCAAATCTACAAGACAATCTAGCATCACAATTCAAGGAATTGTAGAAGAAATGTAGGATCTTTAGATGGGAAAGACAAAGAAGCCCCATACACATAATCTATGTCCATATCTATTTGATTAAAACATCGCAATGGTGACATTTTCTCCTAGCTTTGAAATCCCCAATTTAATAAATACAAAGGGAGAGGAAGTTCTATGGACCATGTCAAAGAATTAAATGTCATGTGTATGGAGGTGGATTTCAATGAATATTATTTAGTGCACCTCTTCCCTCGAAGTTTAATAGGCCTTTCCATGGATTAGTTTTCTCATCTACCTCTTGGCATAAAAAATTTCTAGGAAATTATTGACAAATTCATCAATCACTTCTCCTTCAATCTTGACATGGACATAAGTCTAGAATAATTTTACACTCTTGAAAAAACAAAGGAGAATCATTCTCTAATTTCTTACAATGTTGGAGACAAAGAGCTAGTAAAATAAAGTGGCCTCTTCCCGATGAACATCAAGTAGGAATCATCATAGAGAATCTAGATCCAGATCTATCCTTCCACTTGAAAATGTAGTGCATCAAATCTTATTATGAGCTTGTCCCTAGAACCCTTAACACCAAAAGAGCTCTAATCTCATAGGGAAATAATCAATCTTACAAAGACAATCAACCATCAACTAGTTCAAATGGCAAGCCTCATGTCTGGGCTAAAAACAAGAATGTAAAAATTATGGTGTGGTAGATGCTAAGGTATTCCTAAGTGCTCCTAGGCCAAACAAAAATCACATTGCTAACATTCAACCAACTATGCAGCAAACAACACCTCAGAACAATCAGATCAACAAAATCAAAATGCAACAAAGGAAAACCCCTAACAAGAACAATTATCCTAAACAAAAGTGCACACAATTGTCAGAACCCATCAAAACCATCATGAAAAGGTAGATTCCAACCTAATAATGCTTCCCAACTTTGAAAACTATGAGGCAAACAACACCTCAGAACAATCAGATCAACAACATCAAAATTCAACAAAGGAAAACCCCTAACAAGAATATTTATCCTAAACAAAAGTACAAACAGTTGTCAGAACCCATCAAAACCATCATGAAAAGGTAGATTCCAACCTAATAATGCTTCCCAACTTTGAAAACTACCAATAACCGTAAGAGAAACCATCTTGGTACAAGAAGAACGACCTTTGTGACTTTCACAAAATAAAATTACACTAAATGAAAAACTACATCAGGCTCAAAAACATTATCCAAGACCTCATAGAAAACAACACCATATCTATTGAGGTACCAACCAATAACCAAGATCTTACGATATACAAGACCCCTATGCCAAATCATAACAAAGGGAACAACAACGGAAAGGCTAAGGATTATACAAACGTGCAACATATCTATTCCAACATGGTTTCTTCCTATGATAGCATCATTCTTATCATCACCATAAAAGGACCTAGTTTAGAGTATGGAGTCACCACACGACATGGAAAACCACTATCAAGGAGTCCCATCTCAATCTAGGACACAACCTACTTTTCCAACATCAAATCCTAACAAGTAAAATCTCCATGATCAACTTAAGAATATCCTTGCATAGATTTCAATCTTGAAACTATTGAGGCTATCCCTTGTGCATAGGGAAATATTGGAGAAAGCCTTATTTGAGTCATTTGTCCCTGAGGATATTGATATAGATCAGTTTCAAGCTATGGTAGGGCATCTCTCCAATCATCTTCTCACCTTATTAGAAAAAGACCTACCATCACACCCATATCATAACTATTCTTTACACATTAAGTTTTTCATTCATAAGAACAAGGGAAAAAGACTCTTAGTAGATGGAGGTGCTGGTCTAAATATTTGTACCCTTTAGTTGATAAAAAATCTAGGCTATTCAGAGCATACTATTGACAAAGAAAAAAGTACCACCATCAGAGCATATGATGACCAAGAGTGAGTATCACAAGGCATCATTGCACTACCCATCCAAGTGGGGCCTATCATTTTAGAAACTACATTCCAAGTGTTCGATCTTGATATTCCCTATAACATCTTACTTGGCTGACCATGGATCCATGCCCTAAAAGTTGTAGCCTCAACCTTTCATCAGTGTGTAAAGTTTCCCTTTGAGGGTAGAGAAATTACCATCCATGGAGATCTTGAGCCCTTTTACTACTTCAAGAACCTTGACGAAAAGTTCTATAAGATCCCCCAAATATCCAAGAGTGATGTAAGGCCTACACTATCTACCTCATTTTTTGACCCATCATCCCTTGCATCTACCTCAAAAACAAAAATACCCATTGTACAAAACATTCTTAACGTCAAAGTAGTATTCCAGGATGATGGTTGTGGAAACTATAAGTTAATGAAGAATAATTTTTTTCTTGGGAGAGCTACCTCTTTATCCTCATTCCCACAAGAAACCCACATCTAGCAATAAAGAGCTCGAAACAATCAAGATGGCAGCTATTACTTTCACCAAGTGGGGGGATTTGAACCAAAAAGATATCAATGAGGAAGATGTCTCTAAACTCCTCTATTAGGATCAATGACCTATCCCTATTCTTTCTATGGAAGATGACAACAAAGGATTACAACTAATGAAGGGATGGGGCTATAACAAGAATGAGAAATAGGGATAAAATGACAATGGTTTTATAGAACCTATAATTCCTAAGAAATGACTAAAGAATCTTGGCTTAGGTTGTACTACTAGAAAGGTCACCCTTATTGGCAAAGGTACTTCCACTAAATAGGTTGAGGCTTCCTCTTGGTTACCTACATCATGTGATACGACCCTAGATAACTTCACTCTAGATGTTTCTAACCTATTTGAGAATAAATCACTCTTCATGATATCCATAACATCCTTTACTCTAAGAAATCAACCAATTGAAATATGCCTAATATTCCTACAACTCATTGACATGGACCAACAAGGACCACCGATTCTAGATTTATTCAAAAATGATGAAGCAATATCAAAATTCATCGGACTCCATGACAACTTACCATGGGTAGATCACAAAAAAGGTTTTGACATAGAGTAGACACAGGGGCGTACTATGGGGAGATGATTGAATCCTTTAGTTGCAAATTGAAAAAATAAAAACATGTAGATCTTTGAGTGAAAACCACACTGTGCCACTTTTTGATCCAAACATAGTAAAAAGAAAGGACATATCTAAGGGTGAAAACCTCTTTGAGGCACCCAAGGATGAGGGATTCAATCTTCCCCTTAGTGAAATGTATCTAAATAAGTCAAAAATTCTAGTAGAAAAGGAAACTCCAATTGATGTGGGAACAAAAGAAAGCACCCAAAATCACTTTCAATGTTGAACCCTTATTTGATGAATAAAAAAAAACCTAGCAGAATTCATGAAAGATTGAAGAGATAACTTTGCATGGACACTGATATGCTAGGGCTCGATCCAAAAGTAGTTTTGCATCACTTAGCAGTTTATCCTAAAGCCAAAATAGTAAAGAAAAAATTATGAAATATGCAACCTCAAATAGCACTCTTGGAAAAAATTGAGTTACAAAAACTTCTTAACATTGAATTCATCTAACCAATAGATTATCCTAAGTGGGTTTCCAACCTAGTACTAGTCTCAAAACCCACTAGGGGCATTTGAATATGCATGGATTTTATAAACTTAAATAAAGAATTCCCAAAGGATGATTTCCCTCTTCATAATATCGACCTCATCATGGACTTAACAATTGGACATGAAATTCTATTACTAATGCATGTTTTTTCAGGCTACAATCAAATCATGATCTCTAAGGAGGATCAACACAAAACTACATTCACTTTTCTATGGGGAACATATTACTAGAATGTGATGCCATTTGGGTTGAACAATGTAGGAGCAACCTATCAAAGATCAATGACCCTCATGTTTCACAACATGATCCAAAAATCAGTTGAAGATTATGTGGATGATATTTTAGCAAAATCAAAGAAAAGGAATGAGCACATACAAGTATTAGGACCCATCTTTGACAGAATGGAAGAATACAAAGTACGACTGAATCCAAAAAAGTGTCTTTTGGGTTACGTTAGGGAAAATTCTTGACTATATTATCTCATAAAGAGGGATAGAAATTGATCTAGAAAAGGTAAAATCCATCCTTGATATGGAACCACCATAAAAACTTAAATAGATGAGAGGGTTACATGGAAGATTGCAGTCCATCAGAAGGTTCATAGTGCAACTATCAAATAAAATACACCCTTTTTCACATCTTCTCAATAAAGGAATAATTTACAAGTGGGATGAGAAATGTGATAAATCTCTCCAATAGATCAAAGACTATCTATTGAAACCTCCAGTACTCATGGTGATGATATTGAATAAACCATTGATCCTATATATCTCAACAACCTTAGCAACACTAGAATCTCTTTTAGCACAACATGATGAAGATGGAAAGGAAATATCTATGTATTACATCAACAGGATCATAGTAGGCTATGAAATGGTCTATTCACCCATTGAAAAAGAATGCCTAGCAGTAGTCTTTTCTTCACAAAAGTTCAAACATTACATGATGTCACATCAAGTAAATCTCATTGCAAAGATCAACCCATTGAAATGTATGTTATCCAAAGAAACTCTCACTTCGTGAATGGCTAAATGGGTATTGATCTCAACTAAATTTGACATAGAATATGTGGAGTGAAAGGAAATTAAAGGACAAGTGATCACAAACCAACTAGAAGATGCACCTATCTATGCAGAGAACCCTTTTGATATCTGAGTTCCCTAATGAATCAGTGTTCCTTATCAATCTAACTAGTTAGTGGAATATGTACTTTCATGGATCATTCACCCAACATGGATTAAGAGAAGGTATTATTTTCATCAACCCTGAAGGTGGTTTCATCCTAAATTTATATAGGCTATCATTCCCATGTACTAATAACATTATTGAGTATGAATCCCTAATCATAGGTCTAAGGATAACAGTTCAACAGCATATACAAGAGATGGAATTCTATGGAGACTCATAGTTGGTTATCAACCAAGTCAATGATGACTATCAAACTAAGGATGATAAGCTTACTCCTTACAAGAAGATGGTATAAAATGTCAAGGATCTTTTTATTGATATAAATTTTGAGAAAATTCCTCACATAAACAATAAAGTAGTGAACACCATAGAAACCATCAGATCATTGTTAGACATGTCAAACAACATCCTCCAATGCGAATTCTTGGTAGAAAAACTCCTCGTACTAACTTTTGAAGTACTTGAATATAAATTTATGTGTGTTATTATTCGTCTAGGATCCCCATGGTATCATGACATATTCATCTACCTAAGTAGATGAATCCTCCCATTTGATATCACCTCCAAACTTTAAAAAACCTTGTCAAAAAGGCATCCTGATTCATGATCCTAGGTGATACCCTTTATCGTCGAAGCATCAAAGAGACATTACTATGATGTCTTAACCAAGAGGAAGCCTTGACTATTTTAAGAAAAATACATGATGGAATATGTGGTTCCCATTCTAGTGGCATGAATTTAGCTAAGAAACTATTGAGGATGGGGTACTACTGGCCAACCATGGAAAAAAAAGTTCATTAGTATGTGTAGAAATGTGTCCAGTGTCAACAACAAGGATATATAATTCATGATCTGGCTTAGGAATTTCAACCAATGATCACACCATAGAATTTATTGTAGTGGGGACTTGACCTCATAGGAAAGATCACTCTGACCTCATCCAATAGCCACAATTTTATTATAATAGCCACTGAGTACTTTACCAAGTGGGTCGAAGCCATCCCTATGACCTACATAACGAGGAAGAAAATTGTCAAGTTTATCTTGAATTACCTAATCTATTGTTATGGTGTTCCATAAACCCTTATTTTAAATAATAGAACAGCCTTCAAAAATCAAGATGTGAAAGAGCTATGTCAGAAATTTAACATCCAACACTGATTCTCTACCCTGTATTATCCCTAGGGCAATGATTAAGTTTAGGCTACAACCAAGACTATTTTAAAAATCCTACAAAAAATGGTCAATGAAGTTGGTTGTGACTATCATTTGTAGTTAAATCCCACTCTTTGGACCTATCAAACCAGTATCCACATGTCTATAGGTGCAACCCCTTTCTCCTTGGCATACAGATCAAAAGCCATTCTGCCTATTAAGGTTGAGCTACCATCATTGTGAGTATCACTACAAAACCTGATCATTGATGAAGAATACAGAGTATCTTGTCTAAATGAAATAGAATTTTTGGATGAGCATTGTCTTGAAACCCTCAATCACTTGCAAGTACATCAAAACCAACTAAAATAGAGCTATAATAAGAAGACCAAATATCGATCTTTCTAGGTAGGGGATCTTGTCTTAAAGCAGAATCAAAATAATCTTCTAGACCAGGATAGTAAAGGAAAGTTTGAGCCTAACTGATTGGGTCCCTTTGTCATCACAATAAGCTATGGATCAAGAGCATACCAATTATCAACACATGAAGGTGAACCCTTGAAGGAACCAACCGATAGTCTACATCTCAAAAATTTTTATTCCTAGTCTTAAAGGTTATAAATCTAAAAATACAAAAACAGATCAAAATCCAAAAAAATAAGAAAAAGGATTGAAAAAGTAAAGAAAAAAATCATCCTCTAGTGAAAACCACATTGATGGAACTTTGGGCAAGTACCTTGGTGAAAACCTAGCAAATAGGCACCTCACATAAATAAAGTGCCTTCATCTATTCTTTTTCTCTTTATCCTATCTTTCTTTCCATCCCATCCATCCATCACATCATTCATCCTATTTATTCCATCACCCATTTGCATCCTTATCACAACTTGATGTTGTGAAGTAATGCAATCCCCTTAGTACTACTTGGCATATTCCAAAGGTCACCTTTTCCTACATATATCAAGGTAGTCTATCATATCACATTAGAGGAAATTCATTATGGATTATTTCAGGTTCTTATATATCTTAAGGTTATTGGAAATCTCATCGAAAATACCAAAAAAAATCTTAAAACATTCATTAGAAAATCCAAACACATCAAAATCTTATACAACTAAAATCCAAAAAAATTCAAAAAATTATAGTAAAAAAACCAAAACATCTAGAAAACATCAAAATCCCTAAAAAGGTTAAACATCAAAAAATTCCAAAAGAAGTACCCTATTGTTGAACTACAGGTCTTTGAGCTTGAACGTAGGAAAGGCCATCATTGATGTGCCCCCGAGACACCCTAGGTCATTCCTTTAGGAGTCCATCATAATAAACTGACATTTCCTCAACTGTTAATAACTCATTGCTAAATAAGTTGAGTTGTTCAAACTATGTGGTCTCTATGTGTATAACGTAGGAAAGGCTTATCTTTGATCAACCCCTGAGGCCCCTAGGATAGGTCTTTTAGGTTAGGTTCTTGGTCAAAAAACACATAAAATCTCTAAACATCCAAATATAAAAAAAATCCCTAAATATTCAAATATCATAAAATCCCTAAACATTTAAATCTTAGAAAATCCCTAAACATTTAGAAAATCTCAAAAAACTCAAAAACAACCTCAAATAACCAAAAACCAAAACATTCACATAAACTTTCAAAAAAACCAAAAACAACCTCAATTTTTTTTCAAAAATACCAAAAACATTGAAATATTACACAAAACCAATACCATCCATCCCATTTCTCTTTCACCCATAATAAACCTTCATTCATAATAAATTGATCATCGCTTTCAAATTTTGGCCAAGCAAATAGGAAGTAGGTATAGCAAGTCATAAAGTGAGAACCTAATTGTAAAAATATAAAGTCTAAATCATAGGTAAATGCATCAGTGAAGTTTATATCAATGAATTATCATAAATCTCATCTTCATCCTACATCAAATCCTTGATCAAAATGTCCTATTATGTATCCTTCCTGCAATGGACATCAGTATCAGGCATCACCTTAGCTATATTTTAAATTGGAAAGAGATATAGATAACACTAACTATTTGTCTTTGATCTTTTCTTATGATTTATCTTATTGACCCATTTCGAGGACCTCTTGATGATTTCTATACAAATTATTTAGAGAGAAAGGAATGGGGTATTGATCATTATCTTTTTTTTGTCGTGCTTGTGGGTATTGTTGTAAAATAATCTTGGTGCATACTTGCTTAGTTGTGTGTAGGGAGGTTGCTCAGAGTATACTGTTGACTATTGTGTATGCTTTGGTTTGATATATTCTAATCTTATAACTTACATTCTGATGAGGTCTTTGTATGTAAAGGTGTGAACAAGAACTATCCTATCTTTTTGAAGAGTCAAAGTCCATTACACTAGATACAATGCCATCCTTGTTATCAATACCTTGATGCATTATGTGTATGTGCTATATCAGAAAATAAGGAATGATGGAAAACCTCTATCCCAAGATATGATGAAATCATCATCATCATGTGTTTCTCATCACCATCTATAATAAATTCTGAGTGGATTATACTTGTCGTATCTTTTACATCAATCATCAAAATTAATGGTCAGTCATTTTATTTCTTCTATCTCATTTTTGTGCTAACCTGGTATCATGACACTCAACAAAAACATCATTAATGCATCCATCCTGCATCAAAAAATCATCAGCATGCATACATCTCATAATCATAGCATATAATTAATCATACATCATGCATCATCATTATCATTTAAGTTGTGAAAAATAATGCAGATTTTTTATTCTAAGCATCTTAATTTGTTGCACACATATCATAAACATACATCACATTATCATGTCATAAACATGAACATATGCATTATCAATACATATATCCATATGCATATATCATTATCTCATAAAATTACATGAGAAAATAAACAAAAATAAATGCATCCATATCATTTACATAAGCATAATATTTGCATATCACATCATCCATCCCTTAACATGTCAGAAAAAGATAGTAAAAAATAAGTGCATCCATCCATTGCATTGCATATCATCACATATCACATAAGCATGTATAAGCATCACATCATCATATCAAAATGCATCCATACATTCATAAGCATGCAATAAAGAGAGCACATCATATCATATCGAATCTTATCATATATATATATCAAAAAATCATCATGACTATCATGGTACAATATTTGAGTCAGTGTATGTGTATCTATCAAAAATACAATATCATGAGGCTATCAGAAAGGAGCCCATGAATGTATATTTGTATAAAGGAATAAAAAAAGTGTCTATACAATCAAGCTAGCCCTGATGACCGCTACCCTCTCTAGCCTATCTATCTAGTTGATCCTTGACTCTAAGATCTACCCCTCCTCTGAGAGTAATTCAACTATCTAAGCACCATAGGAACATCTTGGTGGTAGTGCATCCTATAGTAGGTTGCCCCAGTCACAACCTCTTTTTATAACCTGGAAGACACTATCCACCCCTGAGCCACAACTGACATAGTCTCAAGCTAGTGATTTCATTTGACCTCCTAATCCAAATGCATCTCGGTAGTCTATCTAAGCTACCACTCTTGGTCTCTCTTAGCTTTCAAGGTCCCTACCTATTTCCTAGCCTAGTCTTTCTCAACAATAATCATCAAAACCTATTGGTGATCTTGATCCCTCTCACCTATAATAGTCTGAACTTGCTACTGTAGCTACTAAATCTATAAATCTCAGGGGTCTAGTCCTAGTGGTGGTGGTTGTACTTGCTACTCCTATACTAGCTACTGTTGTATAGGAAGTTGCTGAGGAGGTTAATGATCCACTAGTGATGCCCCTGGAATCCATCCATCCTACCCATCTTGGGCATCTTGTCCTCTACCTCTGCCTCTACCTATACCCCTCCCTCTCGGTCTCCCTCATGGAGGAGTACCCACTAGATCTATCAATTAGTGAGCGGGTGTGAACCATGCATCATATGAAAGTGTCATTTGAGCATCTACCTACCCCTAATCATAAACCCTTGGATGAGCCACCAACTTTCGCAAGCCCTCAATAACCTTATGAGCTAGGATGGTGGGTCCCCATGCTCCTATCTCATGTGTTGATCTAGCAAAGATGGTTGTGTATGCATCATTTGGCCTATCTTGTCTATCTTCAAACTTCCTATCCACCCTATTTGGTAGATGTCTCTCGATGATGGTGTGCTCTCGATCCTGCATGTATCAAGTCTATTGGGTGAAGAAAATCTACTACACATCATCATACCATGTTTGCATCTAAAGCCAAGGTTGCCATCTAAAGGATGTCATATCATCAACCACCCTGAGCCAGTATGTAATCCCAAGCTACCCTATATGGTGTAAAGTAATGGAGCCTCTATATTTCCAAACCATTGGATCATTTGGCTCTACATCAACCATCTGAATGATTGGTTGAAGCACAACGATGTGCTCCCAAGCCCAAATATGTAGTAAGGTAACCCCTACATTGATCGCCCTTCCATCACAGTATACAAAATCATGCATGTCATGATAGAATGAGGCCAACATCACTAGCACCCATGGAAAGTACATCCTCCTGAACAACATCCTCTGCTAACCCAGGCCCCATCCAGAACTAAGCCCTCTACTCTATCGATCTAGAGCAAAAAAACTTGAGATGATCACTGCAAAAATTAATTTGAAAGTGGGCACTTGACCTATGTACATCTTGAGGTCAATTTGTGAAGTGACTAGAATAGTTTCATCAAGGTCCATCACCTCATAGCACACATCATAGTTGACATCAATGTCACATATCATGCACTCACCGTATATCGACAAACACAATATCCACTACATATCCTCAAGTGTCACTATCGCATCACCAATCAAAAGGTGGAATGATGAGGTCTCACTATTTCATTTCTCACACAACACTGCCATCATCACCAAGTGTGTCTAGATGATGGACATGTATGCAATATACCACAAGCTAGTCTCTCCCAGGTGGTCCTATTGCAACTTAGATAAATCACCAAGTCTCTCTAAAACTATGGGTTGATGCTCATGGGACATCAAAGGTAGGATCATCTCCTGCACTAACGATGCACACAACATCAAAATTTGAAGAAATTTGTCTACGTTTGGAATTTTTAGCTCCAAAATGACAATAGCATTGCGATTTACGATAGCGTCTCTATAAATCAAATTATAAACTATGATGCCAAAGGCATTTAAAATGCAAATTGTAAGTCACATTTCTATAAACACCTATGTCACGATTTAAATTTTGGAAAACCTAATCCTAATTTTCAAATCAAAAGGTGTGTCACTATAAACATATGTGCCACTATTGATAATCTAAAACCCTTAATATAAATTGAAAACTTCGTCACAATTTACACATGCATCACTAAAATTCAAATTAGTGTCATCGATTTTCAAAATAACGTCACTCTAGAGTGATGCCACCAAAGCTTAAATTTTAAAAGGCATTAAATGCATAAAAAATTCAAATTTTAAATAAGGTTTCGAATCACATACTGGTGGTCCTACACCTAAAATCCTCTGGTGCTCTCAAACTCAGTTGAAAATGTGTCATGGGAACACTCAAGCCATTTCATCATAGGGTCAAAGCTCAAAATGCAAGGAATCCTTAAGGTGTGAATGCACAAATGAATTGAAAGTGACCCTTCTTAGCTTGTTTATGCCTCTAAATTAGGGTTTTTTTCTCTAATTTAACCATAAAGCTAGGTTTTTTCATCACCTTCATCAATCTTGCCAAACTGAAGCTTATTTTGTATCATTTTTTAACATTTTTGGCATGCTTTTTGCATCTTGGAGATTTTTTGGCCCCCTTGGGGTAGCATTTTACCTTTGTTGAGAAATCAACCCAAAATTCAAATTTTTTGCCCAATTTCTTGAGGGGGTAGGGATTCAACATAATCCTTCCATTGGGGAATCTAGAAAACCATTTTTTTTTTAAATTATTTAAGCAACAGTTTTTCATCCGATGAGCATCAGTCTTTAAACTAAATCAATAGGTACCTCATTTTAAAGAGGGGAAAAATGTGAACACTGAAAAAATGTCCTAAATCATATCATACACTCAAATTAGGTATACTAACATCATTTCATCCTCAAACCCATCCTCTTTTCACTTGTTTAATTAAATAAGCCTAATTATTTAATTAATTTCATCATTTGTATCTATTAAATTAATTCATTTAATCGGGTTAATTCCCCCCTTTCACGCTAACATTTTATCTCATTAAATTAAATAAATAAAACTATTTAATTTAATTTGTTAAGTCTTCTTATTTAATTAAATAACCCTAAGTTATTTAATTAATGATGCAAGAGCATCCAGTGGTGTAAGGGCAATCCTACATCACCCAAAAATATATTTACTTTCATTTAGATTTTTGTAGATGTTTTTGCATTTCTGGATACCCTTTTTGTCAAAGAAGAATTCACAACTTTCAGAACTACTTTTCTGCTTTTTCTGCTCAACTGCTATTTTTAGCAGGTATGAATTTGAAGGCACGAGGAGACAAAAATTTAAGGGAAGCTTCAGGATATAATAATAAACACTCTGGTGAAAGAATCAGGCAAAGATCATTCCTGGCTCAAAAGTTATTCAAGTTTCAGTTTCTACTTTTTGCCCTACAAAATCTTCGGAGCTAATTTTGAGGGACTTAAAGGCTCCGGATGGGCCCAAAAATTGGCGGAAAATGAAAGTGGTTAGCCTTTGAGCCCCATTTTCTGGCACTTCATTTTCGCAAGGCCTTTCCGAAAAGGTATTATCATTGAAGATCCGACAGTTAGATCTTGAGTTAGAGCTTCCGGAAGTTTGTGCATAATAAGAATGTTGTTTTTGGCTCCAAATGGAGAATGGGCTGTTTTATGGGGTAATTTCTGACTTTTGTGGGTAGTTTTTGGGAAAGAAGATCACATGTTGCAAATAGGGGAATTTCTGTAATTTGCATGTATTGCAGAACTCGAGGATTGGAGATCCTCTGCATGTAAGAATTTCATACTTTGAAAATAATAAGATTTGTTAGTTTTTTTGTGTCTCGGGTTGCACCCTCATCAAGTGGTACCAGAGCGAGTTTTCTTGAGCGTGTGGACAGATCGCCGATCATGAGGCAGTTCGCACCAGGACTGTGGTTGTGGGTTCAAGATATTCAAGATGCCTCCAAGACTGGCGCGTGGTAGGCGAGGTGGTGTCGGAGGTGCCAGAAATGCTAGTGGAAGAGATCTATTAGCGGCCGAGGGTTTAAGAGCCCTCCAGAGACAAATTAATGCATTACAAAGAGAGTTAAGAAGAGGGGTAAACTCGAGAAGGGGAGAAGAAAGTGAGGATGAAGAAGAGGTAGAAGATTCAGATGTAGAAGAGGAAGAAGAAGCTATTGATCAAGATCAAATGCGGCTAATAAGGGCCATTTCAAAGAGCAAAAAAAGACCTAGAGTAGAAGTTCCCAGTTTTTCCAGTAGTCTTAACCCGGAAGAGTTGATTGATTGGATCAATGAGTTGGAAGAGTATTTCGAGTATGAAGTAGAGGACCCAGATTGGGTTAAGTTTGCAAAAAGGAAGCTGAAGGGCCACGCCAGTATCTGGTGGAAAGAGGTCCAACTAGAAAGAAATAAGAGAGAAAAGGGAAAGATCACCAGATGGGATCACATGGTGGAGAAACTAAAGAAGCAGTTCATGCCAATGGACTATGAGTTAGATCTATTGAAGAAACTACAAGGGTTGAAGCAAGGAAGTAGATCTATGAAAGAATACACAGAAAATTTTCACAAGATGATCATCAGAATGGGACATGCAGAGGCCAACAAGGAGAAGGTAGCCCGTTATTTTAATGGGTTACGACCGAGTATTCAAGAGGAGTTAAGCCTAGTCAGAATGGCCACCATTGAGGATGCTTACCAATTTTTGCTAAGGGTTGAAGAGAAGTTGAACAAAAGATTTGACAGTAAGCAAAAAGGATGAGGAGGTCAAAGCGGAAGGGGTAGCGAAAGATCTTTTGGAAGCTGAAATGAGGATGAGAAGAAAAATGAAGATGTGGGTACCAGTCGAAGCCAGAGGAATGATAACTTCTACCGCCCACGTGATCAAAATGGTAGTGATCAAAGAGGTAGAGGATGAGGAAGATTTGGGCAAGGACCCGGAAGGGGTGGTTTTAGAGGAACTTGTTTCCGATGTGGTGAAGAAGGGCATCGAGCCTATGAATATCCACAATACCAAGGAAGGACAGACAAAAGGCTAGAAGGTCATGCAAGGGTTGCGCATGTAGATGAGGAGGCTTAATCTGAGCATTCAAATGATGCTGAAAGGGGAGAAGCCCTAGTGGTTAGAAGAGCCCTGGTGACTGAAGAGAAGGAGCCAGAACAAAGGAAGAATTTGTTTCGCACAAGGTGCAAGTGTGAAGACAAATGTTGTGATGTCATTATTGATGGTGGGAGCACTGATAATCTAGTGTCAGAAGAAATGGTTACAAAGTTGGAGCTGAAGAGGGAAAGGCATCCACATCCATATCGGATTGCCTGGTTGCAGAAAGACCACAAAGTTCTAGTCAATGAGCAGTGCCTGGTGAAGTTCAAGATCGGAAGCTATCATGATGAGGTACTTTGTGATATCATCCCCATGGATGCATTTCACATGTTGCTGGGGAGGCCATGGCAGTTTGACAGGTGAGCTGTGCATGATGGCCATGCAAACACTTATTCCCTGATGAAGGATGGAGTCTGCCATAAGTTGAAACCCCTGAAGAAGGCCGAAGAAAAGGTATGCAATAGTGCTAGAATTTGTTATGTTGATGGAAGAAAATTTTTAGAAGGCATGAAACATGAGCGTGTGTGTTATGCATTGATTCCTAAAATGGATAAGGAGGGTAGTGAGAAGGTTCTAGTAGAAGTTTTTGGGTTATTGAATGAGTTTCAGGATATTATTTCTGATAATGTACCTGAGGGTTTACCACCAATGAGGAAGATCAGTCATCAGATTGACTTGATCCCAGGAGCCAGTTTGCCGAATAAGGCAGCTCATAGAATGACTCCTGCAGAAAATGAGGAGTTGAATAGACAAGTTGAGGAGTTTTTGAGAAAGGGTTTGATTCGAGAGAGTTTGAGTCCATGTGCAGTACCTGCAGTACTAGCACTAAAGAAGGATGGGGAGTGGAGGATGTGTACAGACTCTCTAGCCATAAACAAGATAACAATCAAGTATAGATTTCCCTTGCCAAGGATGGATGACTTGATGGACCGTTTGAGTGGAGCTCAGTACTTCACAAAGATTGATTTGAAGAGTGGATATCACCAAATCCGGATTTGAGAGGGAGATGAATGGAAGACCGCCTTCAAGACCAAAGAGGGCCTGTACGAGTGGTTAGTCATGCCTTTTGGGCTAACCAATGCACCGAGCACATTCATGTGGCTCATGAACGAGGTACTGAAAGAGTTCCTAGGAAGCTTTGTTATTGTGTATTTAGATGATATTTTGATATTCAATAAGTCACTGGATGAGCATATAATGCATATTCGTAGAGTCTTTAAGAAGTTAAGAGAAGAGAAATTGCTGATTAATCTGAAGAAGTGTAGTTTTGTGAAGAAGGAGTTAGTGTACTTGGGGTTTGTTGTCTCGACAGAAGGTCTCAAGATGGACCCAAAGAAGGTGAAGGCTATTCTGGAATGGCCTACCCCAAGAACTACTACTGAGGTGAGATCTTTCCATGGTTTGGCCAATTTTTATAGAAAGTTTATTAGAAACTTCAGTAGTATTTGTGCACCCCTAACTGAAACAATGAGAGGGGATAGAAAAGAGTTCAAGTGGAGCACTAGAGCAGCAAGGAGTTTTGATCTATTGAAGCAAAAGGTAATAGAACAACCTGTTTTGGCTCTCCCGGATTTCAATAAGGTGTTTCAGGTGGATTGTGATGCCAGTGGTTGTGCCATTGGAGCAATGTTAAGCCAGGAAGGTAAGCCCATTGCCTATTTCAGTGAAAAGTTAAATGATGCAAAGAGAAAGTACTATGTATATGATCAAGAATTTTATGCAATAGTTCAAGCATTAAAGAAATGGAGGCATTATTTGTTGCCGAAAGAATTTGTTATGTATACTAATCATCAAGCATTGTAGTACCTGAGTAGTCAGGGAAAATTAAATCAGAGGCATATGAAATGGGTAGAATTTTTGTAGAGTTATACATTTGTTTTAAAACATATGAGTGGGAAGTCAAATAGGGTTGCAGATGCCTTAAGTAGGAGGCATACATTGTTGATAGAAATGCAGATTGAGGTGGTTGGGTTTAGTGAACTCAAGACATTGTATCCGAATGATCCTGATTTTGCAGAGGCTTGGAAAGCTTGCAAGGAACCTATTACAGTTGATAGGACAAAGTGGCTGGATTTCATAATTCAAGAAGGCATGTTGTTTAAGGGAAGTCAATTGTGTATTCCGAGGAGTTCCATGAGGGAGAACCTGATAAAAGAGAAACACAGTGGAGGAATGGCAAGACATTTTGGTCGAGATAAGACCATTTCCATTATCAGTGAGCATTATTATTAGCCTCAGTTGTCACAAGATGTGAAGAAGTTTGTGTAGAGTTGCAGGGTATGTCAAATGGGTAAAGGAGTGAGTCAGAATACAGGGTTGTATCAGCCCTTACCTGTACCAGAGAGGCCATGGGAGGATATAAGTATGGAATTTGTTCTTGGTTTGCCAAGGACACAAAGAGGGAATTATTTAGTATTTGTGGTAGTTGATAGGTTTTCGAAGATGGCACATTTCATCCCATGCCAAAAGACCCATGATGCAGTCCACATTGTTGACTTGTTCTTCAGAGAGGTGGTGAGGCTACATGGTTTGCCAAAGAGTATAGTCGTAGATCATGACAGAAAATTTGTTGGATACTTTTAGAGGACCTTGTGGAAGAAGTTGAAAATAGAGTTGAAGTTTAGTTCTGCACACCATCCCCAGACTGATGGGAAAACTGAAGTTGTGAACAAGAGTTTGGGTAACCTACTGAGATGCTTGGTAGGAGATAAACCAAAGGGATGGGATTTGATCTTACCCCAGGCAGAATTCGCTTACAATAATTCTGTCAATAGAAGCACTGGTAGATCACCATTCCAGATTGTGTATGGAAGTAGTCCTAGGACTGCTCCAGAATTGAGAAAGATGGACCAAGAGAAGAAGACAAGTGCTGAAGCTAAAGACTTTGCAGAACACATCAAGAATATGCATGAGAAGGTAAAAGAACACATTAACAAGATGAATATGTAGTATAAGGCTAAGGCAGATCAAAAGAGGAGGTATAAGGAGTTTCAGATTGGTGATGAAGTGATTGTCCACTTGAGGAAAGAAAGGTTTCTAGTAGGAACCTATAACAAACTGGAGATGAAGAAGTTTGGTCCTTGTAAAATTTTGAAGAGGCATGATTCAGGGAACACATATGAGGTAGAGTTGCCAGATGGATTCAACATTTCCCCTGTGTTCAACATTGTAGATTTGATAGAATATCATGAGAGTGGCACAGAGGAAGTACCAGCAATGGAACAGTGTGGTATTCCAGCACCTACTTCAGAAAAGGAGGAGATCGAAGAAATCTTGGATAGCCGTGTGGGAAGGAGTACCAGAAACAGGTAGTATGAAGAATATTTGGTGAAGTGGAGAGGAAGGCTTGTGGAAGATTCATCCTGGTTGTCTAAGGCAGAGGTTGACAGTTTGGGTTTTCCTCAACCACCCGAGAATTGACGGGGTCACTTTTCAAATTACCTTGGGTGTCTAATGCAGGAGCATCCAGTGGTGTAAGGGAAATCCTACATCACCCAGAAATATATTTACTTTCATTTAGATTTTTGTAGATGTTTTTGCATTTCTGGATACCCTTTTTGTCAAAGAAGAATTCACAACTTTCAGAACTACTTTTCTGCTTTTTCTGCTCAACTGCTATTTTTAGTAGGTATGAATTTGAAGGCGTGAGGAGACAGAAATTTAAGGGAAGCTTCGGGATATAATAATAAACACTCTGGTGAAAGAATCAGGCGAAGATCATTCTTGGTTCAAAAGTTATTCAAGTTTCAATTTCTGCTTTTTGCCCTACAAAATCTTCGGAGCTAATTTTGGGGGACTTAAAGGCTCCAGATGGGCCCGAAAATTGGCGGAAAACAAAAGTGGTCAGCATTTAGGCCCCACTTTTTGGCACTTCACTTTCGCAAGGCCTTTCTGAAAAGGTATTATCATTGAAGATCCAACAGTTAGATCTTGAGTTAGAGCTTCCAGAAGTTTGTGCATAATAAGAATGTTATTTTTGGCTCCAAATGGAGAATGGGCTATTTTATGGGGTAATTTCTGACTTTTGTGGGTAGTTTTTGGGAAAGAAGATCGCATGTTGCAAATAGGGGAATTTCTGTAATTTGCATGTATTGCAGAACTCAAGGATTGGAGATCCTCTGCATGTAAGAATTTCATACTTTGAAAATAATAAGATTTGTTAGTTTTTCTGTGTCTCGGGTTGCACCCTCATCAATTAAATATCATTTCAGCTTTCCCCCATTCATTAAATCATTTAATTTAATGAATATCATCTATATCTTCT
This sequence comes from Sequoiadendron giganteum, assembly GCA_007115665.2. Lineage (NCBI taxonomy): Eukaryota > Viridiplantae > Streptophyta > Pinopsida > Cupressales > Cupressaceae > Sequoiadendron > Sequoiadendron giganteum. The sequence goes on along the minus strand of CM021110.1, from coordinate 202,449,178 downwards.
AATTCCCCAAAATACATGATTAAACCCTTATTTAATTAACAATCTAATTAATCTAATACCCCCACTTGCAAGGGGAATATTGCAATAGAATATTCCTTCCCATTTTTCACAATTAAACTTTGTTTTAATTTTCAAATTATACTTTTTCCTCACCCATGAGAATATTCTAAAGAATATTCTCTCTCCTCCAATCATTTGAAAAACGGAATATTCTAACTTAGCTTCATATGCAAGTTAACCTATAACTTATTGTGCAAGTTATCTTTTGACCTCTTGTACAGGTCAAAAATGTGCTTGTTTGGAAGGAATGAGAACCCTTGATTAAATCTCATCTTGCATTCTCACTCATTGATGAGAATCCATGATCCATGCCTCTAATTTCCTCTATCCTTGACCATTGATTAGCTTTTTTGATCTCAACCCTCCATTTCTCATTTGCTCTCCTATAAATAGGTCACTATTTGGAGACAAATGGATCCATCTTTTAACATAAACTTATGATGTTGAAATCACTCACACTTATACTTTGCATACATTTATCCTATTTTAGTTTAACTCTACTTCATAATAGCTTAGCTTCCATTAATGGCTTCCATAATGCATCCATTTAGTTAATTAAATAACTAGGGTTTGAGTATTTTTAGTTTAAATATCATTTATATTAGCTTAGAACTGCATATCTAAATCATTTAGCCTAAAATCATGTTAGATTAGCTTTTACATCATAATCATTTTAGCATAAATCATGTTTTCTTTCACATCTCACAATTGTTTCGTCAATTTTCTTCAATAGAATAAATTGAAACAAGCTCATTAATCCACAAGATCGGGAAAGGGTCATCATTTCACATCAACACAACATCAATCTCATAACAAGATAATTTTTAGATGCGTTAGATTAGACATTTGAATGCTTTCATAGTTTAGAATGCTTTGTTTTAATGAATGCCTAGTTTAACTTCAATTTTATTGATCCTATTTATATTGAGTATTAGTGGCTTCATTATGCTTTGATTCTTCATGGATAAAGCATAATCATCCCATACTAATATCCTTGATCACACAACTGATCACAGAGTGTGAGGTAGTTGAAACCCTTATAGCTAGATCAATGAATTGAGGTAGTTGCATCAATTCAAGGGAAGGTATGCCACCAACTATGGTGAATGTTTTTGGAAGAATGGATGAAATGTTGGAAATGGTGTGTGAGATGTGAGTTAGGCTAGATTTTTTTCAAGAAGATCGAAGATGATGCCTAAACCCTAGGTAGAATGATGAAAGTAATGATGAAGCAAAAAATGTGGATCAATTTGCAAAAACCTTAGACAAATAAGAAGAAGCATCAAATCAAGTGAAGATGTTGAAAGAAATATCAAAGATTGGAAAATGACCTAGAGTTGAAATTCAAAATTATGTGGGAAATTTGAATCTTGAAGAATTGATTGATTGGATCAATAAAATGAAAGAATATTTTGAATATGAAGAAATTAAAGATTCAGAGAGAGTTAGATTTGTGAAAACAAATTTGAAAGGACATGTTGCATTATAGTGGAAATAAGTTCAATTGGATAGATGTAATGCCCCATCATGCAGCCCTAGAAGAAGTTTCAATCTACTACAAATGCGTACTAATTTTTTATTTTTTTTAAAAGAATTAAACATATATGTTCACCTATAATTGACAACCTCCCCTAAGGCTATGTAACCGAGATTACTTAATTCCCATTAACATACATCATTTAAATTACATTGCATTAAACAATTCAATTAATGACATACAGTCAACATCAGTAAATACAAGACAAGAATAGATTAACCTTCACATAATTCCATTTCATAAACCATTACAAGATAACAATCCTCATTCCTAGAATGAGTCAAAATACATAAGAGTATAATAATTACAAGATCCACCTCATAACAACAAGAGGGGTAAATACAACTGATACAAGAAGAATTACAATAGTACAAGAAGAGAATAACAATATCCGCAAGCTATCCAATTGGATGCCTTGCTTCCATGAACTGAAGAACAAAGGGGGACCCAATGGTTTTGGTGCATGTTCCACCCAACCTAGTAGTACCCAAAGGCCCACCCCCCATGCTAGGAGATAGTAAAAATGCAACATGGACAAGAAATCTACTGCCTCTAACCAAAGGCTGACTAACAAAACAAACTAATTCAACTATACATATGCACAATATAAATCTAACACTAACATGGTTACATTGCTTCCAGACATAATAAAATCAAGTGTGCTAAAGAAACCATACACACAACATATATTCAAGGTTATCCTAGATAGAGTGTCATCACAAGGTGCATCATGAGATCTCCTCTAGGCATCCTTCATAGGCTCCGATAATCCTGGTGACCTTAACCGAATCCCAGCCCTCATACTCACTCAAGCGGAATAAACTACCTTTCGTATGGACAAGCTAGTTGACCTTGCCATTCCAGGCCTTCTCACTCACCCCAAGTCTAAACAAGCCCTTGTGTCTACGAGTGAGGTTAATTTTATCTTGGTTAATGTGAATGCATACTAGTAATCTAAGTACTTTGCTTTAATTATCACTTCTTAAAAACACTTTCGAAGGTTACCCGGTTTACCTCTTTGGGCTCCGGCCCCTAACAAAAGCCACTCTTCTAATGGATAACTCACTACTCAAATCTAGACTCCAAGGGTGACTCAAGTGTTATAGAACTGAAAACTCAATCTCTCCTAATCTAGGAGATGACAAATAAAGAATCTCACTCCAACACTTGGAGGAAAACAACTCAAATAAATCTACCCAAGGAAAAATGAACATCAACTAACATGGGAATGACCCACATTCACTGGAAGACTTTACAATAATTACACAATTCACCCTTTCCCAAGCAATCTATAACAAGGGAATTTTAATTAATGCAAGAACACAAGCAAGGAAACATGCTAAATTTGGATACATTAAATCCATATTCTTATCTGATACCTTTTAGCTACAAACCAATGCTTCAATAAAATAAATAATAAACTGAATTATTACCTCTACTCTTACAAGGAAAGAATAAATTTAATTTAAACAATACAAGATATCAAATTTGCATTTAAACCAAATATACTCATGGAAGAAATATTTCTTTTAAAATCCTTAACTAACTCTTATAAATCTTTCCAATTCCCAATTTAAATAATAATTACAAACACTTGGATATGCACATATTTTTATATATATATATTTATATATATACCTACTGACTTTATATATATATATATATATATTTATATTATATTCATACAGCATATAATTATTAATTAAAAATAATAAATACATAGTATTTAAATATATATATTTACAGTATATATATTCAATCATGAATTTTTTTTTCCTAAAATTCCAAATACATATTAACTTTAAATAAATAAATAAATAAAATATATAAAAAGCAAAACAAATTTTTTAAAAAATGAATATATAAAAAATAAAACAAAGGCCGAGCTTACCCGTACCTCCAGATAGGGTACTGTGGGTGCCGATGATACTATGTACCGACCAGACGCACCACAGGCCGCATTGGGGCCAACGCTGTCATGTGATAACGCATCCCCCAAAGGGTAGGCGCGCTGTCCCATGACAACATCCCTCCCACTATCAATGGGTGCGGACTCCCAATAACTACTTTTTTTTTTTTTTTTTAATAAATTTCGGATTTTCTAAAAACACAGGTACAGACAAATTTCACCATTAACAAGAATTTTAGAGATTTGTGCCAACGACGACTTTTTCTAAAACATGCCAAAATTTAACTTTTAAACAATTAAAAATAATAGATATATTTATATGTTTTATGTTTTTATATTTATCCAAATATAATACATATTAAATATATATATATATATATATATATATTTTTACAGAATATTATAACTGGTAAAATAGGAAAAATAATTTAAGAAAAACCAGTATCATGAAATTGATGAATTTTCCAGAATTTCGTTCTAAATTCAAAAAGGTGTAAATTAAATTTCTTTTAACCCTATTCATTGAATTTTACAAAAAACAATTAAATATAGAAAATCAAACAAATCTTGTTCTTTTACTGAAGGTTTTCTACGAGGGTTTAATTTTCTTCTGAAGAACAGATTTGACTAATTTACCAGGGTAATATATTCATACTAAAACCTAAATGTTGAACACACAATTCAAGGTTTAATTTAAACTATGTTTCCTCAATTTCCCCCATTTATGGAATTAAAAGCTACAGTAAATTTAAACATTCTTCCCCAAATTTTAATGGATTAAATCTAGATTCAACAAACAATTTCCAACTCACAAATGATAATAACAACAAATTTGCAAACAATATAATATGAAAAGAATCAAACAAGACAAAACCTGGAATCCAAAGCTACAGAAGAAGATGAACTTTCTGATACAATTCTCCTCCAAGGTTTTCTGAATTTTCTTTGAATGTGCAATGATTCTGATCCAACACTTCGATAATTGCAAACAGATTATTCTCCAAATAAATTCTAAAAATCCAAAAATTGCTTCCAATCCTTCTCTTTGCAAGTTTTTCCAAAAATTCTCCTTTTTTCCTCTGCATGAATTCTCTCCAATCCTTCTTTTTATCAAATGCATGCAATTCACATATATCCAAAAATATCTTACACAAACCTAATTTTCCAATGCATGCAAATTGAAAATAGATATTTATTTCCTTTTTCCATTTTCAAAAACCCCAAATTGATTTTCAAATGCAATTTCACTTTTCTTTCAATTCTTTAATTTAATTTAATTTAATTTATTTCAATAAGCTCAATTAATTAATTTTAATTATTTAATAATTAAACTGAACCTTTTTCAAGATTAATTTAATTAAATACAATTTCATACACAACATAAATATTTCATCTAAGCATAAATTTCACTTAATATTAAAATAAACTCTACTTCCAACAATGCAATAATTCTAAACATTTAAATAAATAATAATGCATCTAATAAAATCATATAACATTAAACCAAGTAAACACGATTCACAAAATAGGACTAATGACACACTAAGGCTAGGGCATAGACCTGACACATGTTACCTAGTTACTATCTCCCTTTCAACTTAACCGTTGGATCGACACGCTCAGACCTGTGAAACCAGGTGGAGTCGGTGTCATGTACCTGCAACCTGCAACCAAGTAAACAACATAATACAATATATCCAGTATATAATACACACCGTGAAGAACAAATCATGGATTCGTAGGGTGCTCGCAAGTGAGTGATGCGAACCGTCCTCTTCACCAATACACTCATCCAAGACTGACATTACATCATAATCAGAAATCACGTAATACAATATCTCAAGCTAACTCTACTAATATCAATAATCCATAATGCATGTGAAACAATAGTCAGATAATCCACATCACACGATAATCAATGTCGCTCAATAGTAGCGATCAAAACACAAACAACAAGGTGTGTCTAGTATCATAGTAGCTGCATCCCAAACATAGCAGAAAGCAAACACACAAGAAGCAAAACAGAGGGGTATTACAATAGAAACATAAGAGGCAAAGAAAGAATCATCAAATGGGATAGAATGGTGACAAATTTGAAGAATCAATTCATACTAGTAGATTATGAACTTGAATTATTGAAAAGATTGCATAACCAGAGACAAAAGGAAAGATGTGTGGAGTACACTAAAAAATTATACAAAATGGTAAAGATTTGGTCATAATGAAGTGAGTAAAGAGAAGGTTGCAAGATATATCAATAGATTGAGAGAAAAAGTTTAAGAAGAGTTAAGCTTGGTAAAGATGACATCTATTGAAGAAGCATGTGAGTTTGCATTAAAATTTGAAGAGAGTTGAACAAGAAGTTTGAAAAAAGGAAGAGAAGTGCAAGAGGAAGATTTCAAAAGAGTGGACCCCGGTCTAGAGAAAGAAGAACCTATATAGAGTAGAAAAAAGATCTAAAACCTTACTAGAGTGAAGAAAAGGATGCTAAGTCATACCATGGAGGAAGAGAAGAAAAAAATTTCTACCCCAATAGTAGAGGAGGTCATAATTCTTACCACAATGATGGTTTCCAGAGATATGAATGGAGATCTAAGAAAAGACCATTCAGAGGACCCTATTTCAAGTGGGGAGGTGAAGGGCATAGAGCATTTCAGTGTCATCAAGGTAGTACTAGAAAGAAATTTGAGCATATAGGAAGAAAAACTTATGTAGATGAAGAAAATGTTGGATACCCTAATTCATGTGGAAAACTAGAGAAAGGATAATCATTGGTGATGAGAAAAGCATTGATGCATGAAGAAGGGATTGAAGAACCACCGTAAATGAAAAATATATTCAGAAATAGATGTGATTCCAGAGGAAAGGTATGTAACTTATCATTGATAGTGGTAATACTAATAATCTAGTTTCAAAGGATATGGTAACCAAGTTGAACTTGAAGAAATTGAAACATACAAACCCTTATAGAATAGCATGGATTCAAGATGATCATAAGATATTGGTGAATGAATAATGTTTGGTTAAATTTCATATTGGACCATATAGGGATGACGTGTTGTGTGATATTATGCATATGGATGCATTCCATTTGTTGTCAGGAAGACCATGGCAATATGATAAGAAAGCAATTCATGATGGAAGAAGAAATACTTATACTATGACATCAAATGGAAGGAGAATCAAGTTAATACCTTTGGAGGAAGAGGAGAAGATCAAATTTTGTGGCACTACCAAACTATATTTCATAGATGGAAGGAAATTCCTTGATAGATTGAGGCATGGGAACATGTGTTTTGCATTGATTCCAAAGAAATAAATTACTCTAGAGATAGAAAAGAGTGAAGATCTACCACCAAAAAGGTTATATAATTTTTGATAGAGTATGAAGATATAATGTCAGAGAATGTACTAGATGGTTTACCCCCAATATGAAGTTTCATTCATCATATAGATATTATACTAGGAACTAATTTATTGAATAAAGTAGCACATAGAATGACACCAAAAAATAATGCAAAGTTGAACTAACAGATCCAAGAGTTGCTAAGGAAATGATTGATTAGAGAAATCTTGAGCCCATGTGTGGTATCTGTTGTACTTGCACAAATATAGATGAAGAGTTAAGAACATGTACAAATTTAGAATCAATCAATAAGAACACTATCAAGTATATATTCCTATTGCCAAGGATGGATGATATTATGGACAATTTGAGTGGAGCAAAGTATTTTACAAAGATTGATCTCAAGAGTGGATATCATCAAATTAAAATCAAAGGAGATGAATGGAAGACTATAGTTAAGATGAATGAGGGATTATATGAGTGGTTGGTTATGCCTTTTGGATTGACCAGTGCATTAAGAAATTTCATGAGGTTGATGAATGAGGAATTGAAGAAATTCTTGGGTAAGTTTTTCATTGTGTAGTTGGATGATATTCTAATTTTTAGTAAGACTTGACGGGAACATTTGTGGCACATCCAACAAGTATTGTAGAGGTTAAGAGAAGAGAAGTTATTGATTAATGTTAGGAAGTGTAGTTTCATGAAGACAAAGTTGGTAATACCTAGGATTAGCTGTTTGTACTGAAGGATTGAAGATGGATCCAGAGAAAATGAGAGAAAAGTTAGATTGGCATACACCAATGAACATTGGAGAAGTAATAGAATTCCATGGATTAGCTAGTTTCTATTGAAATTTTATGAAAAAATTTAGTAGTGTTTGTAATCCCTTGATAGAGACAATGAGAGGAGACAAGAAAGACTTTAAGTGGACATCCAAAGCATAAAAGAGTTTTGAATTTTTGAAGAAAAATGTGATAGATAAGCCAGTGTTAGCATTACCATATTTTGACAAGGTATTTCAATTTGATTGCGATGCAAGTGGAGATGAAATTGGAGTAGCATCGAGTCAAGAAGGAGGGCTTGTAGCCTATTTTAGTGAAAATTTGAATGATTCCAAAAGAAGATACTTAGTTTATGATTAGGAATTCTATGCCATAATTCAAGATTTGAAGAAGTGGAGATATTAGTTTTTTCCTAAAGAGTTTGTGTTGTATACAGACCATCAAGCTTTGTAGTATCTGAATATTCAAGGAAAGTTGAATCAAAGACATATGAGATGGGCTGAGTTCTTACAAAGTTATATATTTGTGTTGAAGCATAGAAGTGGCAAGTCAAATAGGGATTTAGATGTATTGAGTAGAAGAATGAATTCGATGACTAAGATGAGACTACAAGTATTGGGATTTAAAGAGTTGAAAGATATGTATGAAGATGGTGAAGATTTTTGTGAAGCATGGAGAGCATATAAAGAAATATTAATGATAGATGGGAGCCAATGGTTGGATTATTTCATTCAAGAAGGTATTATATTCAACGAAAATCATTTGTGTATACCAAATAGTTAAATGAGGGATAATTTATTCAAGGAAAAATATAGTGGAGGATTAATAAGACATTTTGGAGTGGATAAGATAGTAGCTTTGGTGAGTGAACATTATTTTTGGCTATAAATATATAAGGATGTAAGGAATTCTATTCAAAATTATAGAATTTGTCAAGTTGTAAAAGGGAGTAGTTAGAATACTAGATTGTATAAGCCTTTGACAATACTAGAGAGACCTTGGGAAGATTTGAGCATGGATTTCATTTTGGGATTACCTATAACACAAAGAGGTTATAATTGTATTATAGTAGTAGTGGATTTTTTTTTGAAAATGGCACATTTTATTCCTTGTAAGAAGACTAATGATGTTGTGAATTTTTCTAACTTATTTTTCAAGGATATTGTGACATTGCATGGATTACCTAAAAGTATTGTTTCAAACAAAGACATTAAATTCATTGGATACTTTTGGAGGAAATTGTGGAAGAAGATGAAGATAGATTTCAAGTTTAGTTCAGCATATCACCCATAGATGGATGGACAAATAGAGATAGTGAATAAAAGTTTGGGTAATTTATTGAGATGTTTGGTTGGAGATAAGGTAGGAATTTGGGATAGAATTTCCATATAATAATTTAGTAAACTGGAGTATAGGGAATACATCATTTTAGATTGTTACCAGAGAAATTTCTAGAGGTGTTGCAAAACCAAGGGACATTAGTAAGTAGAATAAAAGGAGTGTGGAGGTATAAGAGTTTGTAGATTTCATGGAGGCATTGCATAATTAGGTCTAGAATAAATTAAAAGACATGAATAATAAGTATAAGGAGAAGGCGAATGAGCACCGAAGACATATGGAGTTTGTTGTTGGATATGAAGTGATCGTATATTTGAGGAAGGAGATATTTCTAGTTGGTACATACAATATGTTGAGGATGAGGAAGTTTGGGTTGTTTAATATTCAAAGGAAGTTTGATTCTAGAAATGCATATGAAGTGGAGTTACTAGGGACATTGGGTATATCATCGATTTTCAATGTTGTAGACAAATATGAATTTTATGAAGGATAATCAAGTGGAAATAGTAATGAAATAGATTTTAAGGAATAGTTACCACATTAGGAACTGGAGGAGATTGAGCAGATTTTGGATACCAAAACTATAAGAAGAACTAGGAACAAGTAGTACAAAGAATATCTTGGGAAGTGGAATGGAGAACCAATGGATGATTCATCATGGATTTCTTAGGTTGAGATGGACCGTCTTGGTTTTCCTCTTAGCCTTGGAAAGTGAGGGACTCACTTTTCTTCCAACCCTGAGTGTTTGATGTAGGACCATCCTTGGTTGTAAAGAAATCCTGTATCAACCAAAAACAATTGTTTTCTTGCATTGCATTTGTAAGAGCCATAAAATGCATGATTCTATGAACAAGAATCACCATTTCATGGCCACATCAATAGAGATTGTTCTATAATGCAAACAAAAAGTAAAAATATGACTATGAATCCTATACTAAATCAAAATCTACATTCAAAATAATATCATCTCCATTGTTATCCTAATGCCAAAGTCTTGAGTTTTACACATTTAGTGCTCTTAGATTTTGTAAGCACAAAAATGCAACAAGAGGCATTGACAAATGGATGAAAAAGTTAAACATTCAACATGTATGAAGATCTAAATTCGTGAGAGGGAAAATGAGAGAGGAATCCCATTAAAATAGGAATCTTTGAGGAAAGAGAGGTGTTGAAGAAGAAATGTGGGATAAACGGTTTGCAAGAGTCAAACTTAAATATCCCACATTATGTAATTAAATGAAATGCATGTGAGTGAAAATGATAAAGAGGAGGGGAAAATTTATGGTGAAGAGTTTGTGAATAATGGGATGATTAAATAAAATGATTAAATGGATTTTAAATGTAAATAAAAATAATTTAATATTGATTTAATGAAATATGGATTATTATGATTTGTTTTAAATGATTTAATGACGATTTATGAAAATGATTTATGAACGATTATGATTTATTATGAAAATTCATTATGAATGATAATGAGGTGATAATTATTTAATATATTAATGATCTAATGATTTAATGAAATGAAAATATTGCATGATAATTAGTTTACTATGAAACAATAGTTGATGACCATGATAACAAATTTATTATGAAAAGGATATGAATGATTATGCTTTATTATGGAAATGGAGATGAACGATAATGCAAACAGTCATGAATGATTATGCAAAGGATTATGAACAAGAATGATCATTTATGCAAATGTTTAAAGAACAACCATGAGACGGATATGATTGTTTATGCAAATGGATAGTGAACGACCATGAGATGGATATGATCATTTATGCAAATGGATATGAATGAGCATGAGATGGTTTAATGATTTGATGAAATGCATGAATAGAAGAAAGTGCCTAATGAATTGATTAAGTAAATAATATTATCTATTTAATCAATAGATGAATAATGCAACGATTATGAGGAAAAAATTGAGTGTCTACATTTTTCCCCTCTTTGAGACAATACAACTTGTGTTTTTTCGAAAAAAAATATTGATCAATTGATACATTCCCTAGAGATATCTTGGTAAGGATTATGATAAGAATGATATGCCCCCTCGAGAGATCGATCGAACAGATTATAAGAAGATTAATCTCTTGATAGATATCTAGGGAATGATTATATACCTAATATTGTGCAAGTGTTTAAGTGGTGATGTACATTTTGATGAAAATGCACAACTGATAGGCATAACTAAACAATGAATGAAGATGATCAGTATAGCCAAGTTGATGAGCTAATGAAGCTAATTGAGTTGATTAAGCTAATTAAGATGATTGAGAATGATGTTTATGCAGGACAATCTAATGCAATGATTGATTGATTGATGGATTAAGGGGACATGAGATTTGAGAAGTAAGTTAATTGATTTGGGATTTGATTCATGCAAAATATATCAGTGAGTTAGAGCAATTGATTGATTTCTAAGTGACAAGAAAGATGAAGAAGATGAAATGCAATAAATTGAAGATGGAATAAATGCAAGATGGGAGAAAATGAAGGTGAGGAAACCTCTTGTTCCTTTTAAGATCTCTTATCATCATCAAGCTTATTATGTCATAAATGAGTATAAGCATCTAGATAACATGAACATCTAGAAAACCTGAATACTGTTTACATTTTTATTTAGCTTGAAAGTATAAGCATCTAGGTATAAGGACCTTAGATGACCTTAATAATTATTGAATAGAAGACACTATTAGACAAGGAATTCTATCATCCACACTAGACTCATAGGTCCTCAATGGTTCTAGATAACCATGTCTTAAGACGAGTCATCTTGTAAATGAGAAACAATCCATAGAAAGTAAACAAGTGAACATGCCCTATCCTCACCTCTCTAGTCCAAGAAATCCTTGAGAGGCTAAAAGATATGCCACCAAATATAAAATCTTAAAACAATCAAAGATAAAAAAGTAAATATGCATCATGCTTCGATATAGAACTAATTCTTGGTATGGTTGTATGTGTTTGGCTGGATTTGAAAGATGGGTTGATAGGTATGTTGCCATATATGCTTGATTGTTAATCATAGTGCAGTTTGATTTCTTTGAAGTTCAAAGTTGTGTGGTGATTAGAAATTGTCACTATTTAGGGATTTTTGAAGTTATTTTATTTTTTGGATTTTTTGGAATATTTTTAAAAAAAAATCAGGATGTTTTATGATTTTTATGGATTTTTTCAATACTTTTTATGATTTTTATGGATTTTTTAGGACATTTTATGATTTTCATAGATTTTTTCAAGACATTTTATGATTTTTATGGATTTTTTTAGAACATTTTACTATTTTTTTGGACTTTTTAAGGATATTTAATGATAGAAAGAGATGAATCTCAAGCGAGCAAACAGACAAAGAGGGTAGTTTCCCTGACCATGAGATGTTCAATATCCTAACCCCTAACTAAGGCTGAGGAAATATCCTAGTGAAGAATAGGACCAGCCTAGTATGCAAGAGTAGTGTTGCACGCAAGAAAAGGGGAATGTCGAGCAATTCACAAGCCATGGTGACTATGAAAAGGCCATTTTGAAGCAGAGAGTGAATGAAGGTGGGAGGAAGAGATCAAGTAGAGCTCCAAAGTAAAGAGGAGAAAATCCCCTACACATGGTGCTGATTTATTGGTTTTCACCATGGTACTTGCTCAAGGCACCACTGAACTAGTTTTCACCATTGAATGAATTTATTTCTCTTTACTTTTTTTTTCATTTTTTTGTATTTTTTCAAGACTTTTTCTCATTTTTTTGGTATTTTTTTAGGTCTTTAAAAGAGAGTACTATCAGAAGTACTCAGGAATAAAACTTTTGAATGTGCATACTATTTATGGGATCACTGAGCAGTTCACCTTTTGGAGTAGATAACTAGTATGCCCCAAATCCATACATAGCAGTTATAATGTATGGACTCAACTAGTTAACTCAAATTTACCCTTCTTTTCTATGTCTTATTGATTGCAAGGATTTTCATGAAGGAAAATATCCCCAACCTTAAATGTATGGTTTGAATTTTTTATTATAAATTCGGCACATCCAGTGCTGATATGCTCTAAGATGATTGAAAGTAGTTTGTCTTCGTTCATCTAATATCTCCAATTCTTACAAATGGGAAGCCTGATATTCTTTATCACTGATTTTATTGTGCAAGGAGACACACAAAAAGGGAAACTCAACCTCGATGGGAAAGATGGATTCAGATCCATAGACAAGGGCATATGGGGTAGCACTTGTGGGAGTGAAAACACTCATCCAGTAGGCCCACAAGGTAGGATTGAGTTGAATATGCTAATCTTGACCAACTTCATTGACTATCTTTTTAAGAATTTTGAGAATTGTTTTGTTAGAGGCCTCAGCCTAGTTGTTACCTTGAGGATAGTAAGGTGTGGAAAAATGATGTTGTATATGGAATTTATCATGGAGTTCATAGACATCCTAATTTTTGAATGGATGACCATTATCTGTGATGAAGGATAAAGGAATGCCATAACGACAAATGATGTAGTTTAGTATGAAAGTGGATATTATTTTTCCAGTGATATGAGTGAGAGGAATGACTTCAATCCATTTCATGAAATAGTTTATGGCAATTAGAATGAACTTATGACCATTGGATGAAGGTGGATGGATCTTTATCATGAGATCTAGCTCACATTGATAAAAGGGCCAGGGTGTAGCAAGAGACTGCAACTCCTATGTAGGAGAATGTATCAAGTCCGCATGTTTTTGACACTGCTTGCATTTTTTAACATAATGATAAGAATCTATTTCTATTATGGGCTAGTAATAACCCATACACAAGAGTTTCTTGGCTAGGGTAGGACTTCTATAATGTGCCTCACATATACCTTCATGTACTTATCATATAACAATTTTTTCTCTTGTCATGCTCAAGACATCAGAGTAAAGTACCATCGAGACCTCGACGATAAAGGGTATCGGCTAAGATTATGTAGTGGGAAGCTTGATGGATAAAGTTTTTATGAGATTTGTTTGATAGGTCTGATGGCATGTTATCTTGGAGATAGGTATAAATATTGCCATACCATTAAGAATTAGGACCAACAATAAGACCAAACATTTTATATTGTGGTATATTGTAAGCAAGTTCCAAAAGAGGCTCTACCAAGAACTCACAATATGTGGCATTGCTTGGCATTTCCACAAGTGAACCAATTTTTTCCATTGCATCAGTAGCTTTGTTACTATCTCAAGGAATTTTCTCAAAAGAGATTGATGTGAAATAGGCCTTGAAATAATCCACCATTCTTTTGTAAGGCATCAATTTTTCAATTTTTTTGTATTCATCATTAAGTTGTCTAATCACTAACTGAGAATCACCAAGAACATGCAACTCAAGTATTTTCCATTACACAACCATATGGAGCCTAGAAAGTAATACCTCGTATTTTGCAATATTGTTGGTACATAGAAACTGTATCTTGTAAGCTTTAGGTATACTTCCCTTGTGAGTGACAAAGAGAATGCCAACACCCAAACCACCTTGTGTGAAGGAGCCATCAAAATATAAACTCCAAAGATGTGTAGATTCCATGTTGAAGATTGATTCATCAAGAAATTCTATGGTAAGAGGATGACTATCTATCACAGGAGCATCAACAAGTTGATCTACTATAGCTTGTCCTCTGATTGCTTTTCTTTTTAAATACTCAATATCAAACTCACTAAGAATCATCACCCATTTAGCTAATAATCTTGTGAGTGGTGCTTTGTTCAAGAGGTACTTAAGAGGATCAATTTTTGCAATGAGCTTTGTCTGGTGTATAAGCATGTAATGTCACAAATTATGTGATGAAAAAACTATGGAAAGGCACACTCTTTCAATAGGACTATAATTGAGCTTGTATCCTACTAGAGTGTGACTAATGTAATATATTGCACTTTACTTTCCTTCAAAATCATGTTGTGCCAAAAGTGCCCACAGTGTTGTGGTGGTTGTGGATATATATAGAAGTAAAGGTTTGTCATCTATAGGAGGTACTAATATTGGTGGTTTCATCAAATACTCTCTGATTTTTTGAAAATATTTTTCACACTTGTCATCCCATATAAATGAAACATTCTTGTGTAACAGATGTTGAAAGGGTTGACATTTATCTACAAGTTGCGCTATGAAATGATGGATAGACTAAAGTTTTCCTTGTAATGATCTCAATTGTCTGATATTCTTAGGTGGAGGAATTTCAAGTATAACCTTTGTTTTTATAGGATTAACTTCAATTCCTTTAGATGATACAATGTATCCAAGGAGTTTCCTAGAGGTTACTCTGAAGGCACATTTCTTTGAATTCAATCAGAGCTTGTATTTTTCTAATCTTGTGAAAATTGTATCCATGATCTCTAGATATCCAAATCTGGTGTAATATTTTCCAAATAAATCATCTACACAGTCTTCTAAATAGGTATGCATTATGTCATGAAAGATAGTGGTCATTGCACGTTGGTATGTTGCTCTGACATTCTTCAACCCAAAAAGCATGAAATTCCAATAGAAGGTTCCCCAAGGATAGGTGAATGTTGTCTTAATTTGATCTTTAGGAGAAATTTTAATCTGATTGTAGCTTGAGAAACCATCCATGAGGGATAAAATTTCATGTCCTGTTGTCAAATCCACTATCATGTCAATTTTTGGAAGTGGGAAGTCATCCTTACGACAAGATTTGTTTAAATCTCTGAAGTCTGTACAAACTCGAATACCCCCATCAGGTTTTGAAATTGATACTAAATTTGAAATCCAATCAGCATAGTCAACAAGTCTTATAAATCCCACATCTAGCAACTTTTTGTAATTTAGCTTTTACAAATAGAGCAATATGCGAGTGCATTTTTCTCAACTTTTTTTTAATAGGTTTTTCCCCTAGTGGAAAAGACAAGTGATGCATTACTAGATCTGGATCAATTCATGACATATCTACATAGGACCATGCAAAGTTAGCTTGTCTTTCCTTGTAAAACTGTATATGCTCTATTCTCTCTTCAAGTGTTAATGACTCTATTAGATGAATTATATTTGGTTTTTCTTCTATACCCAGATTAGCTGGTATTGTCTTCTCCACCAACATAGATGATTTTTCATTAAAAATTGCTAAGGGAAATGTGTCAATCCTTCCATACTTGGACGTCTCGAGGAGGTTGTCAACTTCGATATATCTTTTATTTTTACTTTTTTGGGGTCTAATAACATCGCAGAGCGGTTTTCACTAGAAGATGTATTTATATTTTCAATAATTTTGTGACTAAAAGGCTTGGAACCCTCCCCAAAGTAAGCCATAATGTTGAGTTCTATGGTGAAACCTATCTTATGATCCTCAAGAGATGTATCTTCTTGTGCTCCCAAAAAAAATATGATTGCTTCATCATTTTAAAATACATCCAGTTGTGGCAGTCCCTTCTAGTCCAAATCAATGAGTTTGGGGAGAACCAAGGGTAAAGGGTCATGATTTGAATCAATATTTTGATTGGGTTCAAGGGTACAAATTTTATGATCAAGTTTAGGGTTAGGGATACTATCATAGTCATAAATTTCAATGAATTCATTGATGGGAATTTCCTCGTTTGTTTGTGTAGCATTAGAGGACTCTGCTTCCTTACTTGAAGTACATGTGATACTCAAGTTCTTATCTTTTTGTGCATCATATCCTAAACCAAGGAATTTTTGCATACGAGTAGGTTGTATTGGTTCCAAGATACCCTATTTCTGTAATTCAAGAGGAATTTTACCATCATATCCCATTTGTTTCATAAGATAAAATCCTTTACCATATTTTCCAATATGTATCTTTATTTCAATATGTTCTTTTTCTATATCCTCATCTTTGTATAGCCATTTTAGGAGATCAACTTCTTTTGTTTCATTATAGAGTACTCCCCATATTTTTGAGATTAATTAATTTAAATGTCATTGTAGTCTCTGCATCTGATGTGGTCTTATTCATCTATGGTTTTCCATAGGTATGGGGAGATAAAGGTAGCTTTCCAATACAAAGAGCATGATTCAAGGTATATTATCCTACTCCTTTTTCTTTTACTTGTATTTTTGTCTCAACTTCCTTGGATTTTGAGGAGGATGCTTTGAAGGAATTGGGATCAACATATGCTTGGGAAGGAAATTCCTCATGATTGCTTTGGATTGTGATTTCAATTTTAGGACTTAGATTATGGCAATACATGAAAGGGTTGGGATCTCCTTGTATTGTGATTTCAACACCATTGTGTGGTAATTTAATGTACTGGTGGTATGTAGAAGGTACTACTTACATTGCATGAATCCAAGGTCTTCCAAGGAGGATATTATAGGTCTATGGGAGATCAAGGACTTGGAAAACCACATACCTTACCATAGGGCCAACTCTGATTGGTAGCATAACTAATCCTTTAGATGAACATTCCTATTCATCATATGCCTTTATGGTAATCTTGTTCTTTGGATCAACTACATTTTCAAAAAACCCTAATTTTTTTGATCAATTATTGGGTACAAATATTAGGACCTGCTCCTCTATCTATCAAAACTCTCTTGATCTTGGCATTATTGACGAGGACGTCAAAGTGTAAAGTTGCATTGTGTGGTTGTTGAGGGGATGAATCATCATTTTCAATAAAAGTGAGAGTGTGAGGTGAGGTGATATGTCCCACCATAGCTTATAATTGGTCCACATGTAGGTCTATAGGAACTGTAGCAGTAGAAATTTCTTTATCTAGGATAAATTTATGCTCAAGAGATAGGTGTAGCAGCTGAAGTATGGAAGTTTGCACAGGCATTTTCCCTAAATATTCTATGAGGTTATATTGTGAAGTTGGTGTAGTAGGCTTTAAATTAGTACCTTTAAGGGTGACTATTCCTTTGCATGTAGTAACCTTGCAATTAGGTTCTTTGCCTCTTATAATGAAATTATTTACATGATTATCAACCTCATTGATGTTATTTATGGTATAGTCATACTTAGCAGTAGTATAATTTACACCATCACCAAATTCAAGAGCCTTTCCTTTATCCTTGTCATGCTTAGGGAAAGGGTTTTTAAACACCTCACGATTAGAGTTACCAGAAGGAGTGTGTCCGTCAACTACTATCTTACCATCATCAATGAGGTCTTGTATTAAATGTTGAAGTTTATTTCAACTATTAGTATTATGTCCTTTATGTCTATGATATTCATAAAAGTGACCCTCATTCCACCATGGGGGTTTGAATTATGGATTATATTCCTTCATTTTGGGTAGTGTTATAATATTAATTTCAAGAAGCTCTTTTAATGCAAATTTAAGTGATTTTCCCAATGGTGTAAAATTTTGTTTAGGGAAACTTCTCTGTTTTTCTTTTCCTTTATCTAAAGATGGACCTTTGAGATTTTAGATAGGTGATGATGTTTTAGTGGTTTTTGCACCAACAACTTTGTCATTGACTACATTCTTGTTCTTTACCCAAAAAGGTGTCTTGTTGCTTGAATTCAATTTTCGGTTTGTGTCGTTATTAGGTTTTATAGTTTCATCATCGATAAGAGTGTGTTCGATTCAAAATCCCATTTCTATGGCTTCATCAAAGGAATCTAAATATTTGAGGCAAATTTCCCTCCCAATTTCTTAGTTCAAATTTTTGACAAAAGAGGTCAGCCAATTCTTGATCGAGAATGGTATAAAGTAATCATTGTGTTAAATGTCTCCATATTTGTAAAAATGACACAAAATATTCACCTAGTTTTTGTTTGGTGTTGAAAAGGTTTTTCATGGTAACTTTAAAGTCATAATTGAAACTATAATTGGAGACAAATTTATCAACCCATTATTGAAAGGGTTTGATGGTTGAGGGTAATCGTGAAAACCATTTCATAGTTTCTCCTCCTAGACTACGGGGGAATAATCTAATTAGTGTTGGATTCAAGGGAAGACTGAGATGGGGGGTGAATCAGTGTTCAACAAATCTTAAACTCCATCAATCTAAAACTTGAAACCATTTCATCATTGCATTAAATAAAAGATATATGCATTCAAAGTAAACATTCATATTACTATAGCACAATTTTTTTTGTGTGGAAACCCTGTTAGGGGAAAAACCATGATGGAGGTTAATCCATAACTTGAGTACTCAAATATAGTTGTTTACAAAAGGAATGCACTTGCATTCAGGCACATTGCCTAGAGCTCACTACTTAAGAGAAAGGCTTGTACTTCCATACAAAATTAAGATTAAGACCATCTGAAGGTTGAACTGAGATGATAGAATCTATTTATTCCAGGTGATAGTTCTGGTGAAGCTCATAGATTCAGTTTTGGATCTACTTTCTGATTTTGCACTTTACTCTACTTTGTTCTACTCTTTTCTGCTCTTCGCATCAAATTCACACTACTGCACTATTGAATCTTACACTAAACAATGATATATTAAAAATTCGTACTTCTACACACACACACATACTTTCATTCACTATCTAAATGATAAAACCAATCTCTTATATATATCCACAATCAAGGATTTATTCATCCATTAGTCAGCTTCATAAAGTATTAAAGTACTTTTATCTTGTCGGCTAGATCCACCACTAAATATTTATGCGCATCCTCCAAAGCTAGTGAAGACAAAGAGGGGACCCAAATAACACTTAATAGAGCACAAAAACTTATTATTAATTATATCTTATACATCTTCAATTACTATTCTTGTTGGGTTGGCCTTCTAGCACATATAATCAACAAATTAGTGCACCATATCATTTAGATCATGTAATAGTGAGTGTGCATTAAAACAGTCCATCACCAAGGAATTGAAAACATCAAAAGACCTTCCTCAACTCAAAATATATGTCTAGTAAGGTGTTTAGATCAAATTTTATGCTTGTAACCAGATGCCCTATTCTTCATATTGTTTTGTCGGTAGATGCCAAAACTATGTTGCAGACCAAATGTCATTAAGATTACCAAGTTTTCCATGGTTGCAATCAATGACAACACTTACATACCATATACCAAAAATCTCCCCAACCATATGCCAACAATCTCCCCCTTTGGCATTGATGGCAACACTTAGTGAAAAATGACTAAGTGTCAGAATAATTATAGGTACACTGCCAAAATTTTTACTGCACTTTCACCCCCTAAGATTTATAAGGCATTCTCTCCTCCTATACTTCATTCTTTTCTCCCTTTATGGGAAATTTTTTACTGCATTCTCTCCCCCTTTGACATCAATGACAAAGCATTGATGCCATATGCCAAAAAGACAAAAAGTGAACAGTTGATAAAATAGTGGCAAAACACTTATATGCTAATACCAAGTGACAAAAAATGTGTTCAAAATCCTCAAGGCTTCAAAAATTTAACACATATATTCCTACAATTCTCCTCTTTTGATCAAAATTTCAAAAACTTGAAAAATAATTAACTGCTATCTTTAGAAGATTATCTTATGGTTTTTCTTCACTTTCAGAAGGAACTTCTTCCAACCATCTATTGTCATTCCAATGATAATGATCAAACTATTGTTCTTGGAAGTCTTGTCAATAATCTCAATGAGAGATTCAGGAATTGTAATTGCTTCTTCCAGTTTCTCGCCATTCTTCAATATTTCCACCATCTACTCCAACCTACATTCAATTAGATCCTTTACCTTCCAAAAAGTATCCACAAGAACATTCTTGGAGAGTTGAATTTTTGTGTGTTCTAACTGGAGCTCCCAGATTCTTTTCCTGATGATGCCATTTGAATCCTGAGATATGTCAAAAGTTTTTCCAATTTTATTCAATTTTGTTTCAATATGATCCAAATTCTCTTTGTAATTGTTGATTGTATGGGGCCAACAAATGCAATAGTTGTATATTTTCCTTAACTCATTCATTTTCTTCTTTAGCTTTTAAAGGGATAGTTTGAATTGTTCCTTTAGGTGAGAGACAACTTCACCTTCTTATTTTCCTTTGTCCTCAGAGCTCATTGATTCTTTGTTGCACTTGATCATCTCTTCAGGTAGAATATCCTTTAGACTTTCCAATCTTATCTTAGAGTGCTCAACATGAGCATTTAGAACTTCTAGAATCAAGTCTTGATTGTATGATGGTTTGATTGACCATAACTTTGCAATTTTCTGCATGCCACCTATACCTTGAATAAGCTGTTGTAGCTTTTCTTTTGTCAGATCTTCTTCTTCCTCACTACCTTTTTCTTGTTCAGATTCATTTTTTAGTGGATTCTCAGTTTCTTCATCAGATTCTTCATCCAAAATGTCCACAATTTCTTTTTCTTTTCCTTTTCCCTCAATCCTGGGAACTTTGCTTTTTGGAGGGTTGTATTCAATAATTTCCTTTTCTCTTTTTTGTCCTTTAATAGTGCTATTGGAAGAGGAACCAACTTACATTATTCTTACTGAAGGGGAAATATTGACTGATCCACACTTTTCAATCACATTCTTAAAAATATTTTCAAATTCTAAATTCTAGTTAGCCAAACTCTTAGAATAAGAGTATATCTAATTACATACCGGTTTCATTGATTTCCATACTATATTGTCAATTGTCGGCAAGAAATTAAAGAAATACATTACCAAATATATAATTAAAGTGCCAAACCTGAATGGATAAACTGATTTATTTGTTAGTTGAACATTCTCCATGAGTTGATCCTTTAACAACCCACATAGGTCAAAGTCTTGACCTTTAATTATCATTTTGTGAGCAATGTACACTACACTAGCCAATGTAGCTCCTTCTCAATTTTTGTAGAATATTTTGTATGTTATTTCATGTGTAATGTAATTTGTAATATGATTATTTATTATTGCAATCATCAAACCTCTTTGATCTCCAATTATTCTGGTTAGGGTTTTGACCTCTTTGTTCCAGAGAGATTTCTTCTTGGGAACATCTCCAACTTTGCAAAATCCAATTAAGTTCTCAATTTCCTCTTTTGAAATGATGTAAGGTTTTTCCAAAGTTAAAACATCATCATGTAATCTGCTCAGTGTGAATTTCATGAATTCCACATTCTCAAAGTATAGAAACTCACTCCACATATCCAAATTTCCATGCTTAGCTTCACTCAATTGCTTTAATTCATCAAGTAGTAACAAATTCCTCATAGACCTAATCTTTGCATTTTTATATTCATCTAGAGTGATCGGTCCTTTGATTTGTTCCATTTTTCCTTTTCGTGTTTAGGGTTTGCAACCACACACTAAATTGTATGAAGAGTTTGAGATTAATCTGAAATACTTGATAGATTTCAATATTTTTTGATGAATCAATTTTACTACTTCGTAATTCGCCTATCGAGTGCTCTCCTTCTCTTCTTCGATGCAAAGTGACAAATGATGGTTCTAAATTGAATTTAATATCTCACACATGTGCAATAAATGCATTTTACCTAAGATTTTAGGAGACTCTATTTTCCCAACGGTGACAAAAAAATCTTTTGCGAACCTATGAATTGTCTGAGTTCTCTTTGCTAAAGTTATCCAATACTTCTATACATCATAAGTACACTTTTTTGACTATTCTCTACATTTTGGTACCATCCAAGATAGGGGAGGAAGGGTTTTATTTGAAAGACTCCCCCTAGGCCACTGGCCTTAAATCAATTACAGGAATAGTTACCAAAGGCAAGTTCTGATATGGAACCATTTCCTACATCAGAATCATTTTTCCTTACCCATATCTTCTCCATCTGATCTTTGATTTCCTCTGTAGTTATCTTTTCTTTCCCTTTATCATTTTTCTCTATACTTTTTCCTGTATATACCGAACCTCTTATGTCTACATTTTTATTTCTGTAGAATCTTGCAATATGACCATACTTGTTGCAGTTGTAACACACAATGATTTCTTGTCCTGACCAATCATTCCAATGACTTCTTCTAGATCTGCATTGATTAGAAATATGCCCAAATTTCTCACATGTATAGCATTCAACATTTTTTCTAGCAACATGGTAATTTGACACATTTTTGCACTCAATTGATTTATGACTGAACCTTTTGCAATTGAAGCACTGACCAAAAAATGATGAGACTCTTGAATTCATATTACTTCTACACTGAGCAATCATATGACCGAACTTATTATAGGAAAATAATACCCATTAAATTTTTGTGCATTATGTTGTCTTACTGGATATCTTCCATTTTTTTTCTGTCTAAAATTATTTCGCCCTAATCTGGAACTTTCTCCCTTTTCATATCCGTGAGCTCTCTTATCATTTCCACTTTTTTGTCCTTGAGTAAACTCATCAAGCTTTATTGAACTGAATTGATCTTAAACTTTTATTTTTATTCATTTGCAATGATAAGATCATTTCTAAGAGTAACAATTTGCTTACCAAGTTCTTCTTCATTGTCTCTAGTTCTTTGTAATTTACTTTCTAGCTAAGTGAATTCACTTTTTATTCTGTTGCATTCAGCAGATTTCTCTTTCAAGGTCTGAGCAAGATTTTCTTTATTTCTCTTCCTTTCTTCAATTTCTTTAGTCATATTCATCATCATAGATTCCATCTCATGTTTTAGATTTGTATTGTCTCTAGAAAGCTTATCACATTATTTGATTATCTCCTTCAAGGTTTGATTCATGTGAGCATCATCCATGTTTTCACTTTCCTTTTGTTTGATCTAATCACAAAGATATTTCCTCTTCACCCTAGATTTAACTATTTGATCCTTCAATGACTAGATGAATTTCTCAGCATCTCTAAGATTTTATTTCAATTCTTGAACTTCTAGTTTAGACTGATCAAGGTCATCAAGTGCCACCAGAAGCTGTTGTTGAAGACTACCAGATTCCATCACATTCCAAGATCCACCTCAAGCTGCAAAATTTATTCAGAGGAACTATCTCTGATACCAATTGTTGGACTCAAGGGAACATTGAGAGGGGGGGTGAATTAGTGTTTAAAAAATCTTAAACTCCATCAATCTAAAACTTGAAACCATTTCATCATTGCATTAAATAAAAGATGTATGCATTCAAATTAAACATTCATAACACCATAACATAGATTTTTACGTGGAAACCCTATTAGGGGAGAAAACACGGTGGAGGTTAATCCATAATCTAAGTACTCAAATATAGTTGTTTACAAAAGGAATGCACTTGCATTCAGGCACACTGCCTAGAGCTCACTGCTCAAGAGAAAGGCTTACTACCATACAAAATTAAGATTAATACCATCTGAAGGTTGAACTGAGATGATATCATCTATTTATGCTAGGTGACAGTTCCAGTGAAGCTCGTAGATTCAGTTCTAGATCTACTTTTTGATTCTCCGCTTTGGTCAATTATGCTCTTTTATGCTCTTCACATCAAATTCATGGTACTGCACTATTGAATCTTGCACTAAACAATGATACATTACACATTCACACTTTTTCACACACACACACTTTCATTTGCTATCTAAATGATAAATTCAATTGTAAGATAGGGAAAATAAAATAGATTTAGATTAAGTGATAGCCAACACTTCTAAACTATTATCCCAATCTAAACAAGAGAATACAAACAAAGAGAGCAATCAAAATGAAAGAAAATAAAATAAAACACTCCCCTTTGAAGTTGATTCTTTCTCTTGTCTCTCCTATTTCTTCTTATGCCAATATTTCCCTCAGATTTGTTGTTGAAGTTGTGCAAATACCTACAAATAGTAAGCAAGAAAGTTGGAGATAATGACTGTTAAATTGAAAATGGAGGGGAAAGGTTGCTTTTATAGACAACCATTTGAATGGATAGACGAGATTGATCTTTTAGAAAGATTCTAAGATCAACGGATGAGGATTCATGAGAGGGAAGTTACGAAATGGATGGCCAAGATTGAGTTTCTAGAAAGATGCCAAGATCTACGGTTGAGAATTGATGCAACCAGACTATGCCATGCATGGAAAAGATATGATGCCGACGGCTATGACGCCTGACGGCTATGACAGACATGCAGGACATGCAGACTATGACATGAAATAATGATAGGGGATCTTTGACCAAAATAGAGGGATAAATAATTTATTTTAAATTATTTATTCGAAAATGGAAGAGGATGACAAGTGGCAAATAAATTATTTATTTTAAATTATTTATTTGGAGGAAATGAAAAAGGAGATTTAATTAAATTCATAAATTTAATTAAAGGAAGAAATAAAAATTGAATATGGATAATTGATTAGGATCAATTATTTAAAGGAGAAGAATAACACATAATTAAATAATTTCCTTAATTATTTAATTATAGAAAAATAAAAGGTCAAATAATTATTATTATCTGACTATAGACATGTGATAAAAGATAAATAATTAAATAAATAATGATTTATTTAATTATTGAAGAAAGGGGTATTAGTGATGCAATTAAATAATTTTAATTGATCAAGATAGAAATGAGAAGGTGAATCAATTAAATAATTAAAAACTATTTAATTAATATAGGAATATGATCAAACATAATTGAATAATTAAAATTATTCAATTATTGAAAGATGATGACTAGGAAAAATGATGCTCATAGACCTAGGACATTTTTCAGTGTCTACATTTGGCCCCTCTTTGACATAATGTAGTTCATCGCATTGTGTCAAAGAAATTTAATTCTGAAATATGCCCCAGTGTAAAGAGAAAGGGGAAGGATGACCAAGAGGGTTGTGGTATACCAATGTAAGATAGGGAAAATAAAATATTTTTCCTAATACCCCTTAATTATTCACTTAATCTAAATCTATTTTATTTTCCCTATAATTAGATGGGAAAATAAAATAATTAGATAGGAAAAATAATTAGAATGGGAAAATAAAATAAAATAGATAGGGAAAATAAAATGTAGACACTGAAAAATGTCCTAAGTCTATGAGCATCATTTTTCCTAGTCATCATCTTTCAATAATTGAATATGTCCTAAGTCTATGAGCATCATTTTTCTAAGACTATGAGTGCTCCTAGGAAAAATGTTTTGATTTTTCTTGGCCATCCATTAGATTAAGTGAATAATTAAAATTAAAGGGAAGGAATATGATCAAACATAATTGAATAATTAAAATTATTCAATTATTGAAAGATGATGACTAGGAAAAATGATGCTCATAGACCTAGGACATTTTTCAGTGTCTACATTTTGCCCCTCTTTGACATAATGTAGTTCATAGCATTGTGTCAAAGAAATTTAATTCTGAAATATGCCCCAGTGTAAAGAGAAAGGGGAAGGATGACCAAGAGGGTTGTGGTATACCAATGTAAGATAGGGAAAATAAAATATTTTTCCTATCTAATTATTTTTCCTAGTCATCATCTTTCAATAATTGAAAATAGGGAAAATAAAATCTATTAGAAGTGTTGGTTGTCACTTAATCTAAATCTATTTTATTTTCCCTATCTATTTTATTTTATTTTCCCATTCTAATTTATTTTCCTTAATTATTTTATTTTAGTGTCTAAATCTATTTTATTTTCCCTATCTAATTATTTTTCCTAGAAATCATCTTTCAATAATTGAATAATTTTAATTATTCTATTATGTTCAATCATATTCCTTTATTAATTAAATAGTTTTTAAATTATTTAATTGATTCACCTTCTCATTTCTATCTTGATCAATTAAAATTATTTAATTGCGTCACTAATACCCCTTTCTTCAATAATTAAATAAATCATTATTTATTTAATTATTCATCTTTTATCACATGTCTATAGCCAGATAATAATAATTATTTGACCTTTTATTTTTCTATAATTAAATAATTAACGAAATTATTTAATTATGTGTCATTCTTCTCCTTTAAATAATTGATCCTAATCAATTATCCATATTTAATTTATATCTCCTCCTTTAATTAAATTTATGAATTTAATTAAATCTCCTTTTTCATTTCCTCCAAATAAATGATTTAAAATAAATTATTTATTTGCCACTTGTCCTTCTCCTCCATTTTCGAATAAATAATTTAAAATAAATTATTTATTTGCCACTTGTCATCCTCTTCCATTTTCGAATAAATAATTTAACCCTCTATTTTGGTCAAAGATCCCCTGTCATTATTTCATGTCATAGTCTGCATGTCCTGCATGTCTGTCATAGTCGTCAGGCGTCATAACCGTCAGCGTCATATATTTTCCATGCATGGCATATTCTGGTTGCATCAATTCTCAACCGTAGATCTTGGCATCTTTCTAGAAACTCGATCTTGGCCATCCATTTCGTAACTTCCCTCTCATGACTCCTCATCCATTGATCTTAGAATATTTCTGGAAGATCAATCTCATTCGTCCATTCGAATGGTTGTCTATAAAAGAAAGCCTTCCCCTCCATTTTCAATTTAACAGTCATTATCTCCAACTTTCTTGCTTACTATTTGCAGGTATTTGCACAACTTCAACAACAAATTTGAGGGCAATATTGGCATAAGAAGAAATAGGAGAGACAAGAGAAAGAATCAACTTCAAAGGGGAGTGTTTTATTTCATTTGCTTTCATTTTGATTGCTCTCTTTGTTTGTATTCTCTTGTTTAGATTAGGATAATAGTTTAGAAGTGTTGGCTGTCACTTAATCTAAATCTATTTTATTTTCTCTATCTTACATTGGTAAACCTGACGTGAATCGAATAATATTACAAAAAATCATTTGTTTTCTTGTTTGTTTGGTTGTTTTGCAAGTTACAGCCAAGAATTCATATGAAATCCCGTCATCTTCTTTTGAGCATAGAAAAATGGGCGCATAAATCCTTAAAAAATGATCATCTGGGTTTTGTAGCCCTCGTTTTCAGCTTTCCGAAACTTCAAACGGTTTAAAATTTTGTTAAGATTTGAGAAAGTTATGACTATTTTAGTATTTGCTATTTTTTTAGTTTAGCTGTTAAAACCCGCGTCTTCTTTTGCCTATAACATTTTTTTCATGCAAAATCTTGGAAAAATAATTTCTGTGTTTTGAAGGTTTGAGTTTTAGCTTTCCATGGATATAAACCAATTGAAATTTTGTTAAGTTTTGAGAAAGTTATGGTTATTTTAATTCGCTAGTGTCATTTTCTTTTGAGTTACTAATCTCTTGTTTT
The DNA here is from genome assembly GCA_007115665.2 of Sequoiadendron giganteum. Lineage (NCBI taxonomy): Eukaryota > Viridiplantae > Streptophyta > Pinopsida > Cupressales > Cupressaceae > Sequoiadendron > Sequoiadendron giganteum. The sequence goes on along the minus strand of CM021110.1, from coordinate 202,421,194 downwards.
TAGCATGTGGCACAGCTTGGAGGGAGTCTAAAAAAAAATTGTTTCTTTAGAAACAAAAATCGAGCTTTTCATTTCTTTAAGCATAATTAATTTTATTTGTTTTCAACAACTACAACAAATTGCATGCACACTCATTGGTTAAAATGAACATGCATTTCATTTCATGGGATTAAAATGAACACAAATTGCATGCACACTCATGGGTTAAAATGAACATGCATTTCATGTCATTGGCTTAAAATGAACTTTGTTTGTTTCACATCAAGTTAAATTTTTAAAATGAATAAAGTATCTTGTGTGTCCTCCTCACATTATCATTCGGTAATTAAAATTTATAAGTGTCTTCAATTTTGTGTTACTCTTTGATGCAATAATCGAAGTATCCTCTCCCCTTGCGCATTTATGCGATCTTGGGTGTAAGAGAAACGGTTATTGCCTCTAGAACTTGGGCCTTCCTTGGTGGGAAAAAATACTCACCCCAAGGCAACTCAGACCGGCAACGGAGCTCTTTGGCCGAGCTACCCCCGACCAGTATATAAATGTGAATCCTAAGAGAAAACCTAGGATTATGAGTGCGGATGTGTCATATGGACCAAGTAGTACTCCCCAAAACCCTATTGAGTGTAACCTCTTCAGGCTGGAGTGCCTCCTAAACGGAGCTTAATCTTGTGCCCCATGTATGGCCACTCGAATGGGGGTCCCGAACTAAAAACCTTTGTGTAGTTGCCAAAATCCTTCTATTTGCTAGCGCAACAACGGTCGTTGTGAAGGAATCCACATTCTCGCAGTTCTTAGTAGAGGTGATCAACCTACCATGGGAGTTTTATGGGGGTTGGAAGCTTGGTTGGCCTGCGAAGTGAGTGCAATGTAAGGGGGAGCCCGTGCATCCAAGCTTTTGGATTCACCCGCTAAGAATAAGTGCGGTTGGGGAAACCCACGTGGAATCTAGCGAATATTGTCCTTGCTTAACCTAGGGTTGTGCTTGTCTTCATTGTGCATGTTTTCAAATTTTCAAAGACAAGATATTGTGTTTGCCAAGTGTTTTTTTAAGACATTGAGACAAATAAACACCTTTCACAAATCTGGAAACACACACATTCAACTTGAAACAATTCCAAATTTTGCAGTCTAAAACCCAAGACCAAACTTGTCCAATTTGATATCAAACAACCTTTATCGAAAACCAAAAAATAAAAATAAAAATTGCTCAAATATTCCATTAGTGACATCTTTAGTTGCATTCACCCATAGGTTCATCCTTTCATATCATATCCTTGGTAATAGGGTAATTATCATTCCCCCATTCCTTAATCTTGGTCTTAGGTACATTGGCACTTGGCATCCTTATATCCTTGAAAATCACAAAAAAATTAGCATAGTTTCATATCCATTTTGCATTGACACCTTGCATTTTTCATCCAAAGGTCACAAGTTTTGTATGGTCCTCATCCATCATAATCCAAATTCATGAGCATGTCTTCACTTTACCTTGATCTTCTTCGTAGTCAAGCTGAATATCAATCAATCCTCAATCACCAATACCAACAATCCATAAGCCTTAGTCCTTCATCCATCTACCCTCACTATCAAGAGTCCCTTAGCACAATCCATGCCATTGACCCACAACAAATGTCCATTAGTCATCCCTATCCTAACTTTGACAAGGGAAACCAACCTTCCACTAGTCCATTCCAATCCTCCACATCCTATCATAATCCATCATCCACTAATCCATTCCAATCCTCCACATCTTATTTTAATCCATCATCCACTAGCCCATTTCCATCCACTCCATCCCAAACTACATTTGGACATGAAAATACATTTGGTCAAGGTATCCAAAACCACATCACATTGTCTACACCTTGGGATACATGTCAAAAAGAAATTCCAAAGCATGACATCACAACTTCACTTTCATATCAAGATCGAAGCAGTCCATCTCATGATCCCATCCTTAAGTCCATCCAAGAAGTCCTTCTAGATAATCATGGCATCCAAAATACACCTATCCTTGTTCAAGAGTCTATTCACAACCATGTTCTCCAAGATACACCTATTTTTGACCAAGATCCTACCATTGGACAAGAAATCCAAAATGATCCTCTTATTGACCTTTATGCCATTCATGACCAAACATTTGAAGATGACCCCATCCAAACACAAAACACCTCCATTCCCAAAATTGAGACACTTGCCTCCTTTGGACACATAGATAATCAAATCAATGATATGGATAACATCAAAGAAGAGCATAAAGCAACTACTATTGATCAAGTCAAAGGAGAACACAAAGAAGCTACTATGGATCAAGTCAAAGAAGAAGATACAAAATCTATGACAAATCAAATTGATGTCCCAAATGATCGAGAAGAAACAAGCATGATGAATGATAAATCCAAAACATCCTATCAATTAGAAACATCCACCTTTGTCAAAGCAGGATTTCTTGTAGATGAGGAGATTCCAAGTAATAATTTCCACATACAAAATGATGGATTAGCATCTTGTTTTCAAAATAAAAAATACCTCATCGAAAACAAAATATGTCAGAGCATGCAGTATCAAGGAAGAGGACTAGGTCTACATGAGCAAGGCATTATAGAACAAATACAATTTTATGCAAATCCTAGACATCAAGGTCTTGGTTATTCTTCAATCGGAGAATCAAATGATGTTAGTGGTACCTCCTTGATATTGGGGGCAACTTTATCTGATATAAACATCAAAATAGGGGCCATGAGTAGTCATTGTCATAAGGTTGTTGCCAACACTCCTTCCATCCACACCATAAACCATCATTCCAACATGAATAAATATTCCATTTGGAGCCAACAAAAAGAAAATTATTATAAATCCAAAATCCAAAATCAAATGTCAAAGGTCATTGAGTCAAACAAAAATTCAAGAGGACAAATGAAGTTAAAATGGATCCTAAAGAAAAATGGATCAAACAAAGAAAATATTTCAAATCCAAAAGTCAATCAAAATATGGAGCCACAAGAAAAGAGAACTCCCACATATAGTAAATGTCCACCTCCTTTAAAATGGTCATCAAGAAATGCATATAAAAATGTCGGTTCCAAACACTATCCTAATCAAAATTCCAAACTCCATCATCCACCATCCCAAGTTTGGAAAATAAAAATTGCTACATCCAAAACACCAAATATTCCATCCACACCTACCATCATCCATCATAATCTTGCATCTTGCCTAAAGTCTAAAAATCCTACTTCACAAATCCATCACATCTTGGCAGCAACCCTTTATCATAAGGACTCCCATGGTACTCTATCATGATGTGCATATTCTGATAAGGCCAACACTAGTATCAGAGAGGATCACAATGACATCGATCAGTTGTATGCAAGTGCTATGATCTTGACAAGACAATTACTCCATAAAGGTCACCATTGGCATATCATGACACCAGTATCTACATCAACACCATCACAAGATTCAGAACAATCAACAATCATCCAAACTATCAAATCGATATAAAAAGTCAAAAAATATGTCACCTTGATGAAAACCTAGCAAGCAAGCATCTTGTGTGACATCATCAAAAGGAAAGAAAAAAAAATAGTAAAGAGAAAAATTTCGTCCAATAGTGAAAACCATTTTTATGGCGCTTTGGATAAGTACCATGATGAAAACCTGGCAAACAGGCATCATGTGTAAGAGAAATTATCTATGTGGATTATTACACTTGGGGGCAAGTTGTCTCATCTCCCATGCCTTTCTCATAACATTTCCATCTAGTCCATATTGTTTCCATCCCTTCTCCCACCTACCTTGATCTTGATAAGAAATGGGGCACAAACATAAATCATGCTTTGGAAAATTTTTGGACATGTCTATCCTTTGATCATACACTACCCATGAAATATCATGTCATTTCCTTCATAGAATTTATCCAAACCCATATCTTGGAGAAAACAAATTTTTCCTATGCAAAATAGTCCTTGGAGATCATATCCTAATTCTTCCATCCAATAATCCTCATGTCTCTTATCATTTGCCAAAAGCAATCCATTATCTTTTCATACCTATTGTTGGACTTGGTTTCCCTTGTTATTGGTTTAAGGATTCTAATCCACTTATCCAAGTTCCCTCCATAATCCCATCTAGTTCTAAGGTTAGTCATTCCAAATGCAATGAGTCTAATCCATACAATCTTGCTATGTAACCTAGTACATCATCCAAAACATTTCTTGGCTTTGTTCCTAGCCCTATTGCGAACCTTGATCCTTTAGTCACATAATCATCATCCTCATGTTGTTTCGGGATGTGTCCTTCCCCTATCAAACAACATTGTCATCGTCATCATCACCTATCAATTGGTTCTCAGCTTGACTAGGGGCAAGATCATGTTTGTCCTTGGATTCGTGTGCATGCCTTCCTGGTTGATTGTGGATATCTTTCACATGCATTTTTCATGATCCCTATAGTTATCATCCATAATAAAGTCTCATTCATCCATAATAAAGTGCCATCCTTTCCATGAACCAAAAACCACCGACATTTAGCATCCTTCGCTTTCATATCCACCTATCGCATTCGTCGCTTCCCCTCGCACATAATAAATTTGTCCTATACTCAACTGGGGGCAATTCCTTGACTTCCATCTTCATGGGAAATAATACATGGTATCACCCCTTTAAAACCTTCAAAATCAAAAAAAATAAAATGTCAAAAAATCAAATGTCCTGAAAAAAAAAAACCACAAAATGTCCTGAAAAAAAAAAAACATCAAAACCTTTCAAAATCCAAAAAAAATCAAAACATTTCAAAATCCAAAAAAATCAAAAAGCTTCAAAAATCCCAAAAATAGAGTCTGAGTCTGAATCAGTTTTGTTAGAGTGGTCGAACTACGTTGCCTCTGCGCGTTTGCTACGTAGGCAAGACTCATCTTAAATGAGCCCCCGAGGCATTAGGTCAGTCCCTTTAGGTTGTCCAAATAAAATCATGACCTAGTATTTTGTCAAATAAGACAAATTCAAGTTGTGTCGAACTACGAGGTCTCTGTGCACTGCTACGTAGGCAAGGCCATCTATCGATGAGCCCCCGAGGCCCCCTAGGTCAAGTCCTTTAGGGTTCATCGAGTTGGGTCGTGTGCTTGATCCGAGAGAAATCATCATTCAAACTACATCAAGAAACAACAAACAAATTAAATCTTTCATCAATCAATTATCCTATCATCAACTCAATCAAGTCACTAGTCTTATATCGGAATGGGGCATCATGTCATTTGTATCATTTGGTCTTATCTCTTGTCTTTTATCAGGATACATCCTTCCTGGGATTGGACTTTCTCAACCTTGTCATTCACCTTAAGCAGGATGTGTCTTTCTTGCAGTCAGGGTGTCATGTCAACACTTGTCACTTGGTCAACTTTATCAGATGTGTCCTTCCTATGGTTGGGTATTGTCACATCGCTTGGTCATATTCATCAATATTTGTCAAACAATCAAACAATCTTGTCAACTTTGTCAATCAATCTTTCCTTAATCAAGATGTGTCCTTCCTGGAATCGGGCATTATCATTATCAATCAACTTTGTTACACCACTCAATCTTATCAGCTTGGTCAATCAATCTTTCCTTCATCAGGATGTGTCCTTCCTGAGGCTAGGCATGGTCAATTAAATCACTTTATCGATCCTTATCAACCTATCAATCAACTCGGTCATCTTGGTCAACCTAATCAACCAACCAAACAATCATCATTATCACTAGAAAACACTCTCTTGGCAAACACTTTGTTGGTATGGATTTTCTTATCTTTTTTATTAGTTTTGGGTCATGTTACTAGTCTCCTCGAGGATGTCCTATCAATGGATTTAGAGGGACGATGATGGATCATGGCCTCTTTTCTCTATTTGCTGCCTGTGGTTTGTCTTGGCAAAAAGACTGGGACAATTGGGTCCCTAGTATGAGCTGGGGCATTCCTTGTCTTTTTTTGATTGTTTGTCTCTCCCAAATGGTCACCTTGCACACCTTGGTTTATGTCATGTGGTCCATTTGTGACATTTTTGATGCCCAATGATGATAAATATAACCATGTAAGCGTGAAAGTTGGTTCCCTTATCATTTCATGTCTATCTTTTTTCCCCTTTTCACTCTAACATCCCATCTCCCTTTTTTTTTTCATGCTAACATCCATCTCCTTCATGCTAACATTTCTTCCATCTTTCATCCTCTCGTCTTCTCTTCCATTTCAAGAGCACATTCTTGTTCTTTGAACCTACATGTCCTCTCGAGGGGGCATACCACAACCCTCTTGGTCATCCTTCCCCTTTCTCTTTACACTGGGGCATATTTCAGAATTAAATTTCTTTGACACAATGCGATGAACTACATTATGTCAAAGAGCAGCAAAATGTAGACACTGAAAAATGTCCTAAGTCTATGAGCATCATTTTTCCTAGTCTTCATCTTTCAATAATTGAATAATTTTAATTATTCAATTATGTTCGATCATATTCCTTTATTAATTAAATAGTTTTTAATTATTTAATTGATTCACCTTCTCATTTCTATCTTGATCAATTAAAATTATTTAATTGCATCACTAATACCCCTTTCTTCAATAATTAAATAAATCATTATTTATTTAATTATTTATCTTTTATCACATGTCTATAGTCAGATAATAATAATTATTTGACCTTTTATTTTTCTATAATTAAATAATTAACAAAATTATTTAATTATGTGTCATTCTTCTCCTTTAAATAATTGATCCTAATCAATTATCCATATTCAATTTCTATTTCTTCCTTTAATTAAATTTATGAATTTAATTAAATCTCCTTTTTTATTTCCTCCAAATAAATAATTTAAAATAAATTATTTATTTGCCACTTGTCATCCTCTTCCATTTTCGAATAAATAATTTAAAATAAATTATTTATCCCTCTATTTTGGTCAAAGATCCCCTATCATTATTTCATGTCATAGTTTGCATGTCCTACATGTGTGTCATAGCTGTCAGGCGTCATAGCCGTCGACATCATATCTTTTCCATGCATGGCATATTCTGGTTGCATCAATTCTTAACCGTAGATCTTGGCATCTTTCTAGAAACTCAATCTTGGCCATCCATTTCATAACTTCCCTCTCATGAATCCTCATCCGTTGATCTTAGAATCTTTCTAGAAGATCAATCTCGTCCATCCATTCAAATGGTTGTCTATAAAAGCAACCTTTCCCCTCCATTTTCAATTTAACAGTCATTATCTCCAACTTTCTTGCTTACTATTTGTAGGTATTTGCACAACTTCAACAACAAATCTGAGGGAAATATTGGCATAAGAAGAAATAGGAGAGACAAGAGAAAGAATCAACTTCAAAGGGGGGTGTTTTATTTCATTTTCTTTCATTTTGATTGCTCTCTTTGTTTGTATTCTCTTGTTTAGATTGGGATAATAGTTTAGAAGTGTTGGCTGTCACTTAATCAAATCTATTTTATTTTCCCTATCTTACATTGGTGAACCCGACATGATCTTGCCCCTAGTCAAGCTAAAAACCAATTGATAGGTGATGATGATGATGACAATGTTGTTTGATAGGGGAAGGACACATCTCGAAACAACATGAGGATGATGATTATGTGACTAAAGGATCAAAGTTTGCAGCAACGCTAGGAACAAATCCGAGGAATGTTTTGGATGATGTGGTAGGTCGCATAGCAAGATTGTATGGATTAGATTCATTGCATTTTGAATGACTAACCGTAGGACCAGATGGGATTATGGAGGGCACTTGGATAAGGGATTTTGGATCCTTAAACCGACGACAAGGAAAACTAGGTCCAACAATAGGTATGAAAAGATAATGGATTGCTTTTGGCAAAGGATAAGAGACATTAGGATGATTGGATGGAAGAATTAGGATATGATCTCCAAGGAGTATTTCGCATAGGAACAATTTGTTTTCTCTGAGATATGGGTTTGGATAAATTCTATGAAGGAAATGACATGATATTTCATGGGTAGTGTATGATCAAAGGATAGCCATGTCCAAAAATTTTCCAAAGCATGATTTATGTTTGTGCCCCATTTCTTATCAAGATCAAGGTAGGCGGGAGAAGGGATGGAAACAATATGGACTAGATGGAAATGTTATGAGAAAGGCATGGGAGATGAGATGACTTGCCCCCAAGTGTAATAATCCACATAGATAATTTCTCTTACACATGATGCCTGTTTTCCAGGTTTTCATCATGGTACTTATCCAAAGCGCCATAAAAATGGTTTTCACTATTGGACGAAATTTTTCTCTTTACTATTTTTTTTTTTCTTTCCTTTTGACGATGTCACACAAGATGCTTACTTGCCAGGTTTTCATCAAGGTGACATTTTTTGACTTTTTATATCAATTTGATAGTTTGGATGACTGTTGATTGTTCTGAATCTTGTGATGGTGTTGATGTAGATACTGGTGTCATCATATGCCAATAGTGACCTTTATGGAGTAATTGTCTTGTCAAGATCATAGCACTTGCATACAACTGATCGATGTCATTGTGATCCTCTCTGATACTAGTGTTGGCCTTATCAGAATATGCACATCGTGATAGAGTACCATGGGAGTCCTTATGATAAAGGGTTGTTGCCAAGATGTGATGGATTTGTGAAGTAGGATTTTTATACTTTAGGTGAGATGCAAGATTATGATGGATGATGGTAGGTGTGGATGGACAATTTGGTGTTTTGGATGTAGCAATTTTTATTTTCCAAACTTGGGATGGTAGATGATGGAGTTTAGAATTTTGATTAGAATAGTGTTTGGAACCAACATTTTTATATGCCTTTCTTGATGACCATTTTAAAGGAGGTGGACATTTACTATATATGGGAGTCCTCTTTTCTTGTGGCTCCATATTTTGATTGACTTTTGGATTTGAAATATTTTCTTTGTTTGATCCATTTTTCTTTGGGATCCATTTTAACTTCATTTGTCCACTTAAATTTTTGTTTGACACAATGACCTTTGACATTTGATTTTGACTTTTGGATTTACAATAAGTATCTTTTTGTTGGTTCCAAGTGGAAGATTTATTCATGTTGGAATGATGGTTTATGGTGTGGATGGAAGGAGTGTTGGCAACAACCTTATGACAAGGACTACTCATGGCCCCCATTTTGATGTTTATATCAGATAAAGTTGCCCCCAATATCAAGGAGGTACCACTAACATCATTTGATTCTCTGATTGAAGAATAACCAAGACCTTGATGTCTAGGATTTGCATAAAATTGTATTGGTTCTATAATTCCTTGCTCATGTAGACCTAGTCCTCTTCCTTGATATTGCATGCTTTGACAGATTTTTTTTCCGATGAGGTATTTTTTATTTTGAAAACAAGATGCTAACCCATCATTTTGTATGTGGAAATTGTTACTTGGAATCTCCTCATCTACAAGAAATCCTGCTTTGACAAAGGTGGACACTCCTAATTGAAAGGATGTTTTGCCTTTATCATTCGTCATGCTTGTCTCTTCTCGATCAAATAGATAGGGAAAATAAAATAGATTTAGATTAAGTGACAGCCAACACTTCTAAACTATTATCCCAATCTAAACAAGAGAATACAAACAAAGAGAGCAATCAAAATGAAAGCAAATGAAATATAACACTCCCCTTTGAAGTTGATTCTTTCTCTTGTCTCTCCTATTTCTTCTTATGCCAATATTGCCCTCAGATTTGTTGTTGAAGTTGTGCAAATACCTGCAAATAGTAAGCAAGAAAGTTGGAGATAATGACTGTTAAATTGAAAATGGAGGGGAAAGGTTGCTTTTATAGACAACCATTCGAATGGATGGACAAGATTGATCTTCTAGAAAGATTCTAAGATCAACGGATGAGGATTCATGAGAGGGAAGTTATGAAATGGATGGCCAGGATTGAGTTTCTAGAAAGATTCCAAGATCTACGGTTGAGAATTGATGCAACCAGAATATGCCATGCATGGAAAAGATATGATGTCGACGGCTATGACGCCTGACGGCTATGACAGACATGCAGGACATGCAAAATATGACATGAAATAATGATAGGGGATCTTTGACCAAAATAGAGGGATAAATAATTTATTTTAAATTATTTATTCGAAAATGGAAGAAGATGACAAGTGGCAAATAAATAATTTATTTTAAATTATTTATTTGGAGGAAATGAAAAAGGAGATTTAATTAAATTCATAAATTTAATTAAAGGAAGAAATAGAAATTGAATATGGATAATTGATTAGGATCAATTATTTAAAGGAGAAGAATGACACATAATTAAATAATTTCCTTAATTATTTAATTATAAAAAAATAAAAGGTCAAATAATTATTATTATCTGACTATAGACATGTGATAAAAGATAAATAATTAAATAAATAATGATTTATTTAATTATTGAAGAAAGGGGTATTAGTGATGCAATTAAATAATTTTAATTGATCAAGATAGAAATGAGAAGGTGAATCAATTAAATAATTAAAAACTATTTAATTAATAAAGGAATATGATCGAACATAATTGAATAATTAAAATTATTCAATTATTGAAAGATGATGACTAGGAAAAATGATGCTCATAGACCTAGGATATTTTTCAGTGTCTACACCAATCTCTTATATATATCTGCAATCAAGGATTTTCATCCATTAGTCAGCTTCGTAAAGTATTAAGTTACTTTTATCTTGTCAGCTATATCCACTACTAAATCTTTATGTGCATCCTCCAAAGTTGATTAAGACAAAGAGAGGACCCAAATAAAAATTAATCGACCATGATGAATTTTAATTAATTATATATTATACATCCATAATTACTATTATTATCGGGTCAACCTTCTAGCACAGATAATCAACAAACTAGTGCACCAGATCTTTTAGATCACGTACGAGTGAGTGGACATCAAAACCGTCCATCACCAAGGTATTGCAAACATCAATAGACATTCCTCAACTTAAAATATCTTTCCGGTAAGGTGTTTAGATCAATTTATATGCTTGTAAATGGATCTTCTATTCTTCATTATGTTCTTCCAGTAGATACCAAAACTATGTTGCAGACCAAATGTCATTAAGGTTGCTAGGGTTTCCATGGTTTCCATCAATGAGAAAACTTACATGCCATATTCCAACAATCCCCCCAACCATATGCCAATAATAAGGTATATTTCATCAACTACAAATTCCATGCTAGTAGTACAAAATTTTCTTAAGTGGTTTTTAGGATCTCCTTTTCATTGTATTTTTCAAGTTTTGGTATGTCCCAGTGGTTAGGAATAGGTGGCATTGGTATGCTTTGATCGAAGGTATAAGGAAATATATCTTTAATGGAGAACTTGTGAGATGATGCTTTACAGTTCTTAAGAGTGTCCAATTCTTGTCTCAATGTTCTAAGCTCATCTAAAATAGGATAATTTGTAGGTGTGGGTTTTGATGTCTTTGAAGATCTCTTGTAACCGGGTTGTAGATAAAAGGGTCTATAATCTTTGATTCTACCATCATTTTTTATTTTGGGATTCTTAGATTCTCTGGATTGAGGTTGGTCATTCAATTTGAGTAGTGACATGTCAAAATTAGGAGGTATTTTGATTCCTTCATCCATAAGGGCTTTGAAGTATTCTTGTGGGTTATGTTTGACTACCTCTATAATAAGTTTAGTGAATCTATTATCATTAAGAGCTTCATTTATGGTGGATTGGGTAATTTCTTCATCCTGAGCTTCACTTGTTTCACTAATTTCAACACTAATGTGATCTTCCCCATCAAAGTCTTTTCCCCAAGGGTTCACTTCTTAAAAAAAAATTGCTCTTTTTCTAGGGGTCATAGGTGATTGTTTTGATTTTCAACCCAAGATAAGATAATGTATGAGACCTAGGACTAGGATGCAATGAAAAGTATATGATTCTAAGAAGAGATATAAAAATGGTATGGTATGATGTGACAAGCTAAGAATGCAAGAGATCAAAGGAAACTCTAGGTCTAGAGCTGGTTATGATGTAAAGGCTTTACTTGTGCGATGATGGATAGATACAAGGATCAATGATCAAGAGAGGGTATGTAGGAGATTATGGACTCCAAAAGGATTTACCTACTCAAAGATAATGGTATATTTCCCTAACTCAAGGATGATGAACCTTAAGTGATGCAGGTGATAGATAGCCAATGGTTTAATTTCAAGACCTAGGAAGAGTAGCCTAAGTGCAAGCTAAAGGTTTAATTTTGGATATGCAAGGGTGAAGGATAGATAAAAGAAGGATAGACAATTGAGAGGGGGGGTGAACCAATTGTAACCAAAATAAAACTTATTCAATATTAATCAATATTTAATCTCGGATCTGATAATTAACAGTGCAAGCATAAATCAGTAACACATCAGAGACACATGAACACCAAGATTTTATATGTGGAAACCTTGTTAGGGGAAAAACCATGGTGGATGTTATTCCACAAGATTATACACTATTAGAAGTACAATGAAGAATGAATAAGGAATGCACTTGCATTCAGGCACATTGCTCAGAGGAATGCTCATTGCCTTACATACAATAATCAAATTAAATCCATTTGATGAACATGAACAAAGAAATTAGCTTCTTCACAAGTCTGATTATAGTTCTAGTTAGGAACAATTACACTTCAATCAACCTTCTTTGCACTCTTCTCAATATCTTTCGCACTCTACTCTGCTCCAGAATGATTTGACCTTTATTTGCACATGCACTTTTCATACACACACCGAGCATTTCCCAAAAAGAGGAAAACAACCACTCTTATATATCCGCTACATGGATTTACATCAACTACACTATCGGCCACAAATAAAGAATAAATTACAACTATTGGCCTCAATACATAAATAAATCTTAATGTGCACCAACAGAAGTTGGTCACAACATAGTGAGGACTCAAACAAACACAAAACATGCCAAAAAATAAAAGATTAATCTTCATGGATCTACAACATGCTACCACCATCATGTCGACCAAGTACATGAAAAATCAAGCACAAAAATTTCATGCGGATGTACAAAACTGATATAGCACGATCTAGACTCATCCATGAACATTACAGGGACATGCACGACAACTAAAATTTCCAAACTTTCACCCTCTTCTTCCAAGAACAACTGCTATAATAATAGAATGACTATAGGAACATAGAAATTTATAACTTTCTCAAATCTTGATGCGTACCACATAAAATTTCAAACAACACACTAGATAGACTCGGCAACAAACCCTTTAATGTGCACCACCTGATTATCAACTTACATCACTTTCCTCCACTCTAACCTTCTTAGCTTCACTAGCTACCTACAATATAATTATTACAATTTTCTCAATATCTTTGACTATATAGCCTTCAGAATCACCAATGCTAATAATGTTGACATCAATGACAACCAAATATCAGCAACAAAATCAAAAAATCCAACAATCTCCCCCTTTGGCATTGATGGCAACACATGATGTGAAAAATACTATCAATACAACTAGCTCTTATCCAACAATCTTCCCATTAGATTGTGCACTCTTTTCCTATTTTCTCCTTTCACTTTATTCTTCTCTCGTGTTTTTCACATTGCTTCTCTCCCACTTTGACATCAATGGAAAATGTAAACATTCTCTAAACCTCATATTTAGCACATATGACTACTCCCCTGAGTAGTAGCCACCACAACATCAATCTCAGATAAGATATGGATTTGAATTCATAGACTAATGGAAAGACCTACATCACTTAGTTCTGATCAGGAGGGGAAATTGCCCCTAACTTTTTTTTGAGATACTCAAAAGTTTCCTTAGGAAATGGCTTAGTAAAGATGTCTACAATTTGCTCCTTGGCGAGTATATAATCTAGTCTAACTTCTTTATCACTTACTTTATCTCTCAAGAAGTGATATTTGATGAGTATATGTTGTCTTTGAATGCAACACTAGATTCTTAGAAATATTTATGGCACTTGAATTAACACAGAATATGGCAATGGGTTCTTCATACTCAATTCTGACTGTTCTCAACATTTGCTTCATCCACAATACTTGAGTACAACTATTTGTAGAAACAATATATTTTGACTCAGTAGTAGATAACGAAACTGAATTCTATATTTTGCTTAGCCAAGATACCAACTTCTTCCCTAAGAAGAATGCACCGACACTGGTACTCTTCTTTTCATCCTCATCTTTTTCCCAATCAACATCAGTAAAAGCACTCAGGATAAGATCATCATCCCTAGGATACCAAAGACCAAGATCAACTGTCCCTTTCAAGTATCTAAAGATTCTTTTCACAATAGTCACATGAGACTCTTTAGGATCAGCTTGATATCTAGAAACCATGCATACAACATTCATTATATTTGGCCTGGTTTGAGTCAAATAGAGTAATCCACCAATCATTGACATGTATTGTGTTTGATCTTCTTTAGTAGAATCATCATTTTATGTAAAATTGCATCCAATTACCATGGGTGTACCAACTAGCTTTGATTCTTTCATGTCAAAAAAATTCAGTAACTCTTTTACATATTTAGACTAAGATACAAAAATTCCATCATCTAACTGAGTGATTTGTAGACCTAGAAATAATTTCAGCTCTCCAAACATTGAAATTTAAAACTCACTTTTCATTTCATCAGCAAAATTCATACATAGATTATCATCACCTTCAAAAATAATGTCATCAAAAAAGACTTCAATGATTAATTATTTGTTCTTATCCAACTTGAAATACAAATTATTGTCAGTAGTACCTTTATTAAATCCAAGTTTCAACAAGTATTTATCCAATCTATCATACAAAGCTCTAGGAGCTTTCATGAGTCCATATAGAGCTTTCTTCAATCAACATACCATGTTTTCTTTATCAGTTGGTTGAAATCCATCTAGTTGTTCAACATAGACTTCTTCTTCTAGCTCACCATTTAGAAATATTGACTTTACATCCATATGATAGACTATAATTCTTGAAAGTAGCATAATAAAGAAATAATCTAACAACTTCAATTCTAGAAACAAGAGAAAAAGTTTCTTCAAAACCAATACCTTTCATCTGTGAGTACCCTTTGCAAACTAGTCTTTCTATTTTTATGACCACTTCACCTTGTTCATTCAACTTATTCTAAAACACAAATTTGGTTCCAATCACATTTTTGTTCTCAGGTCTAGGAACAAGTTCCCATGTATCATTTTTCTCTATCTGCATTAGTTCTTGTTTCATGGCTTCCATCTAATATTCATCTTTGCATGGTTCATTGATATTGCTAGGCTGAGTTTTGGAAATTAGATAATACTCTTCTAAAATTATTTTTCTAGTTTTCACACCTTTTCTTTTATCTCCTATGATCTGCTTGTCAGAATGATTTCGCCTTACATACTTGGTAGTTTTAGGATTTTCTCCGACTTCTTGTTCTTGTGTTCTTTCTTCTGCACTTCTTCTAGTTTTTGTTTCTTGATTCCCTTGGTTCACTGAAACAATTTGAAGTTGATCCCGTGTCTGAACATTATCTCCATTGTTAGTAATATCATGTTGATCATATCAATCATATCCACTATATCTGGATGGTCTAACAATATCTTCATCAACTTTGACATTTGCACTTTCAACCATTTTCTTCAACCTTTTATTAAAGCATTGGTAAGCTTTTCTCTTAGTAGAGTAACCTAAAAATATTCCTTCATCACTTCCAGCATCAAACTTGCCTATATCATCGTCTCTCTTGATGTAGCATTTTATACCAATTTTTTTGAAATATTTGACACTAGGCTTATAACCAAACCATAGCTCAAAAGGGGTCTTACTAAAATAAATGTTGACATTCACTCAGTTAATGGTATACATAGTAGTACTTAAATGTTCTCTCCAGTATAAATGAGGAACATTTCCTTCCAACATCATGGTTCTAGCAGTGTCTAGAATAGTTATGTTCTTTCTTTCAACAACTCCATTTTGTTGAGGGGTCTAAGGGGCAGATAGTTTTCTTTGGATTCCATGCTTTTCATAGAAAGAATATTTGAATTCCTAAGAAGTGAGTTCACCACCTCTATCTGACCTAAGGAATTTGATCTTTTGACCTGTCTCATTTTCTGCCATAGCTTTGAAGCTTTTTAACTTTTCTAATGCTTCAAGTTTTTCTCTTAAGAAGGAAAACCATATCATTCTAGAATAATCATCAATAAGCAACATATAGTACCTTTCACCTTGTAGACTTCTAGTTTTGGATGGACCACATAGATCAGTATGTATCATGTCCAGTACTCCACTAGAGTTATATTGTTTGCTCTAGAAGGAATTTCTAGTCTGCTTTCCCATCTGACATTTCTTGAACATAGTGTTAGTAGGCTTTACTAGATTAGGAAGATATCTGACTGCTTGAGTAGATCTTATCTTAACAATGTTATCAAAGTTTACATGACACAACCTCCTATGCCACAACCAACTTACATCAATTTGAGAAATTAAACAACTTTCACTATCAGGACTCAAGTGAAAGATATTACCTTTTGTCTTTGTACCTTAAGAAATCATATTTCCAAAACTTCCCCTTATTATGTAGTTACCATCCTTGAACTAAAGATTGTAACCCTTGTCTACCATCTGTCCAACACTCAACAAGTTATGCTTTAAGCCTTCTACATAAAGAACATCATCAGTATTGTGCTTACCACAAAAAGAAATAGTGCCTCTACCATGAATCACACCAGAAGTGTTGTCTCCAAATATTACAACACCACCATCATAGGTTTTCCAAGCTTACAAAATTTATTTTGTCACCAGTCATATGATGTGAGCATTCGCTATCAATTACCCACTCATCCTTTTCTTTGATTTTTTCTACAAGAGATTTCTCAACATTCACATTATTAGTAGATTCAATGAACACCTTACCATTTTATTTGATGGAAATAAATACCCATTCATCTTCATTTTTAGTTTCTTTATCAGATTCATCATTAGTAACACCTTCTTCAGCATAATAGAATTTCTTTTGAAATCTAGTCTTCTTAGGTTTGTATTTAGAAACTCTTTCAGGACATCTTGATGAAAAATGACCTATTTTACTGCAAGAAAAACATTTGATAGGTAAATTTCCTTTTGACTTACCATGACTCTGGCTTCTCTTTTCACGATCAATGCTTCTAGTTCTTCTAATTCCTTTTCTTCATCTTCAATATTTTTCATCCCATTTTCATATTTGAATTTCCTTTTAGAGATCTCTCCCAGATTGTATCTCTGTTGGCTTTTTTCTGGATACAATAGCTTTGAATGCAGACTTGGTATTAGGAGTAGATTTACCAAATTCACTTAACTCAAAGGCAACAAGTTTTCCAATCAGCATGTCTCTTGTCACATTTGTCACTATCCTGATTTCATCAATAGCATGAACTCTTGTTTTGTAGGAGGGAGGCATAGATCTAAGTATCTTAGCTACAATATCTTTTTCATCCAAGGTTCCACTGAGACATCTAATGCTCATCACTAGTTCATTTATTTTTTGACAGAAAGAGAGGATGTTCTCATCTTCACTCATCTTCACTCATCTTCATGTCTTCCCACTTGCCTTTTAAACTTTGTAGCTTAGCACTTTTCCCTAGTGTATCTCCTTCATACAATGTCTCCAAATTTTTCCAGATCTCATGTATAGTCTTCAATCCTATCACATTTTTCATCTTTGAATCTGTCAAAGAACTCAACAATGCTTCAATAGCCCTAGTATTAACTTCTACTTGCTTGATCTCATCTTTCGAGGAGGGACCATTCCGAGGAATAGTATATGCACTCTATGTGATCTTCAAAAAAGGTTCTCCAATGCACTTCAAATGATACTCCATTCTGACTTTTCATAATGAGTAGTTTGTACCATCGAATCTAGGAATATCCTTCTTGTATGATGCCATCTCAGATCACCTCAAGTTGTTAGGATTCTTCAGAGGAACCCACTCTAATACAAATTGTTGGAAAAACAAGGATAGACAACTGAGAGGGGGGTGAATCAATTGTAACCAAAATCAAACTTAGTCAACATTAATCAATCTTCAATCTCATATCTAATAATTAACAGTGCAAGCATAAATCAATAACACATTAGAGACACATGAACACCAAGATTTTTTACGTGGAAACCTTATTAGGGGAAAAACCACAGTGGATGTTAGTCCACAAGATTATACCATGTTAGAAGTATAATGAAGAATGAATAAGGAATGCACTTGCATTCAAGCACACTACCTAGAGCACACTGCTCAGAGGAAGGCTCACTACCTTACATACAATAATCAGATTAAATCCATTTGATGAACATGAACTGAGAAATTAGCTTCTTCACAAGCCTGATTACACTTCGAGTTAGGCATAATTACACTTTGCTCAACCTTATTCACACTCTTCTCTACTGCTGAATGATTTGACCTTTATTTGAACATTCAATTTTCATACACACACCGAGCATTTCCCAAAAAGAGGAAAAAAACAACTCATATATATGCTACATAGATTTACATCAACTACACTATCGGCCAAAAATAAAGAATAAATTACAACTATTGACCTTAATACATAAATAAATCTTAATGTGCACCAAAACAAGTCGATCACAACATAGTGAGGACTCAAATAAACACCTTCAAACATGCCAAACAATAAAATATTAATCTTCATGGATTCACAACATGCTACCACCATCATGTTAGCCAAGAACATGAAAACTCAAGCACACATCAGAAAAATCTTTGATCACGAACACTTCGATCAATGTGGATGTACATAAATGATATAGCATGATCTAGAATTATCCATGAATGTCACAGGGAAATGCGCAACAATTGAAATTTCTAGACTTTCATCCTCTTCTTCCAAGAACACCTGCTACAGTAACAAAGTGACTATAGGAACATAAAACTTCATAACTCTCTCAAATCTTGATGTGTACCATTGAAAATTTTAGACAACACACTAGATAGACTCAGCAAAAAATGTTTTAATGCGCACCACCTGATTATCAGCTTACAACACTTTCCTCCACTTTGACCTTCTCAGCTTCACTGGCTGCCTATAATATGTTTACTATAATTTTCTCAATATTTTTGATATATACAACCTTCAGAATCACTAATGCTAATAGTGTTGACATCAATGACAACCACATATCAACAACACAACCACAACATCCAACATCATTTATGGTGGATTGGGTTATTTCTTCATCCTTGGCTTCACTTGTTTTGCTACTTTCAACATTGATGTGATATTCCCCATCAAAGTCTTTTCCCCAAGGGTTCCCTTCTTAAAACATTTTTGCTCTTGTTCTAGGGGTCATAGGTGATTGTTCTAATTTTTAACCCAAGATAAGATAATGTATGAGACATAGTACTAGGATGTAATGAAAAGGATATGATTCTAATATGAGATATGAAAATGGTATGGTACGATGTGACAAGCTAATAGTGCAAGACCTCAAAGGCAGCTCTAGGTCTAGAGTTGGTTATGATGTAAATGCTTTACTTGTGTGATGATGGATAGACACAAGGACCAATGATCAAGAGAGGGTATTTAGGAGATGATGGACTCCAAAAATATTTACCTACTCTAGGATAATGGTATGTTTCCCTAACTCAAGGATGATGGACCTTAAGTGATGTGGGTGATAGATAGGCAATGGTTTGATTTCAAGACCTAGGAAGAGTAGCCTAAGTGCAAGCTAAAGGTTTAATTTTGGATATGCAATAATGGATGTGCAAGGACTAGGTGGAATACAAAGACTAGGTGGAATGCAAGGGTTAAGTGGAATACAAGGTCTTTGGAATGCAATGACTAGATGGTATGTAAAGGGCTAAGTGGAATGCAAGGATTGAAAAATCAGAATTGAAGGATGATTTCTCCAATCTAAGTGATAAGTTCATTTTAGATGTTTTTGGGTATTTGACCTTTTAGGGTTTGCAAAGTTGAGATGTTACAAATTACTAGGTGTGATTTTTATTTGAGTTGTAGTTTTTAACACACATGCAAGACATAGCAGACAAAATGTTCAATTTTTTTTTGTGAAAATTTTGGATTTCAAGATAAGAAAAATTATGCACAATCCTAGGGTTGGCAAGGACAATATTTATTAGATCCCACTTGGATTAATCTAGTTGCACTTACTCTTAGTGGATGAATTATAAGCTTGGCCACACTGTCTCCCCCTTACACGACACTCACTCCTCGGGTCAAACAAGCTTCGAGTTCTCATGAATCTCCCATGATGAGCTCTACATTTGTAATAAGAGCCGCAAGAACGTGGGATGGAATGAGAGGTAGTCCCTCTTGTACTGATAAGTAGAAGGATTTTGGAAACTAGAAAAAATAGGTGTCTAGTAAAGGCATCTATTCAAGTGGTTATACATGTGGTAAGATTAGCTCTAATAAGGGGGATTCCCAGCGTGTAGAGGTTACGCTCTACAAGGTTTATGGGGATTCACTTGTCCGCATAACACATACACACTCATGGCACTTGAAATTTTCTCAAGCACCCATTTTATATACCAGTTGGAGGTAGCTTGGGTTTAGCCTAATATCGGTTGGGTTGTTCCCTTGGGGTGAGTAATTTTTCCCACCAAGTCAGATCCTCTAAGGGATTAAACACATATAGAGGTGATGGGTCTAGATTTTGATCACCAAGTTTGCATAAGGTAAGCATACTCCTTGTGAATATTTATTCATGAACCACTTTTTCCTTCATGGTTTCTCTTTAGTTCGTGGCTTCACCTTTTTTTGGTATCCTTCACAGCTTCTCAGCAGTCACCATGTGGTGTCCTATCGAACCTTTCTTTTGGGCCATATCACTTTTCTTTTGTCGAGCTCAATTTTTTTTATGCGTGGCCTCCGCTTGTTTCTTTCCAAGTCAGGTCCACACTGTAGTTTCTTTTACTAGGATTTTTTACACGTGGCTTCCTATCGGATCTTTCTTTTAGGCCGTCTCACCTTCCTTTTGTCGGGCTTTGTTTGTTTCATGTGTGGCTCTCGTTCATGCATCCATTATCTCAGGTTCAATGCTTGTGCATTAGTCTCCATTTCAATGTCACGTGTTCTCTTCTTCTGCTATTGTGTGGCCCATGTCTTCTCAAGATGTGCTTGATGGCATGCTACTAGATGATCTTTCTATTAGTGTTAGCTCAAGAAAAACCTGATTGTTGATGGATTCGCTGATGCATCTTTCATGTTGGGGTCCTCAAGCGATGGATTGGCTTATTTAAGCAGTCTTTTCCTCATTTTATTGGTTGTTGTTAGATGGATAAAAATTTCTCAAGCATTGGGAATTAGCCTCTGTAGCATTTTCTATTGAACTTGAACTCGCAGACTGTGCCATTAAATTTGGCCTTTCTATTTTCATGCATTTAATAGGACATTAAACTATGCTTGTATTTTATAGAATATATGAACGTCTATTTCAAGATTTTGTAATCTTTATATAGCTTAATATAATATGAATCATTTTGCTACTCTTTTGTGTTAGCTTATGTTGTATGGATTATACTATGAAAATGGTTTGATGTTCTTATGTTTGCAGTGTTGGGAATCATCTATTTGATAAACACTTGTTACTATTCGAGCCTTTGTCTTAGCATTGTGCTTAATTAATTACTTTCTGATTTGGCGCATCACCTTAGCTTAGGTTTGTCTATTTTACGTTCATCTTCTTACCCTTTTCCTCCCCCTCATAAAAAAATGAAGAGCCAACTTCGATACAAACCTGGAGGTCACTGAGCTAGTCACATAAGTCCCCCAATAGCTAAGTTTCCCATAAGGCCGCTACCTACAAACTTTTGCATCAACAACTATTTTTTTGGCATGCCCAATGGGACACAAACTAACACATTCACTTGATCAAATAGGAATTTATGAGCCATAGGCCTGTCACTAGGTCTCAAACTACAAGAATTCCTGGCCTGCTTGTACCACCATTGGTTTCAGTCCAGGCGAGAGGTCGGTAGGCTAATACTTCACCTCCCTATTCTCCTCCATCTCTTGTGCCAATGGCTGCTAGAAATTATGTAGCCTGGGATGCTGGTAGTCCTTTGATAGCACCTATGCCTCCTATAGTGTGGGCTCCAATCCTAACTTCTTCTTTAAAGTTTTTCCCTAAGTTCTCTAGGGATGATTCAAAAAATTTGACAAAGCACTTACAAGACGTAGTTGATGTCTATCTAGTGCATGGAATTAATAATGAGAATGTGGCTTTGCGATTGCTCTCCACCTCTTTCAAAGGGAAGGTGTTAAACTAGTATCGTACTCTTCCAGCTAATACAGTTGCCACTTGGGATCATCTTGGAGATCCTTTCTATAAGTGCTTCTCAAATAGTGGTGACAGATCCTCGCTATATTACTAGCTCGCTCATATAAAGCAAGCTCCCCATGAAGCTTTGGCTAATTTCAATGCTCGGTTTCATTCAACTTGGCAAAGAGTTCCTATCAATAGTCGACCACCTCCAGATCTTCCGTTCATGTTCTATTTAAAGTCTATAAATGTTGATATTTCTATGATGCTACAAGCTCTCGACAGAAATACCCTACTCGATGCATATAGCCTTGTCATCATTGCAGAGAAAAATCTTATTACTATCATAAAATTGGCGTTGAGACCTATCATGCCATTATTCCTAGAATCAACCACAACATAACTAGAGGTAGCTTCAATTAGCATTCTTGCAACTCCCCAGTCTATGTATGTGTACCCAGGAATGACGTCAAGTGTGGCTCCAGTGCCTTACCCCTAATAGCTGAAGTGAATGACATGAAGGAGCATATGTAAACCATGACAAATGAATTGACCAGTATGAAGCGACAACAATATATCTAGCAGAAGCCTTCTTACCAAAACTACCAGGGCGGGAAGGATCCTTTCCAACCGAGCCAGTGAAAAGATAGATCACACAGCAATACCCAAGCTTAATAGAACAATAAAAAAATCCATGTGACTATGTCGATGCAAACCATCTATCATAGTTCAAGCAAGGAGCTAGTAGCAGGACAAAACAATCTTGCCAAGGAGACTAATGGATGGTGCTTCCCTTGCAATGATGCACATATGCCCCAAAATTTTCCATGAGGGAATTTATAATAGAGAATAGCAAAGCAATGAAGTCAAGGCATCATGCTTGATCATGAAGGTCATACACAAGATTCTCAGCAAATGGACAATGCAGTTCTCACTGCTCAAAAGTAAGGAATGTCTACAGAGCAGGAGATAGAAATAGCTCCAAACTAGACACTTTTTTCTTGGATGGAAGGAGAGGAGTCGACATTCCTGAATGATATTCTGGTAACCTAAGTGTTGCAAGTATAGTTGGATTACAATACTCATTCCAAGTGGAGTCTCACTAGAGAATTCACATCTTTGCAAACTAAAGGGTCACCTAATTTGATGCCCAATCCATCAGCAAATTTGTCATCAATTCCATAGCAGTCTAAGGTGGTTGTTCCCAGTCCCATGAATCCACCTCTTTGGAAGATAAGCTGCCATTACCACCTTGGCATTGCCAAATATCCAGATGCACCAGCTACAAGGAAAAATGAGCAAGCTACCATAACTCATTAGTCATGAAAGCCATTCGACATGGTGGAACAACTAAAGAAATCCTTTGCTAATGTTTCTTTGTGGGATATTCTAGCCATCCTGGAGCAAAAGCTGCTATTACAGAAGGCATTATCAGGAGAAAAAGACATGAATATGCTTGAGCAGCCCTCAAAAGATAAGACATTTGGGTCGGACCTAGATAGAGTTCTAGAAAGTCAAAAAGGAGAGTAAGCCTAAACCCAATACTTTCTTTCTAAAACTTATCATTGGTAACAAACTACTACATAATTGTATGATTGACTCTAGTGCTAGCACCACCGTCATGCCTAAGCAAGTAGCTGAAGCTCTAGGAATTGAATACGAGCCTCTAAAAAAGGGAGTCATGCAACTCGGAAGAAATAAGGTTTAAACCGTTAGAGTAATCAAAGGATTTCCTATGAATTTTTTTTCTTGTCCCAACATTATTGTGAATCAAGACACTGTGATGATTGACATCCCTCCTTTGTTCAGGATATGTCTGTCCTAAGAATTCACTACAAATGTTGGAGGTTATCTAGCATTGGATTGCTCACACCTGATCCTAAGAACCAAGCATGGAGCTAAGATGAAGTTATTGTCAGAATCTTTTCATTCTAAACATGTGGCTGATGAAGCCATGATCAATTTTGAGGTAGCACATACCTCAATCACTTTCGGAGAGATGCTCAATGTCGAACTCCTTGAGGAAGAAGCAAGAAATTCCTGGATAGAGAAAGAAGAAACTCTTTTAAATGAATTCATAGACACAGATCCTTTTGGAAACTATCATGCAACTGGGCTAGGAACATATGTCATACATGAAGAGGACAAGATAATACCCAGTGTGACTAAAGAGTTCAGAGGTGAAGCATCCTCATAATTATGGACCTTGCACTTTGACGGAGTAAGATGCAAAGTAGGAGTCGGTGTAGTAATATGTTTAATATCTCCATCCAAAGAAAATACTTTAAGGTCTTACCATTTCCAGTTCGCATGCTTGAAGAATGAAGCTAAATATGAAGGCATTGTTCATAGCTTGAGCTTAGCAAAACGAATGGGTGCAAAGCAAATACGGGTGTTCAAAGATTCAAAATTGGTCATCAACCAAATCTGAGGGTTATCTACCACCAAGAATTTTTGTATACAATCATACCGACACAGGGTCTGGGATCTGATTGAAGGCTTCGAAGCATTCAAAATCCAAGTCGTACCTAGACAGTAGAACTTTGAAGTAGACCAAATGGAAACTATCAGATCTTAGTTTGATCCAACTTCCAAGTTAATTAACAACAAACATTGAATGTGAGAGATCATATGGCCTGTAGTCCCAAATAATGATCAAGACTGGCAATTTTTTGATAGTGATTCTCAGATCATGTCATTTCTCTTGTTGTCTAGAGAATTGTTTGACCAATTACAGTTGAAGATCACTGAGGCCTATGAGGATCAAGTAATCCAGCTAAAATCAAACAAGCTCCCCAAAGGTCTAGTTACTCTTGAGATTCTTTTTTATTATGATGATGCAAAGAAAGACAAGAGAAAGCTTGTAGCTGATAAAGGTGACTATACCGATTTGCACATCAGAGAAGATAAAAATCTTAAGGTCAGAAAAGGAGTCTCACAAAAGAATAAAGAAAGGTAGAAATTTTTTTGTGAGGAGTATCTGAGTGTGGTAGCAAGGTCATATAATAATATTAACGGATATGATCCCGAGATTATCCAACATACCATTGAGCTACTAGAGGGAGAAAAACCCTTACGTCAAAGGAAAAGGCTAGTAAATCCAAAGATCGAGTCGCTAATGTCACAAGAATTAAATAAGTTGATTGCATTTTGGATAGTGTTCCTGATCAAACACAACACTTGGGTGTCTAACCTAGTTCTGGTCTGGAAGAAGAACAGTGATATACGACTGTGCATGTACTTTCAAGACTTGAATAGAGCGTCCCTAAAGGACCACTACCCCTTTCCTTCCATGGAGGTAATTCATCAAATAGTTACAGGTTCCGAGATATTTTCAATGCTGGATGGTTTCTTCGGCTATAATAAGATTCATGTGAAAGAGGAGGACCAACACAAAATGACATTTACTACTAAGTGGGGGACATACGGTTATGCTAAAATCCCTTCATAATTTCAAATTTCGGAGCCACTCTCCAACAAGCTATGGACATTGCCTTCAAGGATTTGATACATAAGATCATTATTAGTTATCTTGATGACCTTATGATGTTTTCAAAATCTATCGAGGATCATTTTGATCATCTCGAGCTTGTCTTCCAGAAATGCCAAGAGTTTTGAATTTATTTGAACCCGAATAAATATGTGTTTGGGGTCCCACAAGGGAAGTTGTTGGGTTATTTCATTTCAAAGGAAGGTATTTCCATTCATCCAGAAAGAGTTAGAGCGATCAAGGAACTCCCTCTACCTGTCAACAAAAAAGGAGTTCAATATTTTTTGGGCAAGGTTAATTTCATCAACCGGTTCATAATAGGCTTTGCAGGGATCATTCATCCCATCACCTTGATGTTGAAAAAAGACTAGATTTTCAAATGGATAGCGGAAGCTACAAAATCTTTCGAACAGATAAAGGAGGTCATCTCTTCTTCTCTTGTGTTGATCAATCTGGATTTGTCAAAATACTTCATTATGTACCTCTTTGGTGGTAGCATGAGTATCGCTATTATATTGATACAAAAGGATGATGAAGATAAAAGAGAATCACCTATTTCCTTCTATTCATGCACTCTGAAAGATTATGACATGAAGTAAAACTTTGTGGAGAAGCAATCTTTTGCTATTGTAAAGGGGTTGAAGAAGTTCTAATACCTCATATCATGCAACAAGGTGATTTTTTTTGTGTCACACCCTAATGTGTGAGAATAAATTATGGAAGGTGAAATCAGTGAGAAGCGGGCTAACTAGATAACCAAAATTCTTGAGTATGACACTGAGATCAAGCCAGTCAAAATTGTGAAGGAGTTCGACCAATCTGCGAGACCAAAGATTCTGGGGTTCTTCATTCCATGGGTGAAATATCCCCATGAGTTGCCAAACTATGAATATTTATTCACACACTGCGTTATCCTTCACGGTTTATCTTCAGTTCACATCTTCACCTTTTTTTGGTATCACTCACAGCTTCTCGGCAATCACCATGTTGCATCCTATCAAAGCTTTCTTTTGGGCCATAGCGCTTTTATTTTTCCAAGCTCCATTTTTTTTACGCATGGCCTCTGCTTGTTTCTTTCCGAGTCGGTCCCACACTGTATTTTCTTTTGCTGGGGTGTTTTACACGTGGCTTCCTATCGGATCTTTCTTTTGGGCCGTCTCACCTTCCTTTTCTTCGGCTCCATTTTTTTGACGTGTGACGCTCGTTCGTGCATCTGTTATCTCAGGTTCGACGCTTGTGCATCGGTCTTTGTTTCAATGTCGTGTGTTCTCTTCTTCTACTGCTATGTGGCCCATGTCTTCTCAAGATGTTCCTTCTTGCATTCTTTTGGATGAAGTTTCTGTCGGTTCCGGCTCAATAAAATCTTGATATTTGATGGCTTACTTGAGGCATATTTCTTGTTGGGGTTCTCAAGTGGTGGACTAGATTATTTAAGTAGTCGTTTCCTCATTTTATTGGTTGTTGTTAGATGGATAAAAAATTCTCGAGAACTGGGAAATAGCCTTTGTAGTGTTTTCTATTGAACTTGAACTCGCAGACTATGCCATTCAATTCAGCCTTTTTGTTTTCATAAATTTGATAGGACATTAAACTATGCTTGTATTTTCTGGAATATATGAATGTCTGTTTCAAGCTTTTGTAATCTTTATGCAGCTTAATATAATACGAATCATGTTACTACTCTTTTGTGTTAGCTTATGTTGTATGGATTATACTATGCAAATGGTTTGATATTCTTATGTTTGCAGTGTTGGGAATCATCTATTTGATAAGCACTTGTTACTATTTGAGCCTTTATCTTAGCATTGTGCTTAATTAATTCCTTTTCTAATCTAGCACATCGCCTTAGCTTAGGTTTTTTTTTTTTATGTTCATCTTCTTACCCTTTTCCTCCCCCCCATATAAAATGAAGAGTCACCTTCAATAAAACCCCAGAGGTCACTTAGCTAAGCGC
Source organism: Sequoiadendron giganteum (assembly GCA_007115665.2). Taxonomy (NCBI): domain Eukaryota; kingdom Viridiplantae; phylum Streptophyta; class Pinopsida; order Cupressales; family Cupressaceae; genus Sequoiadendron; species Sequoiadendron giganteum. The sequence continues at coordinate 202,393,481 of CM021110.1, read as the reverse complement.
ATAAGTCCCCCAATAGCTAAGTTTCCCATAAGGCTGCTTCCTGCAAAATTTTGTGTCAACACTCCCTACCATCTCAAGCATAACAAATAGTGTCTATTCATCCCCTAGTTAGATCTACACGAGAGAATACAATTGTTCATTTTAAAGAAACAATTGAAGTGTTTTCTAATCTGAAAGACAATTGGTTTCAAGATCATGTCTTCGACAAATTTCTTGCACAATGTCATTAGTAGTTTTGATTTTTACTCTTCGAAAAAATGTCTTGCACAAGCTAGAAAAATATTAAATTAGCCCCCCTCCTCAAGAAAAATCAAAACATAACTAAAATAAAAATTTCCAAATTAAAATCTTAAAATTTTATCCTAAGGTTAAAATTAAATCTAAAATTAACCTAGATTACAAATAACTAAACTAAAACTAAATTGATAAAATTAATATTAAAAATTATCTAGTTGGAAAAAGAAATGATACTAAAGCTAATTTAAAATTAAAACTAAAAACTAAATTAATTTAAAAACTAAAACCTAAAATAGCATTTAAATTATTAAAAAATCTAAATTAAAAAATTAAAAACTAAAGCTAAAATTAAAACCGAAACTAAAGCTAAATTACTAAAATTAGTATTAAAGTTAATCTAAATTTAAAAACTATGTTAAAACTAAATTTAAAATCTAAACCTAAATTAGAAATTAATCTAACTAGTTAGAAATTAAAATCTAAATTAAATTACATTCATCTAAATTAAAACTTAAACTAAAAACTAAATTAAAAATCAAAACTAAAGCTAAATTGAAAATTAAAATTAAATAAAAACTAAACCTAAATTTAACCGAGAGCGCCTGTGAAACTCAAAAGCATAGACAAGGTAGGTAAGCCATTTAATGAAATGCTTATGAATGGATGTACAAAGACAAGGTGTATGGACCACTTGACAAAGATTAGCTCAGAGAAATGCACAATGATTACAAGTCATGCACAAAATGGATTTATTGAAAAATCCAAGAAACCTTCAAGAAAATTGTAAGGTAGTGATGAGCACATAAGTCATTTGACAAAGTCCCTCAAAGAAATGTGATCTATTGGAATGGAATAATGGTAAGATATGCATAGTATGGTGTAAGCAGGGTCATGTAGCAATTAACACACAAGAGGAAGTTGAAACTTGCAGATGTCAAGGAAGGGAAGGTACGAACCAAAGAAGGTTAGGAATGGTAGCATGGATGAAATTTATTTAGTAAAAAGATCCTAAAGAAACAACAAGGGTGTGATTAGAAGAAAGAAGAACAAAGGACTAAAGATGTGTTAAGAGGGAATAAGATGTTGGCCACACATTTCAATGGGGATGGCACAAAAAGAAAGATCACAAATTATGATCAGGAGACAACATAAGTGGGCTGCGATTAGGCTATCTACCCTCAATATTTTGCATGCAAAATAGCATGGGAATATTGCAAAAATAAAGATTAGACTAACTAGAAACATATCTATTCTTTATGTCCAAAAATAGCATGGGAATCTATTCTCAATATTTTTCATGCAAACTGAAAACTTTCATTATATCCTACAAAAAAAGTGTTGAACCATGCAAAAAAACTTTGATTTTGTTCATCTCAAGCCATAAATCAAAATGATTTTTCTTACTAGTTATTGAACTGAAACCTGTAATCAATAATAAAAATAGTAGGATTCTATAATTAGAGGCAAAATCAAAATTCTCACAATATTATGCAAATACATGACCATGTTCTTTGTCAAGTCAAATGCATAATATGAATATGCTCCCTGTAGAAATAATCATGCAACCGTAAACTATAGACATGCAGCCTTCACGTCGGGTTCACCATTTGTAAGAGCCATAAAAGGCATGATTCTATGAACAAGAATCACCATTTCATGCCCACATCAATAGAGCTTGTTCTATAATGAAAACAAAAAATCAAAATATGACTGTGAATCCTATACTAAATGAAAATCTATATTCAAAAGAACATCATCTCCATTGTTATCCTAATGCCAAAGTCTTGAGTTTTACACATTTAGTGCTCTCAGATTTTGCAAGCACAAAAATGCAACAAGAGGTATGTTGCATCTCAAAAATGCAAGTTTGAACCACAAGAGGTTTCCAAGCTCTCACAATGCTTTTGGCCAACGTACAAGGCCAATCGATGCAATTGAACCTTCTTCTCTTTAGGTTCTGCTAGACCAAGGAAAGTGTACCTAATGAATGATGCAGATTTAAATGTGCTTCCTATGAAATAATCTACCCACAATGGCAAAGGGAAGTGGACAGATAAAATCACTACAACTACTCCTACTCCTACTACACAAATGAAAGGTTTTAAAAAAGTTGTTTGTATATAAAATTAATTCTCTGGGTTGTGGCAGATCAGTGCCTTCTATCCACATGGGCAATGGAGTCAAAATTAAAAAAAATTGTGTGTTTCCTTCTTTGGTTTAATTCTAGTTGTTAGGAACTCTGAAAATAAAATTCCAATTACTGGAATACAACTTCATTTATTTACATCCTACATAAATAGTGTTGGAAAGTTTCTTAACCTGGCTCTTCTTTAACCACCCAAAAGAAATCCTAAAATTGTAGTGACTTATTTGAAGGGATTTAATTCTGACTTACAGACACCAACAAATAGAAATCACACAAAATGGGAATTCATTATGATAAATTAGAGATTGTACTTGATATGCTGATTTAAAAAATTAAAGGATCTCAAGTTGGAGAGAACCAGATAAAAGAAAGTAAATTATTACAACACAACAACTAAAACAGGAAAGTTTTCACTGGTTAAAAACATTAATCTCCATTGCTTTGTTTCAAGAAAGATCTATACATTTTTTACATTCCTAGTCAGAAAAACCTCCTTCCTACTCTAACCCCTTACAAAACTGATTTTCAAAGTATTTATACAATTCATACCAGGCGTCATGACCCTTCATTTTCTATAATAGCCGTTTGAAATTTGTTAGCCAGAATTTAAAATATTTAATTAAGTTTCCTTTCGACAAATTAAATATTTTTGAGTATAGTCGAGCTTTTAAAAAATTTCACTTTAATAAGTTCTCCCGCCTTTACATTTATTTCCCCATGGCTTTTATTTCTTTTACTGCTCTACCGCGGGTTTGAATTTTCCACCCACGGTTATGCGGTGACCGGTTGTTCTACCTGCTTCACTGCCCTACCACAGTCTTCATTTTTCCTATCCATGGTATAGCGGTAACCATACTGACAGTTACCTCTGCCATCTGTTGACTACCCACCGCACCGTCACGGTCTATGTTTTGACTGTGCGGTATCACGGTGACCTTTCACTAACCTCCAACTGTTATCTCCTATTTACTGCCCAACTTCTGGCTATGTCTCCACCATCCATAGTATCATGAATCGATTCATTGACCACCATCTCACCATCTATCTCCTTTCACTGTCGGCTAACCACTACCGCAATCACCGTGGTCTTCTCTGGAGCCCTCTGCGGTGTCATGGTGACTGTTTGCTAACTGTTCACATGCTGGTGGCTTACCGCCCACTGCAATACCATGGTCTATGTTTAGACCATGTGCGGTGGCATAGTAAGCGCTTTACGATTGCCCCTTAACTACCACCCACTACTTGCTTTGCTGACCACTTTCATCCTTTGCTCATGGTTACTGCACCACCGCAATCAGTTTGATGACTACCAGTGACAAAGCAGTAGGAAACAAAAGATAGAAATTTCAAAGGGTATAAGGTAGCGGTATTAAAAATATAAGGCGTTTTAGCATTTTGGAAGGCAATGAAACGAATTGTTTATGAAAATATAGGAAAATGGATGCAAATGAATAAACTCCTTTACGATTTTGAAAGAAATTTTGGGTTCTAACAATGGCTCCTGTTGGGGATGAGTGATTTTGCAAATCACTGCAAGATTCCTGAAACTACTGGGAGAGCAGACCAAGCAAAGACATGAAAAATGAAGGCAATGGTAGATGAAGGGAATGAAGAAATGAATGATATGAAAAAGGAGAAAATGGAGAATGGAAAACCCTACACTATTGTACATGGAAAGGAAAGCAAACGCTTTCAACAAGGGCACCTCTGAGAATGTCCATGTATTGGCAAACCCAGACCCTTCAAAAACTACTGTGCATGGAAGAGAATGATTAAAGAGGTTTGTTAGGAATTTTCCATGCACTGGCAATCCCTAATCCTCTATGTCTACTATGATTCAAAATCAAACCACAAAGGATGGCCCCAGGCCACCCAAAAAATAAAAACCTGCACTTTCCTTTGTCATAGACCTTATTTTGTTTAAAGCTCATCAGGTTTCTTTTTAAAATGTCCATTCCACCTATCCTACAACATGCATTGTCATTAAAAACCTCCAAAAAAGAATTGTATTCAGCCTGAAACATACCACTCTGTAGTTCATCATATAATAAATATTTGTCACCCTCAGCATACAAAATGTATCCACTTTCAACAAAAGATTCATAGGCCTGCTCATTATCATATGTTAATGAATGATCAAGCAGCTGCACTGGGACCTAAAAATCTGAATGCTTTTCTTGGAAATCAAAAAATTCTCATTAATATTTTATGAAATAATCAAATCAAAATTACTTTCCATTTCTTTTCTATCATCAGTTGGCATTGACACACACATTTGATCCATACAATATTCTTTATACATACTTAAATCAACAAATGTTGAACACTTATCATCAATGATATGGAAACCAACATCTTCCTCTTGTAGGCAAAAATTATTCAAGTCACATACCTCTTCTTGGACATACATGGATCTTTGATCAGCTTCAAATAATTCCTCATCACTGTGAGAGATGCACATGGGGTCATATGAATTATTACATTCACTATTAAAACAAATGTAAATTGGAGCCAAAACTTTGGAATAATCTTTATGTGCACATCTCTAGTATTCAAGAGTCAATAAATCTGAAACTTTCTCACTGTTGAGTGAACATATTTCATCTAGATCTCCTGCTATTTCTCCAACTTCTTGATCTCCATATGAACTACAACAATCATCCTATTGTAGATCAACGTCCACAATTTCATCTTCATAATCTGTTATGCAAGAGAGACTCTCCATATGTTCATTGTTGGAAGGCATGATATCTTCTTATATTTCAACTTCTGAAACATTGTTGATGTACTCCCTAGATGATGTGTCCCCACCAATATCATTAATGTTGCAATCATCTTCTAAATCTAAAAAATTGTCATTATAAATTCTAGTAGCACATGCTTCCTTTGTTTGTTGCATCGTTTGAGCATCCATGATATCACTAATAGATTTATTATTGCCAGTATCCTGTACCTTGTCCCAAGCATGGAATCAATAAATTTATTTACTATATCAATGGCTTGTTGTTTTAATGACTCTAACTGAAAAATTGATTCAGCCTCTGATGCTCTTAGAAATTGTGCAACAAATGTGGGTCTTGTGGGCTTAAAATGAGGAGGTAATTGCATACAGACATCTACCATCTTGTTGTATAAAAAATCATAGATTATCCCTTATATCTCCTTATATCAAAAAAAACATCCACAAGATTTTTTCCTCTCTCTTCAATTTGAATATACTCATCGAAAGTACTTTTTTGTGAATAGAGTACATTACCTTTGTTTCCAGAGTTCTCAATTGCATCATGGGGCACTTGTGGTGTCCAATATCTCATGACATTTGTGTCTTCATTCTTACTACATGATGAACCATTCGGTGATGTATGTTGAACACTTTTGACTCCCAATTGCAGCAATTGTTGGTTGCCTTGTAGCATCTGTTGGTCCAATTGTAGCCTTTGTTGTCTCAATTCCTTCAACTCTCTTATTCAGTGTTGTCCTCTTTCTGCTTCTGCCATGTTGACAAAATGTTACTGCTCCAAAACATCCATGCATTATATATCAAATTAAAACAAAGTTGCCACCTAATTTTCCAAAATTAGGAAAATGAAAAAGATTTTGATATTGTTTTTGTTTGCCCCCAGCGGAATCTCCAAAAAAAAATATAAAAATTTGCTAACTCAATAAATGGATAGGCTAAAAAAACTTTCCTGAGTAATTCCCTAGTAGTGTCGCCAAACTGTTGGGTCTCAAAAATGTAGGTTTGAACCATGAGAGGTTTCCAAGCTCTCACAACACTTTTGGCCAATGTACAAGGCCAATCGATGCAATTGAACCTTCTTCTCTTTAGGTTCTATTAGACCAAGGTGGGTGTACCTAATGAATGATGCATATTTAAACGTGCTTCCTGTGAAATAATCTACCCACAATGGCAAAGGGAAGTGGACAGATAAAATCACTACAACTACTCTTACTCCTACTACACAAATGAAAGGTTTTGAAAAAGTTGTTTGTATATAAAATTAATTCTCTGGGTTGTGGCAGATTAGTGCCTTCTATCCACATGGGCAATGGAGTCAAAATTAAAAAGAGTTGTGTGTTTCCTTCTCTGGTTTAATTCTAGTTGTTAGGCACTCTAAAAATGAAATTCCAATTAATGGCATACAACTTCATTTATTTACATCTTACATAAATAGTGCTGGAAAGTTTCTTAACCTGGTTCTTCTTTAACCACCCAAAAGAAATCCTAAAATTGTAGTGACTTACTTGAAGGGATTTAATCCTGACTTATAGACACCAACAAATAAAAATCACACAAAATGGGAATTCATTCTGATAAATCATAGATTATACTTGATATGCTGATTTAAAAAATTAAAGGATCTCAAGTTGGAGAGAACCAGATAAAAGAACGCAAATTATTGCAACACAACAACTAAAACAGGAAGGTTTTCACCAATTAAAAACATTAATCTCTATTGCTCTGTTTCAAGAAAGATCTGTACATTTTTTACATTCCTAGTCAAAAAAACCTCCTTCCTACTCTAACCCCTTACAAAACTGATTTTCAAAGTATTTATACAATTCATACCAGGCGTCATGACCCTTAATTTTCTATTATAGCCGTTTGAAATTTACTAGCCAAAATTTAAATTATTTAATTAAGTTGTCTTTCAGAAAATTAAATATTTCTGACTATAGTCGAGCTTTTAAAATTTTCCACTTTAATACGTTCTCTCGCCTTTATCTTTATTTCCCCATGGCTTTTATTGCTTTTACCACTGTACCACGGGTTTGACTTTTCCACCCACGATTATGCAGTGATTGACTGTTCTACCTACTTCACCACCCTACCATGGTCTTCATTATGCCTATCCGCGGTATAGCGATAACCATACTGACCACTACCTTCGTCATTTGTTGACTGCCCACCGCACTGCCATGGTCTATGTTTTAACAGCGCATGGTATCACGATGGCCTTTCACTGACCGCCAACTATTATCTCATGTTTACCGCCCAACCATCAGCTATGTCTCCACCATCCATGGTATCACGGCATCGATTCATTGACCACCATCTCACCATCTATCTCCTTTCACCATCTACTAACCGCTACCATAGTCACCGCAGTCTTCTTTGGAGCCCTCTGCGGTGTCACGGTGATTATCTACTAACTGTTCACATGTTGGTGGCTCATCACCCACCACAATACCGCGGTCTATGTTTAGACCACATGCAGTGGTGCGGTAAGAACTTTACGGTTGCCCCTTAACCGTGACCCACTACTTGCTTTGCTAACCACTATTAGCCTTTGCTCATGGTTACCATGCCACCGTAGTCAGTCTGATGGGTGTTAGTGGTAAAGCAGTAGGAAACAAAAGATAGAAATTTCAAACGATATAAGGTAGTGGTATGAAAAATATAAGGTGTTTTAGAATTTTGGAAGGCAATGAAATGAATTGCTTATGAAAAAGATAGGAAAATGGATGCAAATGAATAAACTCCTTTAGGATTTTGACAAAAAATTTGGGTTCTAACAAGGTATTGACAAATGGATGAAAAATTTAAACATTCAACATGTATGAAGATCTAACTTCGTGAGGAGGAAAATAAGAGAGGAATCCCATTTAAATAGGTGTCTTTGAGGATGGAGAGGTGTTCAAGAATAAATGTGGGACAAACGGTTTGCAAGAGTGAAATTTTAATATCCCATATTATGTAATTAAATGAAATGCATGTGAGTGGAAATGATAAAAGGGAGGGGAAAATGCATGGTGAAGAGTTTGTGAATAATGGGATGACTAAATAAAATGATTAAGTAGATTTTATATGAAAATGAAAATGATTTAATATTGATTTAATGAAATATGGATTATTATGATTTGGTTTTAATGATTTAATGACAATTTATGAAAATGATTTATGAACGATTATGAAACGATTATGATTTATTATGCAATTGCATTATGAATGATAATGAGGTGATAATTATTTAATATTTTAATGATCTAATGATTTAATGAAATGAAAATATGGAGTGAATGATTCATGCAAATGAAATACAAATATTATATGATAGTTAGTTTATTATAAAATGATAGTTGATTACCATGATAATGGATTTATTATGAATAAGATATGAATGATTATGGTTTATCATGGAAATAGACATGAAGGATAATGCAAATGGACATGAATGCTTATGAAACAAATTGTGAATGGGAATGATTGTTTATACAAACTGTTAATGAATGACCATGAGACATATATGATCGTTTATGAAAACGGTTAGTGAATGACCATGAGATGAATATGATCGTTTATGCAAATGGATATGAATGAGCATAAGATGGTTTAATGATTTGATGAAATTAATGAATAGAAGAAAGTGTTGAATAAATTAATTAAGTAAATAATAATATCTATTTAATCAATAGACGAATAATGTGATGATTATGAGGACAAATTTGAGTGTCTATAACATTTAATAGCAATTTTAGTAGTTCATTCTACATTTTACTACATCATTGTTTCTTAGCTCGTGGAGTGTGATATAACATCTACACATTGACATCTATCACATATACATATTTTACATCATTCGCAGTTGTTTGTTCAAAGTTATCACTCTTGGAATTTTACTATGTTATAAGTCAAAGCATTTGGGGCCGACCTAGCCTAGTTTATTAGTGCAAACCTATTCTAGATCGTGTCGAGCCTAATTGGACATCATACAAGTAGATTGGGTCATTTGGGACCTATTTTAATGATCCATAAGTTAATCCATAACACATGGAGATAATTATTCATATCTTAACGCCGACATTTGTAATTGATCATTCATCAGGTTATTAACCCTTGTGGCTAATGCAGACCTATATTAGATCTTGAGAGACATATTTAGAGAAACTTCTAATCATTTAGGATTCATTCATATTATTAGTTTTAGGATAAGATTCAAATTAGTATATTTTCACATAAACCCTTTTGGGGCATGTAATAAGGCTTGTTGGTCATTTGTATTGTTGAAGCCCTTGTGGCAGGCCTGTGAGCCTTGGATATTAGCCCATGAGTGATATTTTTCATGTAAGATTGTTGATTGAATGAGATTTCATGTTCACATATCATTTTTTTATGTTATTTCTGCTATGTGACTCATTGTTGCATGATTTATATTATTCCTTGTGGAACCCTCCTACCATGATTGCACCACTATTTGATCACATTGGGGCCACGAATGATCTTTAGTTAGGAGATGTTTATCATGATGTCATCTGTAGCTTGGTATATCAATTCACTGGGAGCTTGTGGTAGTGATATAGATTCATCATTTGATGATGGATGGTCCTCTATAGTGGTTGTTGGTATCATGAAGGAGCTCTTGAATGTTGTTTCCTATGGAGTGAGTTCACTAACATTTTGGGTTCTATTGATAGGAGAAGACAATCTTTGTGTGATTTGGAGATATTGACATCTTGGTACCATGGAGGAATCTTAGAGTCTTTAGTTGAGGTGTTGGTTTATGATTTGTTAATTTGAGAAGTTATCCTTACTTATAAGATGTTATGTTATTTTGTCATGATGTACTCTTGAATTCACATTATAGTTTTGGAATGATACAGGTTCTCTTAGGAGCATGATAAATTCACTTGGATATTATGTTTTTCTTTTGAGGATATGTGATACATGAATCCATGAGATGCTCCTAAATTTGTGATTATATATTTGACTATGATCTTGATGGTCCTCTTGGTATTGAGTACATTGGTCATTTTCTTTGGAGCTTCATGATAGTGTTATGTTGAATTTGGATCTTAGCATGGATTTATTAGTTATAGGTGCTCATGGATACTTGGAGACTTGGGTGAGGCTAGGGGATCTATTATTTCTTGAGATTATATTTTGATATGATTTTTTTTTATGAGGTTTTAGTAGGAAGATCGAGGAGCCTACACCTAGATATAGACTGTGAGTTCATGATGTACCTATAAAGTAAATTGTTCTTAGAGTGAATTATGATGACTTAGCCATCTTTGAGGATTATTCTCATTCCCCATTCTTGATCTACTCAATAGTCGTTTTAAAGGTATTTCCCATTCTTGTTTTTAAATTCTTTATGTTTTATGATTTATCTTCTCATAGACATGATGGATCTTGAGCTATAGTTAGACCAATTTTAGAGGATTAATTTGAGGGATGTATAACATGTTTATCTCCTTGTTCATGTGAGTTTATTGATGATGTAATCAATTGATGAGGAGTTTAGGTGATTTTTTGGGATTATTCCCTTTACTTTGGGAATGGATTATTTGGGTTGATCTTCATTTTGTTTGAGATGCATACAACTTGGTTATGGTTAGATGTAGATAATAATTTTTCTCTTTTGGGTTTATGAAGGAGACCATACTTGTCACAAATTAAGAATTTAGAGGTTTTTATAGAAGGACATGCTACATAATTTGATTTGTAGGTTCTCTCTTTGGTCTTTTTATTCTTATTGGATGTTTGTATTCACATGGAACTAGAGTTGAGGCTTGTATGGGGCTATGATGATCATAAATTTTATGTTCATATGTTATCTTCATTTTTATTTCATGGAAACATGGTGGCTTCTTGATATCTTTATTTTGTTGAGTGTGGAGAACTTGGGAGAGTTATATAGAATAATGGGGAGATTTGTATTGTAGTAGAATTATTTGTATCTTTTTCATAGATTTGTATATGTTACTTGGTACTACATCATATTGGTTACATGTTCTATGTGATGCTATTGGTGGATATTTGGATACCTTGATCATTTTCAGCTTTGATATTACCTATGTAGTGGGAGTTCTTGGATGTGTGTGTTCTTCATAAACATGTTTTATATGTGGATCTTGAGATTAAATTTTTGGGGTTAGATATGTTTACGGAATTAGGTTTACCTATTATTATATGTATACCTTGGTTTTGAGGTATGGTTATTTTTATGTGTTATCAAGTACTTGTGGTTGTTATTTCATCTATGGTGATTATTTCTTGATAGCTAAAGATGCATATTTGTTACCATTTGATTTGGAGTTTATGTTTGGATATTAGTTAAAGGTAGGACTTATGATTCTATGAGATAGTTAGTGTGACATATCTTTGGATAGGATCTTATGTTTTATGCATTGGCATGTTTTAGGATGAGAGGATTCATGCTTAAGATGGTTTTTGCATTGATTATTGTTGTAGGTATCCTTATGGAGCACATTGATCACTTTGATTCCTTGATAATACATGTTAAATATAAAGATTATTCTCTTGATTTTTGAGTTTAATTTTTAGCTCTTATACAATGTATGCAACAACTAGGAGAATGTTAAGATATGTGTTATACACCTTGTATAAAATTGGATCAATTTAATTATGTAAAATAGATGTATGTTTGTGGTAAATTCTAGGTGATGTGTTTAACCGTATTTTAAATTTATTTGGCTCCACTTGTAAATTTGTATGTAGCATTGGGTTAGATATTTAACTTTTGGATTGTGCATGGTAAAAATATGTAATGTTAGAAAAAATTAGTATCAAGAATGAAATTATGGGGATATGGTTTTGTAAGCTCATGGTATAAGTCACATGGTTTATGTAATACTAGATGGTGGTTTTGAGCAAGCTTATATCTATAAAAGAAATCACATGTGTATTTGTATAAGGATGGATATTTTAGATAAGGGGCTTGAGTGCGATCATCTCTTGTAGGTTGCACATGTGAGGGTTTGAATCATGGCATGGGATGTGTGGTTACATGCTTGTTCACATGGAGTGCATATAGAGAGCTTGATTATAGAGGTGTTCATGGAGACTCTATATTGTAATGATTTCATTGTTGAATAATACATGAGTGATGGATACAATTTTGAGGTTGGGTTTTTCCCTCTTAAAGTTTTTCTTAGGGTATATCTTGTGCCAAATTTAATGGTAAATTATTTCTTATTCTATATGTTGAGTTTGATTACTTATTTGCATGAATTTCTCTATTTGTGTTATGTGGAAATTATCATAGTTTTGAACAAGACAACTGAGAGGGGGGGTGAATCAGTTTTCAAAAACTTAATATTTTAATTCAATCACCAAAACTAATTCTTAACATTATGTAAATGGTTAGTCATCAAATTATAATGCAGAAAATTAAATCCAACACATAAACAAAATTACACTAGATTTACGTGGAAAACCCAATAAGGGAAAAACTAGGGTGAGGATTATCTCACACTATAGAGAATGTGAAAACTGATTACAAGATGCTCACTGCCTAAGAAACAAGGCTCACTACCAAAACAAGGACTCACTGTCCAACAGGGCTAGCAACTTGGAGGTCTCACTTCCATAGAGATACAAAGAAGACAAAGAATACTTGTTACAAAGAGAAGATAATTTCAATACAACAAAAGGTTCCACCACAATCACTCATAGGAATGCATGAATGATAGAGTTCACCTTCTACTCACTGCATCCAAAAACTCAAAATTTAGGCTTCACATAGATTTTTCACACTCACATCACACATAATAATTGGATAGAATCATTGTCACATCTATCTTCTCTTCTCCTTTTTCTTATCTTTCTTATTTTATCCTATATATTTCACCATTAACTCATCATGTATTCATACTATCTTCAAATTTGAAACATATCCAAAGTCATCCATCCAAACTCAAATTCAAATTAGTTCAGAACTAAAATATCCTTGGGTGGAATTAGAATGAGGGTGACCAAAACACACACTTCATTAGGACCCAAATAGATCCAACATGCTTCATCAAATTTGAAATTAGTGTTCAACACAAGGTTGACCAAACCAATGTAAAGCACATAGAAACTAGTGTAGACACAGTAGGAGGGTCCTCAAGGAGATTAATCTGGACCGCGTAGCAAGAGTAACACAATAGAATCAACACAAAATTATGGAGGAAAATTCAGATACAAACTATATTATTATCAAAAATCTCAATTATGAATAATCTGCCACATTTGGGCTTACAGATTTGGCTCATAGGCCTAATTACAACATGTTCAAAATACAATACTCTTACATGCGAGAAAAAATCCTATAGATCAAACTCGATATACAACCTAATCTATCCAATTTTGACTTGCTACTATTTTGATGATTCATTACAAGCTCTATATCACATCCACTGGTTGAGAAACATCTGTGTTGGCCAAAGATCATTACAATCTCCCATGAGGAAAATGTAACATGTGCAAGAACAGGTCGGCCTCAAATATGAAATTTTTCCATAGTAAATGTGTATGATGAAGTGTGGACCTAAAGGTAAGGTTGATGAAACTCCAAGTAACAAATCTAAACAACTCGTGAGGATTTTCAAGCATCGAGCAAGATCTGTGATCGATCCAACTATTCGTTAGGGTTTGAAATCATTCTAGGGCTAGTCCCAAAACCTATCACTCAATCTGAAAGCGATAACTTGTTAGAGAAAGATCCGATCAAGCTGAAAAATTGGAATAAGGTAATTGAACATGTCCACAATGAAATCTCAGGTATGTAAGATCTGGCAAGAAAACATGAAGAAATACCGGATCTACTAGCTTGAATTGGAAAAGAATTGAAGAAGAACAAAATTGAATGCAAAATATTTTTGGTTGATGCAAGATTGCCAAGAACCAAGGATGCTCCTGCATCAAACATCTAGGGTTAATGAAAAGTGATTCCGTCACTTTTTTTGGTCTAAAGGAAAACCAAGATGGTCTACCTCAGCCTAAGAAATCCAAGAAGAATCCTCCACTAGTCTACCCTTCCATTTTACAAGATATTCTTTGTATTGTCTTCCATGAGTCTTTCTTCCATCTCTGACATCCAAAATCACTTCTATCCCATCTAATTGTTGTTTAGTAAGTTGTTCTTCCAACTTTTCTCCACTATCTTCATTGAGCTCAACTTCATGGTACTGATGAAGATCCACAACATTAAATATAGGAGAAATACCCATGTCTTCTGGTAACTCCACTTCATATGTATTTCCTTAATCAAATTTCTATAGAATCCTACAAGTTCCAAACTTCCTTATCCTAAGCTTATTGTATGTGCCAACTGGAAATATTTCCTTCCTTAGATACACCATCACTTCCTCTCCAACTTAAAATTCCTTATGTCTCTTCTTTTCGTTTGCCTTCTCCTTATACTTTTGGTTCATATCTTCCAAATGTTGCTTTACTTGAATATGCATTCTCTTCATGTATTCTACAAATTCCTCTGCTTCTACACTCCTTTTAGCTTCCTTACTGATATTTGTAATTTTCATATACCTCTAGGATGAACTCTAGTAACAATCTCAAAATGTGTCTTTCCTGTACTCCTGTTTACCAAATTATTATAGGAAAACTTTGCTTGTGCAAGGGCTAAATCCAAACTTTCTATCTTTTCTCCAACCAAACATCTCAAGTTTCCTAAGCTCCTATTTACTACCTTTTTATTTCCATCTATCTATGGGTGAAAAGTAGAACTAAACTTCAAATCTTTCTTCAAATTCTTCCAAAGTGTCCTCCAAAAGTAACCAACAAATTTTGTATCCCTATCTAAAATAATACTCCTAGGTAATCCATGCAATCTAACCACTTCTCTAAAAAAAAGGTCTGCTACATGTACTGCATCTTTTATCTTCTTACAAGGTATGAAATGGGCCATCTATGAAAATCTATCAACCACCACAAATACTGAATCATTACCTCTTCGTGTTTTTGGCAAACCAAGTATGAAATCCATGTTGATATCCTCCCATGGTATTTATGGTACGGTCAAAGGTTTATATAATCCAACATTCTGACTACCTCCTTTTGCAACTTGACAAAGTCTGCAACTCTACACAAATTTCTTAACATCCTTATGAATATGTGGCCAAAAGTAATTTTCACTCACCAAGGCTACTATCTGGTCAACTCCAAAGTGTCCTACCAATCCTACACTATGTCTCTCCTTTATCAAATTATCCCTCATTGAACTCTGGGGTATACACAACTGATTTCCTTTAAACAACATTTCCTCTTGAATGAAATAATCCAACCACTGACTTCTACCCCCCAAGACTAGTTCTTTACATTCTTTTTGAGGTTCTATAAAATTTGGGTCTTCTTCATACACATTCTTCAACTCTTCAAAACCTAATACTTCCGCTCTCATCTATGCTAGTAGATTTATTCTTCTACTCAAAGCATCAACAAATCTATTTGAATTTCCACTCCTATGTTTCAAAATAAAAGTACAACTCTGCAAGAACTCTACCCATCTCATGTGTTTCTAACTCAACCTACCTTGACTATTCAAATATTGAAAATCTTGATGATCTGTATACAACACAAACTCCTTAGATAACAAGTAATTTCTCCACTTCTTCAAATCTTGAACCATGGCATAGAAATCTTGATCATACACTAAATATATTTTCCTAGCATCATTCAACTTCTCACTGAAATAAGCCACTAATCTTCCTTCTTGACTCAATACTACTCCACTTGCATAAAAAACTACTTGAAATACTTTGTAGAAATCTAAGCCAACTTAGGTTGTTCAGTAACCTTTTGCTTCAATAACTCAAAAAATTTGTCTGCTCTAGATTTCCATCTGAAATCCTTCCTATCTCCTCTCATTGTTTTTGTCATAGGACTAGAAATATAACTGAAATACCTAATGAAATTTTGGTAGAAACTAGGCAATCCATGAAATGATCTTATCTCTCCAATTATTTTAGGTGTAGGCCATTCAATAATATCTCTTACCTTCTCATGATCCATATTCAATCCTTGGACACTGATATCACAAATATTAGATATACCAGCTCTTCCTTCATGAAACTACACTTCTTAATGTTTATCAACAATTGTTCCTCTCAACCTCTATAAAAATTGTCTTATGTGCAACAAATGGTCTTCTCTAGTCTTACTAAAAATCAAGATGTCATCCAAATAGACAATCAAAAACTTACCCAAGAATTTCTTCAATACCTCATTCATCAATGTCATGAAAGTACTTGGTGCATTTTTCAGTCCAAAAGGCATTACCAACCATTCGTACAATCCTTCATTTGTCTTGAATGTTGTTCTCCACTCATCCCCTTCTCTAATTTTGATATGGTGATATCCACTTTTCAAGTCTATTTTTCTAAAGTACTTAGCTGCACTCAAACAATCCATAATGTCATACATCCAAGGAAAAGGAAATCTATAGTTCACTATGATCTTGTTTATGCCTCTAGAGTATGTACACATCCTCCATTCTCCATCCTTCTTAGGTGCCAATACAACAAGTACTACACAAGGACTTTAGATTTATCTAATGAAACCTTTTCTCAACAAATATTGCACTTGTCTATTCAATTATTCATTTTTTTTCTGTGTCATCCATTGTGCTACTTTGTTAGGAAAAACAGCTCCAGGAATTTTATCCACGCAATGACTTATCAAGTACATTGTCTGAAATGATAGCTTCATATTTTCTCTACAACTCTTTTATCTCCTCAGGTTGTTCTTCTACATGCTTCAAATCTTCAACCCTCTTAGGAACTAGGGAATAACACATGTTCTCATGTCTCAGTCCATCTATAAATCTCATCCCATCAACCAAACAAATTCTAGCACTCATATAAACCTCAATTCTAGGAACATCTTCCAAGGGAAAAAAAACCTATTTCATCCTATTAGCAATAATAGTGTACATATTATTCTTTCCATCATGAATAGCTTGTCTATCATACTTCCAAGGCCTTCCCAAAATACTATGGCATACATCCATAGGCATAATATCACACAAAACTTCATCATGATAATTTACTATCTTCAAATTCACCAAACATTGTTCACTTGTCATAATCTTGTGCTCATCTTGAATCCATGCTATCAAATAGGGCTTTGGGTGTTTCAACCTTTCCAACTTCAACTTGGTCACCATCTCTTCAGAAGCCAGGTTCTCTGAAATTCCACCATTTATGATTACTTTTCAAAATTTACCCGCTACTTTGCATCTAGTTTGAAACAAATTCTTTCTCTGCAATGGTTCCTACTCTATCTCACTTTGACATAGTACCCTTATATTTACCAACACTTCTCCTTCTTTAGGTTTTTTAGGTGATCCATCATGATCTTCTTCATCAAAGGATACTCTCCTAGTGTTCTCTGTTATTTTTCTTGTTTCTCCCTAATTACATTCAAATGCTCTATGTCCTTCTCCACGACTCTTATAAAAATTTCCTCTAAATGTTCTTTTCTCTTGTCCTCTGTCAAATTTTCTATATCCTTAATTCCTATAACCACCATGTCCTCCTCTTCTGTAAGATTTTGTATCATCTCTACGGTATGAACTATCATTCTTACTGACTTCCTTATCTTTATTCTAATCTAAAAAAGGCCCTCTTCCTTTTCTAGTAAATATTCTTCCTCTCTATCTTTTCTCATGTCTTTTATTCAACTTCTCTTATGATTTTAGGGCACATTGGTATGCCTCTTCCACACTCAACAACTTAATCAAACTGATCTCATCTTGTGTAGATTACTTCAAACCATTCATATATCTAGCTAATTGTTCGGTCTCATCTTCTAAATGTCCAGATCTGATATTCAACTTGTAGAAATCCTTAGTATAATCTCTCACTTGATTCCTTCCATTTCAAATTCTACAATTTTTGGAACAAACTAATTTGATAGTCTGTAGGCATGAAATTTGTCTTCAACTTATTCACCATCTGATCCCATGATCTTATATTTTCCTTTCCTGTTTTTTGCCTATCTGTCTACAAATGTTCCCACCAAAGGGATGCATGTGCTTCCAACTTTGTGCAAGAAAAATTTACCTTCTAGTCTTTTGTGGTTCCTTCAAAATCAAAGTAATTTTCCATATTTGTTATCCAATCAAACAATTCATTTGAATCTAAGTTACCATTATAATTCGGTGGATTGAAATGTGGTTTGGTATTCACTCTAGTTAGGGCTCTTATGAACCTTTCTTCTCCTTGATTGAGACCAGGTTTCTATTCTCTTGCAACTTCTTGTTCTTCCACTTATTCATCACTTACATCATCAACTAGTTGACCTCTCCTCTGGGCTATTTCAACTGGTTCTAATCTGGTAGCAATTCCTCTCAACATTTCAATCACTGTTGGGTCTTCATTTCCACACACTATATTTCTTGCAAAATTTATTCTTCCCACCATCTTCACAAAAGTCCTATGTAGTTGTGGGTTGGATCCTCAATCTACCACCCCACCAAAAATCTTCAACAGGACTATGAAAACTCTGGCGATCTCGCAAGGAACGAATCTTGCTTTGATACCAATTTGGTGAAAACACGATAGGAGGGTCCTCAAGGAGAAAAATATGGACCATGCAACAAGAGTAACACAATAGAAGCAACATATAACATGGAGTAAAATGTAGATACGAACAATATTATTATCAAAAATCTCAATTACAGATAATCTGCCACATCTGGGCTTACAGATTCGGCTCACAATCCTGATTACAACATGTTCAAAATACAATGCTCTTACATTTCAGAAAAAAATCCTACAGATCGAACTCTATATAAAACCTAATCTATTTGATCTTGACTTCATACCATTCTGATGATTCATTATAAGCTTTATATCACATCCATGGGTCGATAAACATCCACATCATCCAAAGATCATTACAATCTCCCATGCGAAAAATGTAACATGTGCAAGAACAAGTCGGCCTTCAATCTGAAATTCTTCCATGGTAAATGTGTATGATGAAGTGTGGACCTAAAGATAAGGTTGGTGACAATCCAAGTAACAAATTTAAACAACCCATGAGGATCCACAAGCGTCGGGTGAGATCCGTAATCAATCCAACTAGCCGTTAGAGTTTGAAATCATTTCAAGGCTAGTCCCAAAAACTATCACTCAATCCAAAAGTGAAAACTTGTCAAAAAAAGATCCAATCAAGTTGAAAACTTGGAATAAGGTAATTAAACATGTCCATAATTAAACCTCAGGTACGCAAGATTTGGTGAGAAAACACAAAGAAACATTGGATCTACCAACTTGAATTGGAAAATAACTAAACAAGAACAAAACTGAATGCAAAAGATTTTTGGTTGATGCAAGATTGCCAAGAACCAAGGATGTCCTGCATCAAAACCATTAAGAATAAACCTTCCAGATGCCAAAATTATCTTTAACACAATCAAGGCAACTCAAATCTAGAACCAAAATCCATAAGACTTCATCAAAGAGAAATTCGGATCAACAACATTTCTCCTAGACCTCAACTAGAAACACAGAAAACCATAGTTCACAGCTAGTGAACATAACTCGCACTATATAATGAATCAATGGCTAAAAAAATGGATATCACATCTTCCGATAACCATCATAAAAATATCTAAACTACAAAAACTTAGGACCAAATCAAGAGAAAAACCTAGAGCAACCACTCAACATATCTTCATTCCAATTTCTCAATATCCTCAACATATACAACCAACAACAACCGGTTGATAACCAGTTGATCAGTTGACAACAATGACAACACCTTCAATCTTTTCATTATTGAAACAATCTCACCCACTATCATTCATGGTAACACATGATGTGAAAAAACATCAAAGACACCATACTAGCTCTGATTACACTTCTCAAGATTTTTCTTTATGTTTCTCCCCCTTAGTAGATAATCTCTTGTATTCTTACTCTTTTTTCTTTTTTTTCACACGATTCCTCTCCTTTTTTTAATTTTTTTTATCATGCTTCATCTCCACCTTTGACATCAATGGAAAGGAAAAATATATTTTACATTGATTTCTACTTTGACATGAAAACAAATACTTACAATGATAAAACACCTAATACTACCTGACCCCCCTAAGAGGTAGCCACCAAAACATTAGTCTAGTATAAAGATAGATCCATAGATACACTAAATTGATGCATCTCCATATGCATCTAGTTCAATAAAGGAGGGGAAATGAACCCTAAATTTTCTCAGAGATAGTCAAAAGTATTTTTAGGAAGAGCCTTCATGAAAATATTAGCCACCTAATCCTTCATCGAGACATACTCAATATTTACTTCATTATCCATGAACTTCTCTCTCAACAAATGATACTTGATAGATATATGCTTCATCCTTGAGTGCATCACAAGATTCTTTGAAAAGTTAACTACACTTGTATTACCACAAAAAATAGAAATAGGATCATCATACACCACTGTGATATCTTTCAATGTTTGTTTCATCCATAGACCTTATGTATAGTAAGATACAATAGCAATGTACTTAGATTTAGTTGTAGACAAGGAGACTAAATCTTTCTTTTTACTCAACCATACCACTAATTTTCATCCAAGAAAGAATGCACCATGACTTGTACTCTTTCTGTCATCTACACATCCAAAAAAATCTACATTTATATAAGTACTAAGTGTAAATTCAATATCTCTAGGATACCACAATCCATAATCTAGAGTTCCATTCAAATATCTAAAAATTCATTTAATAACATGTGTTTGCTTAGGATATTCTTGAAATCTACCCACAAGACACACAACATGCATAATATTTGATCTAGTAGCAGTCAAATATAATATTCCACCAATATAGATCTATACTTGCTCTGATCAGCCTTAGGTGAATCATCATATTTACCCAATTTACAACCAGTCACCATAGGAGTACATACTAGTTTGGAACCATCCATCCCAAACTTCTTCAACATCTCTCACATACCTAGACTATGAAATAAAAATTACTTTCTCTATTTGATTGATCTATAGCCCAAGAAAGAAATTCATCTCTCCAAACATAGACATTTAAAATTCTTTTTGCATCTTGTCCACAAAAATCTTGCACATATTTTCATTTCCTCTAAAGATAATGCCAACAACATACACAACTACAATCAATATTTTGTCACTTTCAATCTTAAAATATAGATTACTATCTATCGTACCTTTACTGAAACCTTGTTGAATTAATTACCCGTCAAACCTTGTAAACCAATCTCTAAGAGCTTGCTTCAATTCATATAAAGCTTTCTTTAATCTTCACACTATATATAGTTGATTTTTCAACTAAAATCCTTTTAGTTGTTACATGCAGACTTCTTCTTCTAGCTCACCATTCAAAAATGTTGACTTGGCATCCATCTAATAAACCTTAAAATCTTTATGAGTAGAAAATGCTAAGAACATCCTTATAGCTAACCATTCTTTCTATCTGAGAATTTTTTCCCAAAAATCTATGCCTTCTAGTTGTGAGTAACCTTTACACACAAGCCTCACTTTTCTTATAACAAATTCTCCATTCTCATTCAACTTATTTTTGAATACCCATTTCAATCCAATAATGTTTTTATCTACTAGTCTTGGGACCAATTCCCAAGTTTGATTCTTCTCAATCTGCATAAGTTATTCTTTCATGGCTTCCATCTAATGTTCATCTTTACAAGCTTCACTTACAATCTTCGGTTCAATTTCATAAAGTAAACATAGATTCACTTCGGTAGTAGCTTTGCTTCTGGTTAATACACATTTTATCTTGTCACCAATAATCTAAATTTTTGAGTGATTCTTCTATACATATCCAGGTGTCTTAGGGGACATCACTGGAGCTTCTTCTTCTCTTTCATTTTTTCAGCCTGCTTCTCTTGCTCATGTTTTTTCATTTTCTTCAATATCTTCTATTCTTACACAATCATGTTCATTAGATACATATCCATCAATGTCAAAAAAAATTTGCATTGTCTCATCAACCTTGACATTTGCACTCTCTACAATCTTTCTCAGTATTTTATTGAAACATTTGTATGCCTTGATATTAGTAGAATATCCAAGAAAAATTACTTCATCACTTCTTGCATCAAACTTTTTCAAAATTTCTTCACCTATTTTGATATAACATTTTCTTCAAAATACCTTGAAATACTTAATAGTAGGAATTATTCCAAACCATAGTTCATAGGGGGTCTTTGTACTATTTTCTCTTGCTTGAACTTGACTGAATACATAAAAAATAATATGAATAGATTCTTTGCAGTAAACTAGCCTAAGTGATCATTGATCTAGTAGCCTCTTGAACTGTTTTTGTTTTCCTTTCAACAACTCCATTTTATTGAGGAGTTCTCAAGGAAGATAACCATCTCTTTATTCCATGCAATTCAAAAAACATATTAAACTCATGGGAGGTGAATTATCCACCTCTATTAGACCTTAAGAATTTTAGCTTCATGTTTACTTCATTTTCAGCCATAGCTTTGAATGTCTTGAATCTGTATAATGCATCTGATTTCTCTCTAAAAAATGTAACCCATGTATATCTAGAATAATCATCAATTAAAAGAATAAAGTACCTTTCACCAAGTAGAATTTTCACTCTTTTAGGACCATAGAGATCCATATGAACTAAATCCAGTAGTGTGGTAGTAGACTGTTCCTTTGATCTGTAATGATTTCTTGCTTGCTTTCCAAATTGATGATTCCTGCACATAGCATTAACACGCTTTGTAATTCTTGATAAATCTCTCACGACTTGAACAATACTAATCCTTACCAAGTTATCAAAATTCATGTGACACATTCTCTGATGCCATAACCAACTGTCATTAATTTGAGTCATAAAGCATTGTTTATTAGCAGCTTTAAGTTGATAGATATTTCTTTTAGATTTATTTCCTACAACAATCAATGTTTCAGATCTTTTTTTGATCTCACATCTCTCATCCTTAAACACAAGATCATGTCCTTTACTACACATCTGAACAACACTCAAGAGATTATGCCTTAAACCTGTAAGATGGGGTTAAACCAGTTTTATCCTAGATAGAGTGACAACCAACACCTCTAAGCTACAAACCCAATCTAAAAATAAGAGAATACAAACAATGAGAGCAACAAACTAAAAGAATTCAAATCAAACACTCCCCATTGTAGTTTCTTCACTTCCCTTGTCTCTCCTATTTATCCTTTTGCAATATTTTCCCTTAGATTTGAAGTTGTACTTGAGCAATAACCTACAAATTGTAAGTAGAAAGTTGGAGATAAATGGTCTCTTTTATAGACAACCATTTGAACAAATGGATGTGAT
This sequence comes from Sequoiadendron giganteum, assembly GCA_007115665.2. Taxonomy (NCBI): domain Eukaryota; kingdom Viridiplantae; phylum Streptophyta; class Pinopsida; order Cupressales; family Cupressaceae; genus Sequoiadendron; species Sequoiadendron giganteum. The sequence goes on along the minus strand of CM021110.1, from coordinate 202,370,037 downwards.
TAATCTTCTAGAAATATTTTAAGATCAATGGATGAGGATTCATGAGAGGGAGGTTATGAAATAGATGGTCAAGATTGAATTTCTAGAAAGATGCTTAAATCAACGGTGGAGGATTGATGCACCGAAAAGAGGTGGGAAATTGATTGCTATGACACCGATGGTTATGACGCTTGATGACTATGACAGAGATAAAGGCCATGGAAAAGATTAATGAGCTACACATCTTTGACCAAAAGGGAGGCATAAATAATTTATTCAAATTATTTATTCGAGAAAAAAGGGGAAAATGGAGGAAATGGACAAGTGGATTTTCAATTAAAATAATTTGCATAATTATTTTAATTAAATGAGAGGAAATGTGAAAAGGGGGATTAAATAATTAAATTGACTCAATTATTTAATACAAGAGACTGGTGGAAAATTATTTAATAATAGATGAATTAAAAGATGAAGTGAATAGTTAAATAATTAATATCAATTATTTAACCATAGATGAAATGTGACAAGAAAATAATTAAATAAAGATTAATTTATTTAGTTATTGAAGAAAGGAGGATATTAGTGACAAAATTAATTTATTTAATTGGTCAAGATAGAATAAATATTAAAGGGTGAATTAATTAAATAATTAAAATTATTTAATTAATAGAGGAATATGGTTAGGGATAATCAAATAATTAAAATTATTCAATTATCGGAGGACGATGACCAAGAAAAATGGTGCTCGTAGACTTAGGACATTTTTTAGTGTCTACATTTTACCCCACTTTGACATAATGCAGTTCATTGCATTGTGTCAAAGAAGTTCCATTGAAGTATTCCCTAGTGAAGCTAGGGTACAGGTATGCCCCCTCGAGAAAATTTGACAAATTTAAAAAAAAAATCAAAATTTTTGGAAAATTGTCTCGATAAGACAATTTGATGGCCAAGAATAAAATGGTGAAGACGTAATTGAGTTTTGAGATCAATAAATGGGTCAAATTCAGGATCAAATTTAGCAAAAGGTGCACCTAATAGACAAGGCAGATCAAAACCCTAATTTTGAACCTATAAATAGGGATTTGATTAACAAAAGGGGTCATTTATGCATACCCAATTTAGAAAATCCTTAGAGCTAAGAGTGAGTTTTGGAGCGAATATTTCACCTATTCTTAAGGCTACCCACCATGCATATCGTTTCCTAAATACTACCAATCTGAGGGAGCACCCCTTGGTATATACTACTAACGCGAGTTTTGGATTTTTTAATTTACGCACAATTATATTTGGAGATAATTTAGTAGGCTATTACATCATATATTTTTGTGACACAATTGTGTGCGCATTCGATACATTTGATAAGCAGTTCACCACAATCATATTGGTGTGATGCAATTACATTAGGGTTAGGGCACAAGCATTTGTAGGGTGACACACAAAAGGATGTGACATAAGTGACTTTTTAAGCTACATATGCAGATAGGAGTGACAAAAATGACTTGCTATGATGCATGTGTAGTATAGAATGACACAAATGATAGGTGAGTTTTGCAATCATAGTTGCAAGCCAGTTGAAAACAAGTGTGACACATATGCCAAAACTATGACACAATTACCTAGTTAAAATTTTTCCCTAGACTAGTAAATTTTGACTTGGTCAACTTAGATTCAATAGGTCAACTTGAGGTCATGGATTGACACAATGGCTTGCTTGATGATTTTAGGAGCATCTACCTCCGATTTATACAAGATAGTTGAGACTAGATGTTTTCCAATTGCAGGACCAACTAGATGAGGATGAGAGACAGGCACTACTGGACTTGGGTTTGTTCTATGTGACCTATATGGTCATGATTAGGGTGAATATGGGGATGTTGATAGTGTTGGTGGAGTGTTGGCACTCTGAGATGAGAAACTTCCATTTATTGACAAGGGAGGCAGTAGTCACCCTAGAGGATGTATATAGGATATTGCAGCTACCAATTTGTGGGGAGTGAGTACAATATGACCCTTCTCAAGGACTGCAAACCTTGTATGATTATTACTAGTGTGAGGATGACACCGAACTTAGGATCCAAGAGTATGAGATATGATGGGAGACCCAGGTAGAGACATATGATATATATGATTGCATTCTATGTGCACTAATAGTAGGAGTGATGATTATCGATTGTATGGGTCATGGTCTCCTAGTAGGCTGGGGAGATGGGTGAGGAGGATAGGGAGGAGATGAGCACAAGTGGAGGAGAGATGGAGGATGACAACTAATCAATCATTTTTTTCTGATTAGAGAGGATGTAGAGATAGAGGAGGACTAGCCTACGGTGAGAGTGGTGGTAGAAGTGGTAGCTCAAGAGGTAGTGCAGCCAGAGGTGGCACAACCAAAGGCTATGGAGGTTTAGGTAGGACGGGAGTTATGACAGGAGGAGCAGAAAGAGGAGCATGGAGAGGAGGAGGGAAATATGGATGAGGCCAAGAGAGTCCTCTATGAGAGGATTATCATGGGGATAGAGGAGGGTAGGGAAGAGGAGGGCACTATGGATCCAAGGATAGCTACCCTATAGTTGTTGTATAGGTTTTAGTGGTTGAGCTAAGGATTATGAATTTTGAGAGGGATGATCTTAAGGTTGAGAGGGATGCCTTCTAGGTGGAGAGGTACCTAGCAATTATTAGCTGACAATAGACAGATTAGTAGATGATTGATTTTACAACTACATGTAGTGGGTCTATTATTGATGTTGTGAGGGAGTATGCTTAGTCTAGCAGGGCCATGTAGTATCATAAGGATTTGTATGAGAGATTAGTACCACCCGAGAGGAAGGAGCCCTAATTTTAAGAGATTCATAGTGGCTCATGAGGCAGATCATGTGTTAGGACACACAACAAGTAGTCTCATAACAGGTCTAAGGGGGAGACATCAGATGCTAGACGAGCTACACCATATGACATGCCTCCTACTACAAAGCATAGGGCTATGGAGTCACCTCGCAGGGAGGATAGGGTAGTTTAGGCTAGGGCCTCTTGTTATTTATGTTGTTATATGGACACTGATATTCTGATTATCAAGCCTGCAAGCCCCACTTTTATTGGATATAACACATTTTGACATTGTACCCATGAAACTTATTTTTGAGGATATATATGATATGAATTATTGTGATTTTTATGATGTGTATGAATGGTAAAGGTATTTTAGATGACCTAATTTAATAGATTCAATGTGATGTGCTTATGATTATATATTTTTATTTTATTATCATATGTATGGATGATGAACGCAATAAAAATGACCTAATGTTACAAATGTGATGTAATATGTCGATGCAATTAATTACAATGTAATGAAATGCTTGTATTACAATGCAAAATGACATGATTGAAAATGTTTAATATAAATGCAAAATGTGATGTCATTAATGTGATGAAATATGCATGAAATGCAATGTGATGTAAAATGCAATGCAATGTGATATAAAATGCAATTATATGTGATATGAAATGCAATTATATGATGGAATGTACAATGAGATTAAATGTACTAATATGATGATAAAATGTTAAGTCTATATTGATGATCTCTATGTTTTTATATTTTCTTATGCAAATATATGTGTGTGACAAAATATGATAATGTTGCCTATGATGAAAATGTTTTTTATGATGATGCCTAACATGATTATGTATGCAATATGTTTTTGTGTGTCACAAGTCTTGATCAAGATGTAGATGGAAGAAATTTTAGTGTGAAAGTGATGGATGTTAGCTTGAAAGAGGGGAAAGGAGATGGAGATGGAAAGTTACATGGAAAATGACAAAGAACCAACTTTCATGCTTTCATTTTTATAGTTATCATCATTGGGAATAAAAAGTGTCGCAAATGGAACACAAACACCATGGTATGACATAGATCAAGGTGTGCAAGGTGACCATTTGTGAGAAAAATAGTCAAAAGACAAAGTCAACTGATAAGAAATTCCCTAGCTCATACTAAGGACTCAATTATCCTAGTATTTTTTCTAAGACAAACCGTAGACAACGAGGAAAGAGGTCATGATCCATCATCATCCCTCTAAATCCGTTAATAGGAAATCCTTGAGTTAACTAGTAACATGACCTAAAACCAATCGAAAAGAGGATAAGACAAGTCCAGACCAACAAAGTGTTTGCCAAAGAGGCAATGTTTGCCAATAAGATTGATTGATGTGATTGATTAGGTTGATCAAGATGACCGAGTTGATTGATAGGTTGACAAGGATTGATTGATAAGTTTTACAAGGATTGATGATAGTTTCACAAAATTTGACCAGTTGATTTGATTGACAAGTTGACAAGGATGGGAAAATTGATTTGATTGATTACGCTTGGTTTCAGGAAGGACACATCCTAATTAAGGAAATATTGATTGAATGATATTGAGAAGATCGATTGATTTATTTGACAAAAAATTGTTAATAAAGTGACAAGGTTGATTGATTGTTTGACAAATATTGATTGATAAGGTTGACAAGGTTGATTGATTGATCTTGATTTCAAGAAAGACATATCTTGATTATGACAAGATTGATTGATAAGGTTGGCAAAGTGATGTGACAATACCTAGTTTTAGGGAAGACATATCTTGATTAAGCTAAGGAGAACATCTAATAAATTTGACCAAGTGACAAGTGTTGGGAAAACACCTAATTGCAAGAAGGACACATCTTTCTTAAGGTGAATGACTAGATTGACAAAGTCTAATCTGAAGGACACATCCTAATAAAAGACAAGAGATAAGACCAAATGAGACATGAAATAATATCCCATTTTGATATAATACAAATGAACTAATTGATTGATCGATGATAAGAGGATCGATTGATTTGAAAATTGATTGATTGATTGAAGATTGAAAGATTTGTTGGTTATGTTTATCCATGATTCATGATTTGGTTTAAATGATGATTGCTTGCGGACCAAGAATATGACCAGAATCAATAAAACCTAAAGGACCAACCTAGGTGGCCTCGAGGGCTCATCGATTGATGGCCTTGCCTACATTATACATGCAAAGACCTTGTAGTTTGACATAACTTGACTTTGTTTTATTTGACAAAAGACTGAGTCATGATTTTATTTGGACAACTAAAGGACTGACCTAATGTCTCGAGGGCTCATTTAAGATGAGCCTTGCCTAGGTAGGAAATGCGTAGAGACAACGTAGTTCAACCACTCCAACAAAAGTTGACTTAGACTTGGACTTTGACTCTATTTTTGGAAGTTTTGAAATTTTCTTATATTTTTGGATTTTGATGGTTTTACATTTTTTTTGGATTTTGATGGTTTTTTTTTTAATTTTGATGGTTTTTGTTTTTGGATTTTGATGGTTTTTGATTTTTTGGATTATGATTTTCTATTTTATTTTGGATTTTGATGGTTTTCTGATTTTTTTGGATTTTGACGATTTTCTGATATTTTTGGATTTTGAATTTTTTTTTTGGATTTTGATGTTTTTTAATGTTTTTTGATTTTGATGATTTTATAAGGTTGATATCATGTGTTATTTCCCATGAAGATGTAAGTTAAGTATTTTCCCCCAATCAAGTATATGACCCATTTATTATGCACGAGGGGTAGCTGTGAATGCAAAGGATGGTCATGAAGGCAAAGGATACTAAATGTTGGTGGTTCTTATGCCATGGGAGAATGACAAAGCTTTATTATGGATGAAGGATAAGTGGTGGATGGAAGACCAGACAGAGTGACAGTAGATAGCAGAGTATAGACAGACTACACATAGCGCATGTTTGCTAGGTTTTCACCATGGTACTTATTTAAAGCACCACTGAAGTGATTTTCACTTTTGGACGAATTATTTCTCAAGTTTTTTGTTGTCACCAAGATGCCTATTTGCTAGTTTTTCATCAAAGTGACCAATTTTTTGTAATTTTTTTTTTATATTTTGACCTTTTAAGGGTTACTCTAAGAATCAAGTGTAATACTTATGAAGATGCATGTTTTTGTTAAGTTTGAGTAATGGTTCTCCTTCAGGAGTAGAAAGTTGATAAGCACCAGATCCATATGTTGTTGTGAGAATATACGGGCACAAACAATTAGGCTCAAACTTCTGAGGTTTCTCTCGTTGTACTTGATTCTTCAGATTTCTCTTCAAGACTAAATCACCAGTGTCAAAAACTCTAGGAAAAACCTTCTTATTGTAACTACATTAAAGGAAATTCTAATATTCTTATAAATGTGTCGATTCATTATGTCTCTTTTCATCCAGTAATTGTAGCTCATGTAGATGGGATACACAGTATTCTTCTTAATCAATTAATCATTGCATGGAGACTCATAGAGATGGTAACTCAACCTCTATAGGAAGTATTGATTCAGATCCATATACAAGGGAATATTGTGTGGCTCCTATAGGGGTGAAAATGTTGGTGTGATAGGCCCATAAGGTGGGATTAAGTTGTAGGTTCTAGTCATGGTCAATTTCATTGACAATCTTCTTCAGGATTTTTAGGATAGTCTTATTAGATGCCTCATCTTGGCCATTACCTTAGGGGTAATATGGAGTAGCAAAGTGATTTTGGATATGAAACCTTTCACAAAGCTCACAAAAATATTGGTTCTTAAAAGGGTGACCATTATTTGTAGTTATGGACTATGGGATACCATAATGAAAAATGATGTAATTCAGGATGAATTTGGCTATCTAATTTCTAGTGATGTAATTTAGTGGGATTGCTTTATCCATTTTGTAAAGTACTCAGTAGCGACAAGGATAAACTTATGTCCATTAGTAGATGTAGGATGGATCTTTCCTACAAGGTTGAGTCCCAATTGAGAAAATGGCCATGCGAAGTAAGAAGCTACTTGAGTTTGTGCAGTATAAGATCTCCATGAATATGATATTGGTGACATTTATTCACAAAGTGATAGGCATCACGCAACCATGCTCCATTTTAGGCTAGTAATATCTCATACTCATGAGCTTTTTGGCTAAGGTTGGACCAACAGAGTGAGCTCTACATATATCATGGTGTACCTCTTGAAAGGTTGTTTGTGCTTCATTTCAGTTGAGACATCGAAGGAGGGTACTATCTAGGCTACAACAATAAAGGGTATCTCTAATGATGGCATATTTGGATGCTTTTCAAATAAAGGTTTTGCTTTGGCTGAGGGGCAAGTCAGGAGGGATAATCTAGTCATGCAAATAGGCATAAATGTATTTGTATCAAGGTGAATCAAGACCAACAAGCTCACAAACAAGTTCAATTTTGGGGACATCGAATGTAGGGACCAACAACTATTCTACCAAGAACTCATCTTGTGATGCATTGTTGGGAATGTCTAAGAGATACCTAATTGTAGCCATTGCATCAACTGATTTTTTTTGGATTCTCATGATTTGTTCAAAAGAGATGGCATCAAAGCACACTATGAAACTATCCACCATGCACTTGTAAGGCATCAATTTCTCATCTTTGGTGTCATAATAATCATTAACTTACTTAATCACTAGTTGAGAATCACCATAAACTTGAAGATCCTTAATTTTTTATTTTATTTCTATTCAGAGTCCTATCAATAATGCCTCATATTCTGCTATGTTATTAGTGCATGGGAATTCTATTCAAAATTAATTGGTAATGGAATCTCCTTTAGGTGTAATTAATATAATTCCAACTCCTGAACCATGACTTGTGTAAGATCCATCAAAACATAGTTTCCATGTTGTTGGTGTGTATGACAAAGATTGATTCATTTGTAAAATTAGATATCAAAGGATTTTCTACCTTTACGGGTGCATTTGTGAGTTTATCTACTATCACTTATCCTTTTATTGCTTTTTGTTTAACATAATCAATGTCATACTCACTCAAGATCATAACCCACTTAGCTAGTCTTCCTGTTAGAGTTGCTTTACTAAGGAGATATTTCAGAGGATCAATTTGGGCAATATGTTTTATCTTGTGATTCAACATGTAATGTCTCAACTTTTGTGCTACAAATACCACTACTAGACATGCTCATTCAATAGGTTTTTACTTCAACTTATATAAAACTAGGGTATGACTGATGTAATATATTGCTCGTTCTTTACCATCATTGTCATTATGGGCTAGTAATGCCCCCAATGCCGATGTAGTTACTGTCATATATAATATGAAATGTATTCCATCAATTAGATGCATAATAAATAGTGGGTTTAGGAGGTAATTCTTGATATAATAAAATGCTTTTTGACACTTTTCTATCCAATTGAAGGTAATGCTTTTACTTATCAAATGTTGAAATGGATGGATCTTGTCAGCTAGTTGAGTAATAAATTTGTAGATTGATTGTATTATTCCTTGTAATGTCCTTAATTGACCGATGTTGGTTGGTGGTGGCATTTCCAAGATGGCTTTGAATTTTTTAGGATCAACTTCTATTCCTCTGTGTGAGACAATATATCCAAGAAGTTTGCCTGATTGGACCCTAAAAACAAATTTCTTTGGACTTAATCTGAGTTGGTACCTTTCTAGTCATGTGAAATCTTTTCCAATACTACTAAGTGTGTCCACTTTGTTCTAGAGATTTAGAGAGAAGGTCATAAACATAGTATTCCATAAGCACATGCATGTATTCATGAAAAATAGTGATCATAGCTCTCTAGTATTGAGCTTTGGCATTTTTTAGTCCAAATGACATCACATTCCAATAGAACATTTCCCAAGCACATATGAAAGTTGTTTTTGGTTGATCTTTAATGGAAATTCTTATTTGATTATATCCTAAGAATCTTTCCATCAGTGATAGCATTTTATATCCAGCAATAAGGTATACTATGTTGTCAATTTTTGGTAAAGGAAAACTATCTTTAGGATAATATTTGTTGAGATCTCTAAAATCCATGTAAAATCTGATTTGACCATTTGGTTTGGTGATAGGAACAAGGTTTGATATCCAATCTGTGTAATCAATAGAACAAATTAATCCAACATCTAGGAGTTTCTTCAATTCCACCTTGACAAGGAGTGCAATCTATGGATAAATTTTCCTTAGCTTTTGTTTTTATGGTTTGGCATTTGGTAGTAGTGGTAAATGATGTAGAACTAGTTGGGGATCCAATCCATGCATTTCAACATACAACCAAGAAAAATTGACTTCTCTTTTTGAAAATAATGTTGTGAGCTTAGGCTTCTCCTTCGTAGTTAGAGATGGGGCTAACTATATGATTCTAGAATTGTCTTGTGTTTCAATTTTTACTTCTTTTGTTTCTTCTATTAGAAATGGTGATCTTTATTGGTCTATTGGGAGACTTTTCATTCCTCCATCCTTTGGCACCATAGAGAGGTTTTCACCTTTGGATACATCCTTTATTTCTACTTTTCATAGTCAACAAGCACCTTTTATTTTTCACATGAAGACCTATTATTTTTATTTTTTTTCTTTTTCTTTTTCATTTTTTTCTTTTGCGGCTAAAGGATATAAAATCCTCACCAAAGTATGTTGCACAATCAATTTCTATGGAAAATCCATCCTTATGATCCCCACTTCATATTCCTTCATGAAGTACAATTAAATTAAAAATTTCTTCATTATTCTTGAAAGTGTCCAAACTTGGTGGTTCTTGTTGATCCCAATCTATGAGTTATGAGTAGAAAAGAGGTAAACCATCATCAGTATTATCAAGGGTCATAGTGTAGGAAGATAGGGTAAAGATAAAATTAGAGTCATTAGGTTCCCAAGAGGTAGTATCAATGGTTTCCCAAAAGTGTTTGATCCATTCTTCTCTTTTTAATGGGTCTTTTAGATGAGGACTTGGTAGGCTTGGTAGGGCATTAATGGTAAGCATTTGACTCAATTATTTTTCAAGGGGAGGCTCATCAAATATTCTTAACATTTTATCAAGGTCCAAGAAAGTAGTGGAGGATAGGGAATCCCATTCATATTCATTGGAATCCACATCATAATCCCAATATTCCTCATATGTCTCGATCTCATTTGAATAATTAGCAATTGCACTCGAAGGTAACCTGATACCCCAGATAGTCACTTTTACTGGTACAAACCCTAACACTTGGTGCTTGATTAACTTAAGAGGTTGCAAGGGTTCCATAATTCCTTATTTATTTAGGCCAAGAACATTGTTTCCATATCCTTGTCACTTCATTATTTGGAACCCTTTTGGATACTATTCAATTGGTAATTTCTTAATTTTAGTGTCCTCCTCTTCTTTGTACAACCATGTGATAATGTGGTCATCTTTAGATTCTTTGTAAAGTTCCCCCCATCTAGTGAAGGTGATAGGGGGATTATGGATGATAACCTTAGGTTGCATGGGATGCAGTTTTCCATATGACTTTGGTGATTTAGGTAACTTTATAATGAAAAAGAGACTCTTAATGTTATATTCTCTACATCATTTGTCTTGAATTTGGATCTTGCGCATGGAAGGTGTGATGAATGGAGTGGATTATTTGACAAGGGTAGATGGGTCAATGTAGTGAGATGGAGTGTTGGATGAAGTGGAAGTTGAGGCCTCTTGATTGATGGGAAATTCATGTTCAATAGTTCATCTTAGGTTTGAACAATAGTGGAAGGGATTAGGGTCACTTAGAATAGTGATTTCAATGCCTTTGTGTGGGAACTTAGGCATTGATGGTAAGTGGATGGAATATCCCTCATGGTATGGATCCATGGGTGGACAAGGAGAAGATTGTAGTAAAAATCTAGACCCAAGACATGAAATATTATGTGATGTATTGTTGGGCCCACTCTTAAGGGAAGTGAAATTACACCTTCAGACGAGTGTTCAACATCATCATAAGCTTTGATAGTAATTTTCATGGTTTGGTCTATACAATTCTCAGAGTATCACAATGCTTTCATCAATTCTAGTGAGTAGATATTTAGACCCGCTTCACCATCTACTAGGACTCGTTTGATCTTGTATTTAATAACATAGAATTCAAGGTGTAGGGAGTTGTTATGATCATATTTTGGTCTGGAAAATTCTCGCTTAGAGAAGGTGACATGGTATGGCATAGCTAGGTATCCAACCATGGCTTGAAGTTCATTGACATCTAGGTTGGCGAGGATAGATTCTTTTTGCAATACTTTATCAAGGAAAGCTTTGTGTTGTGGAGATATATGAAGGAGCTCTAAGATAGAGATTTGTGTGGGGCTTTTTCCCAACTGATCCAAAAGATTATATTGGATTTTTGGCTATGAATTAGATGGAGGTCGTAGAATATTTATCTTGGTTCTATGAGTGGAAACACAATTTAAGTTTGGCTTGTTTATGGTAATGGTAGCAATACGATCATCAAAGGGTATTATGTTAAGGATGAGAGTGTTGTAATCATGTTTGACTATGACATAATTGGCATTGTTGTTGTTCCATAAGTTGGAGGCTTTCCCTTTATCATGGTCTTGCAAGAGAGGAATATGGTATGATCAGCATTGTTTTTTCCTTGTGAATCTCCTACTGATATGTTTCCATTTTCAATGACGTCCTGAATAATTTTCTTGTGTGTCTAGCATTTAGTTGTTTTATGTCCTTTCCCATCGTGATATTCATAGTATTCATTTTCTTTCCACCAATCACTTTTGATCAATGAAGGTTCATAGTTCTTGGTGTCTGGAAGTGTAATGACATTAGATTGAAAATTTTATTTTAGGATTGATTCAATGGGTTCACCCAACTGAGTGTATGTTATTTTGGCATTGGGAGGTCCTCTACATTGTTGATCGTTTTGGCTAGAATTTAGCATATGGTTTTGAACTTGGGTCTATGTGTTTGATATATTTGGTGTATTTGATGAGGAGGGACCTTTAAGTTGAATGGTTGGACCTTTGGTTATCAGTTTGGCATCAACAACTCCATAATTTGTGACATTTTTGTTTTGGGACTAGTATTTTCTTTTGTCATTATTTGGTTTCAGATTTTCTTTGTTTACCTTGAATAGTACTTTTGTGATAAGAAATTTCTCAATAAGGACACCTTTCTCAAGAATCTCTTCAAAGGTTGTGTAACATTGGATTTGGATTTTACCTATCAATTCTCCATTAATTTTTTCCACAATCATGGTGATCAATTATTTTTCAGGAATGTGACAAGGTAATTTTCTTACCAAACCTCACCATCTTTGGTAAAACGAGGTGAATTATTCCCCTTCTTCTTATTTGGTTGTGCTCAATGTTGTAAAGGTGAAATATTTTTTAATGTTAAAGGAAAAATGATTGATGAATTTTTCGGCTAGTTCACCCCATGTTCTAATTCTTGGAGGAAGGTGTGCAAACCAATCTAGAGTTGTTTTCCTAAGGATTCATGAGAATAGTCTCATCAAATAGGTAGGATCATATTAGACTTCCATACATGATGTGTTGAATTCTCAAATGTGCTCTATTGGATCCCCTATCCCCTTGTACTTAGACAAAGGTGGTGTTGCAAAATGAGGGGGAAAGGGTGGCATGTATAAATTTGTATCAAATAGGAAGGGGAACAATTCCTCCATAGAATAAGTCTTCTTGTTGGTCCCTAACTACATATTTTTCATTTGTTGTTAGATTTTTTGTACTTTTTGTATCAAAATTTCTGCAAGAGATGGTGTTGCATTGTTTTGGTATGGTGTCATAATATTGGTATTAAGGTCATATGTTGGATTTGAATTAGTATTGATGCCTTGTGACATGGGACCTTGGTTTCCATGTTGATTTTTGTTGTTTTAATTTGGGATTGAATTAGAATTTAGTTTTGTTCCAAAGATAATGTTTGCATGTGGTATGGTGTTTTCGAGTTGAGGACTAGATCCTTGATTTGTGCCTTTGTTTTGAAAATTTGGTCCTTGATTTGCAAATGGAGGTATAGGTCCTTGATTGTTATTTTAAAATGAAGGTGTAGGTCTTTGATTGATGTTTTGTGATGAAGTAATGGTCCCTTGATTTGCATTTTGACATGAAGGTGTAGGTCCTTAATTGGTATTTTGAAATTAAGGTGTAGGTCCTTGATTAGAATTTTGGAATGATGGAAGGGACCCTTGATTAGTGTTTTGGAGTGATGGAATAGATTCTTGATTTATTTTTTCAAGATCCTTCATGAGATGATGTGAACCTTTCTAGGTTGACTTGATGAATGTATTCTTTGAAATTGGAATAAGGATCCTTGATTTGTATTTTGGAGTGTGGGAATATAAACTTGGTTTGCATTTTGAATCAAAGGTGTGGGACCATGTGATGTGGAGCCTTAGGTTTTGTTTTGAAGTGTGGGTACAATACCTTGGTATAAATTTTGAGTCAAAGGTGTAGGACCTTGTGAATTGGAGCCTTGATTTGTATTTTGAAAAAGGCGGTTGGTAAAGGTCTTACCCATGGAATAGAAGGAGCTTCCAAGTGTGAAACTTTTTCCTTATGTGGTGGCATGTGTTACCTTGTTTCCAAATTTTGGGATGTTTGGGATATGTGTGGTAGTGGTACTCATGTGTGTAGTTGTCCCCAGGGGTATGTTTTTCATATGTTGTGAAGATTGCATTCCAAGGGTAAATGGATTTTTTAGTTTCCTTTTCTACAATGGTTGATACATCAAAGCCTCAAGGTAACTCGATACCCTTTATAGCTAGTGCATAGAAATTTTTTTTAGGGTTAGCAATAACAAGTTGATCAACCATGCTTAAACATATTGGGTCTTGATAAGCTCTTTCAATTTATTGAGGAGGAAATTATTTGTTGAATTCTTCTAGGCTTAGGTCTTCCCATGTGTTTGTTTGGTCTCCCTGTGATGTGTCTCTTATAGGTGTAAGATGATTTGAATATACTCCAAAAATAGTGTCATGAAAAGGGTCACTTGAAGAATACATTTAATTTCTTTTGGTTTTTTACCTTGTTTCAACCATGTGATACTTTTGAAAGTTGAGGGATAATGCAAGATATAAATGTGGCTAAACTATGTTTTTTGGATTTTCTTGAATACAAGGAATATGAGGATGCAAGGTGATTATGCAAGGATGATAAATGCAAAAGGAAGATAAAGTTTGATTAATGATAAGGTGAATAAATGATTCTAAGTTAAGATGAAGAAAATCTATCCCAATGCAAAAGGATAATGAGATAAATAGATACAAAAGGATATGCCAAGCTAAGTCTATTATGGAAATGAACTATTTTATTTTTTTAGGGATAAAAGTGAAAAGTGCAATTTACGTTGAAAATGATGATAAAAGCTATGATAATATGGATCTAAATGAGGTTAAGCTAATTGAAAGGAGTCCTAAAATTTTAAAGAATGGATTGAAATCAAGCTAATGTGAACCTAAGGTAACAATTCCAAGTGTCATTGACCAAGAGGATAATCAAGAGGATAATTTTAACAAGGTTGAGTCAAGGCTAGGACACAAGGTTAAGACTCAAATTGAATAAAGGTGGAAAAAGTTGATAATAGGAAGGATAATGATCAATGATAAATAGAATATGAAACCAAAGGTTTTTCAAAAGATTAATGGTCTTCCAATGCTCAAAATCTGTAGGTCTAAATGCAACCCTAAGGATCAAGTTTTAATTTATGCAATGCGAAGGATGCAAGAAGGTAACCTATAATGTAATGTTTCCCTAACTAGCAATGCTAGAATGAACTGGTAAATCTTGCAAGTATTTGTTTTATTAGTCAAAGGTCATAGTACAAATGATTTGATCACATTTTGGACAAATATTTTGAGAGTTTCTATTTAGCGGACAATCGTAGCTCTATTTTCTACAATTGCATTGTTTCAATTGTGGGTTTCTAGACCTCAGATGTGGTGCAAGTTATCAATTATGACTCTATTTTTATTAGTTGTGGTTTAGGCAGAAAATTATATTTTCCTAGATTTTAGTTGTGGTGCACAGTATTAGATGTGGCTCTATTTTTGATAGTTGCAATTTTCTAGAATGTTGTCTTGGATATTTTGATATTTTAAAACCAGTTTCTGATGGGATTTTGACTATTTTTGATGAATTTTGATTGGGAAACACAAAATATAGTATCAAGCACTTTTTTTTGGTCTGGTTTGGATGTAAAAATATTTTGATTATTGTAATACAAGCACAAATCCTAGGCTAGTAGAAATAATATTTGTTGGGTTCCCACTTGGATTTCTCCAGGTGCACCTATTCAAAGTGGGTAGCTTAGGAATTTGGTGGAGCTAGCTCCCCCTCCATGGAACTCACTTCTCGAGTGCACAAAACTCTAAATTCCCCAAAGAGGAATTTTCTATATCTACTTTGAACCACAAAAGTGTGAGACAACTTCAGAGGTCTAACCTCTTATGCCAACAAATCGAAGGATTTTGGCTTTCTACACAAAGGTTTCTAGTAAGGGCATTTAGTTCAGGGGATAGCTATCACATCATAAAGATATTGGGGGAGAGATATCACGTACCACTTCCCGTTGATCAAAATTTTTATTACAACCATACATTTGTATAGCAGTTTGGAAGAGCTTGGTTTTAGTCTATTACCGCTTGGGTCATTCCTACCTTTCGAAGTGGGGTTGAAGATCCTCTAATAAAAGGTTACGATGGGGATTATTTTAAGAATCAAGTCCAAATATGTGGTGTGATTATACAAATTCCAAAGAGGTTCTTTTGGTCACCCAATATTGCCTAACTTTGTGAGAGGAGAGAATACACACTTTCTAAGACACTTGCAAACCACTAAACATGAAAGACACTAGTTGATTTTAAACTTGCTTATTATTTGAAAACACTTTATAAATTTTAAACCAATGATGTGTAATTCAAGTTTATTTTAACACCCATGAGTGAAAAATATATATTTTTGTTCTTTTTAAGCCTTATGAGTGAAAATGAAGATTCTTTTTAACCTTATGATCATGATGCAATTTGTAGAAAACAAATAAAATGGAAAATTTTCTTAAAAATAAACTAAAGAGCTCTATTTTTTTTTTTGTTTCAAGAAAAATAGTTTTTAGAGCTCCACTCCAAAGCCACATGCTACAAACAAAATATTAGTAACCAAAGAACACTACTCTACTAAAAATACCAAAAAAAATGAAAAGACACTAAAAATGGAAATTTATACTGATCAAAAAAATGTGTCATTTCTTTCAACAATTACATCACTATGTCACATCACACTAGAGTGACTTCATTGTGATTTTGAATTTTATTTTTCTCACCCACAAAGGCTTTTGACATATGCATCATTTATCATCAAATGTGTCGTTATTTTGATTAGATACATCATTTCCTAGGAAATATATCACTGCTTCAATCAGTTGTGTCATTTTGTACTTGAAATATGAAAAATCAAACAAAAAGTGTATGAAGTCTTACAAAAACTATTGTTCATGTTAGGTTCACCAATGTAAGATGGGGTTAAACCATTTTTAGTCTAAATAAAGTGATAATCAACACCTCTAAGCTAAAAATCAATCTAAGAACAAGAGAATACAAAAAATGAGAGCAATAAACTAAAAGAATTCAAACCAAACACTCCTCATTATATAAACAATGAGAGAAATAAATTAAAATCATCCATTTCCCTTGTCTCTCTTATTCCTCCTTTTGCGATCTTTTCCCTTATATTTGAAGTTGTACTTGTTGGAGTCAAGGAACACTGAGAGGGGGGGTGAATCAGTGTTTTGCAATTTTTAAATCCATTAATTTGACCCTTCAAGCATTTATAACATTCAATCAAAATAAATATGCATCAACATAAAACAAACAACCATAACACCATAAAAAAATGATTTTTACGTGGAAACCCTGTTAGGTGAAAAACCATGGTGGAAGGCCAATCCACAATATTATATGAGTATACTCAAACAAAATTTATAGAATGGGAATGCACTTGCATTCATGCAGACTTCCTAGAGCTCACTGCTCAGAGGAAGACTCATTGTCTTATAGAAAACATTCAGATTAAATCCATCTGAGAAAGTAGCATCTTCTAATGCCTGGTTATGGTTCCAGTTATGCGCATTAGTTGATTTCTTGACCTTCTATCTAATTTTTCTCTTCTTCTCTGCTCTTCTTTAATTGGCATCACAAATCTCTTTTATGCACAAGTGAAATTATGCATAATCGCTCTGCTATTTGCAACACACACCAACTCTTCACATCTATTCTCTTCCAAAATGATATAATCAATCACTTATATTCTCCACCACTAGGATTTAATTACTTGTTATCGGCTCAAACAAAAGTATGAAAATGTTTACAAACTATTGGCTCAATCCATGGTTAATTCTTGATGCGCACCAACCAAATTTGGTCATAGCATAATAATGACTCAAATGAACATTTTCGAACACAAAAATAATTAAACAATTACTTCACAAACATCCACAACATATTATATCCTCGAGGTTGGATTTTTGCACTGCTAAATAGGAAATTAATCAACTGGATCTTCTAACTTGCACACCAGCGAATGCACACCCTGGATAAGGTAATATGTACACCAAAATATCTTCCCTGAGATCCACAACTCAAAATTATAATAGGAAATTACATGTGAATCAATGAAACACATCTATGGCGGATGTTTTGTTCTTGTTTGACTATTTTTGATAAAGGCAAAAAATAGGTTTTGAAGGGGCCCCAAAACCCTTTAACAGTAGTAAAAGATAGAGTAAGACATTAAAAGTTCAACAAAAGATACAAATCTGCCCAGAGAGATAAACCAAAGACCAGCGGAGAGGTAGCACAACAAAAAACCAGTAGGAAACCTAAGCCAAATTTCTCAAAACTTCAGCAATTTCCTTTTCCAGGTTATCCATGTTGATGGAAACTTTCTTCATCTCCTGAATATCCATAGAAGTCTTGTCCACCTTCCTTTTCAAATTTTCTCTGGTACATTTTCTAGGCCCGACCTCTTTAGCTAGACTCTGCTCTTTATCATCCTCAACCTCCACCACAACTTTAACTTGATGAGCTCTTTCCAAGCTCTCGACCATCATATCATAGTGTTGGCTATGGATTTAAGGATTTTATGGCTCATTTCCATAACTTTCTGAATTGAATCTCTTATATTATGTATCCTCCCCTCCATATCAGAAATCTTCCCATCATAGTTGTTCTTGAAGAGCTCAAGATCTTCCATAATTTTCTTCAAACAATCCACCATATACATTTTTTCCTCTTTTTTCCATAGAGCCTTAGCTCTATCTTTATCCTTACTCATGTTATCACACTCCTCCACCTTTTCCAACCTACTATTATAAGCCCTTTAATTGAGCTTAATTTCCTTTATCTCAAAAAAGGCCCACCTGATTAGATGAAAATTATCAAAAGAGCTATTATGGGCGATAACAAGGACATCAAAAAGGTATTCACACTCTACTTTAAAATAGTGATCCTCCTCCTTCAAATCACCAAGGAATTGAGGCCTCTCCTCCCTATCCATGGTTGGATAACTAGAGTACTTAGACATACTAGTATGCTGGGAATGCTCTTGGTTAGTGTGATAGGAGGGATCCTCCTCCAACTTTCTTTTACCCTTCCCCTTGGTAGAGACACTAGGAGTACAATTTAGATTAGCAACATTAGACCCCGGATAGATAATCTTAGCCCTACCAGTCAAAGTCATCGCACAAGGCTTGGGGAGGGCATAGGCTTTAGGTTTGCATTTGGTTTTACCCTTCCTCTTTTCTCTCACAAGGCGCTCATCCTCCCCTTCCATCTCAATATCCCACTCATCCTTCTCAGAATAAGTATCACCCAACTTCTCATTCTATGGGGAAGGGGTATGTTGAGGGATAGCCGACATAGCCTTAAAATGTTCATAGATAAGCACAAGCAACCTCATGGATTAAGGGATATCTAACCAGATTAGACACATGGTCCTAAAGGTTCAAATTTAAAGAAATGGAAAGGTAATATAGAAGGAAAACGCTAACATGGTGCCTGAAGTGATTCAAAATCACAAAGTGGTACCCAAAGACTTTGGTATATCTCTCATCTAAGGTGATGTACTCCATAATACAATACTTTAAATACAAAACTTTGATCTAACTTTTGGTATGAGAAAATTTTGATGTGTCGATCAAATCACTAACTAGGGTTGCCATTAATGAAAACACCAAATAACATTTGCAGTATCTCTTGCCAACAATCTCCCCCTTTTGCATTGATGGCAACACTTAGATAAAAATGACTAAGTATCAGATCAGTACCAACATGAACAGACTGCCACTCTTCAAAATTTTAAAAACACAACTCTCTCTAAGATGATTAAGGCATTTTTCACTGTCTCATTCTCCCCCTATGACATCAATGAAAAAATCAGGAATCCACATATCAAAAATCAAACAAAAGTGTTATGAACAAAATGCATATGTACAAACAGGCTTCTTCAACTTACATAAGCTTGAATAATTATACCAAATTGTTCTTCAACAAGTTCAAACTCATGTCCCAAACCTTCTTGAGACTCTCCAAGATAGCCACATGACCACAAAATAAGTAGGATTGCATTTCTGTAGATTCAAGATTCTCTGGATCATTGACCACCATAGCATCTTGTGCTTCTTTTAGAGAACTCAACATTGTTTCCATCTTAGGATCAATTAGTCCTCTAAGCTCACAAACTCTTTCAACCATTTTTCTTTCTTCATGCTTCAAGTTTTTGATCTTGTCAAGAAGGGATATTACTTGACCTTCTTTTTTTCCAATAGAGATAGTTAGAGGATTGAATGCTTGAGTGATATCTGCTAACTATTTTTCACATTCTTTTATTTTCTTTTCAAAATCCTTAGTAAAATTAGATAAAGATAGACATGATTTGTAAATGTTTCCACCTTCAGATATAGAACTTTGAATATTCTTTATGCAGGTAGCTACCAAAGATTTGTCCCTAGCTATCATCCCTTTCAATTTACCAAACCTTTTATCGTCAAATTCCTCCTGAACTTGATCCTCGACTGATTTCTCAAGATACTCAAAATGAGTACTTACAACATTAATAAGTTTCTTTAGCTCATCATAGGGAGTACTAGATGGATCATTAACATATTTAGGCATAATTTTCTCCACAACATCAGATGCAAGATTTAATAATTCACTATCTTCAATATCAGATTTGAGAATTTCTTCCCTTGCCTTGTTCTGAGTGAATGAAGCTACCTTCATCTTCTGAATGGGAGATAAAGTGTCTAAGTTGATAGGACCTTTTAGTAGTTCAAAATCAAATTCTTCATGTTGTTCTTCCAAAAAATATTTTACTACCTTGGCAGTGTCTCTTGCTTTCATCGGAACTTCCTTTATATCAACTTTATTTTCCTCAACCATTGTTTCCTCGGCTACAAATTCTTGCTTGTCTTTTTCAACTGATACAATTTTAGGAGCTTCAATCTCCATAGGAATTTATGTATTATCCACATCAAGAGGAATTTAAGTATCCTCAATTGTATCTTCTTTTCCCTCTTCTTCTGTCAGACCAGATGAGACATCTTTATCATGTGTTTCTTCAGAGACAACATCAATTATATTTCTTAACAGAACTTCCTTTAAAATTTTCTTTGTTTCTTTTTCCACTTCTTTAGTCCTGCCAATCGTGAGCTTGTTTACTCTTGTTTTGATCTTGAAATATTTCTTGGCACCATTTAGAATTGTCCTCATTTCTTCAATAGACATTACTAGACATAAATCTACAAGAATCCACTCTCTCAGCTACTCATCTTCAGTTCTTGCATTTACTCTTCTTGTTTCTATAATTTCATAAAGACTTTTAGGTAAAGCAGACATTATTTCAATAAGTGCCTTATTGAAATTATTCAAGTATTTTATTGAGGCTTCCTTAAGAATTATTTGATTAGCACTACCAAAGGTGTCATAACATTCATGAAGAGGCCTAAGATTTCCATCCTTAATCAATGCATTCTCTACTTCCTTTACAGACATACCTTCTTTGTTAGTTTTCATCATTTTATTTGCTTTTACTTCTTCACTGAAGGACTTGTCCTTTGATATTGTTCCTTCTTTTGTACCCTAATGTTTAATTTCTCACTCCTTCATCAAACTCTATTTCTTCATCTTCAGAGACAACAACCTAGACTCTTTTGCATTTTTCCTTCTTCCTTTTTCCTTCATTATCGGATGACTTCACTTGAGTTTTCACAAGAGTTGATTCCTTTGTAGGACCGAAAGGGAGAGTGGAGATTCTTACAGATCTAGTTTGAGTAGAGGGTGCTACTAGACTAGCAGTTTGAGTTCTAGATGGCTTTCCTACTTTAGCTTGTTCTCTCTTCCTTCTAGCTTCTCTCATAGCTTCAATGGATATACCCATTATTTCTGCAAAGATTTCTACTTCTTTTCTTACTCTTCTAACTATCACAGTTTTCCTTAGTTCATTGTGCACCTGTACATATTTTTCTAAAAAATTACCAAATCTTTCTTCTGATGGATCTCAAGGTTTTCTCAACAAATGTTCATCATACATTCCCAAAATGTGTTCCTCAACATCATATCCAATTGGCATAATCTAGAATGTTCTAGGATTCGTTGCTTCCATTAGGAATTGATCAATGTCAACCATAAAATATATAGTATCTTTGTAATTCTCCACAATAGATGTGGGAATTCTTTCTCTAGCATACATCATACTTTGAAAGTTTTTGAAATATCCCCAGATTGCAATATTCTTTGTCTTACTATCAAAAAATCTACGCAAGAGATCTCTAATTTGAGCGACAATAGGTTTATCTCTTTGCCATTGTACCTTTCAAAATCTCAGAACTTCATTCATGAAGTTAAAGAACAAACATAATAGAAAATTACCATACTTATAGGAATTCTTCTTATCCTTCTTGATTTTGCAAAGATTTTCCATCAACTGACTTCTAAGTGACTCACATAGTTCATAATCTGCATTCTCCTTTACCATCTGATTTGCTACATAAATAGTTGTGTCGAATACATAATTTCCTTGACTAGAATGATAGATTTTGTAGCCAATGACCATAGATGCAAATCTGACATCTACATCAATGATATCATCAATTTTCATAGCTCTTCTATCATACTTTGAACCGGTTGCATCAGTAACTATTTGATTCTTTATGGACTTCAAAATCAGTAACCCACCGCATGAATTTAAACCTGTAATAGAGCTTATAGCTTCGTTTGTAATCTTGAAGGAATGATTCAACCACATAAACCCTACATGAATTTGGCTCAACATATACCACACCCATTCGCTCTCTTCAAACATGGAAAATTTGATAATTTGTGTAAATTTCTTCTCATCTAAGGTTTTGAAATCAGGTTTGACACATAAATCTTCTCCTATAATGAAATTGTTATAAAAATTCAGTAGCTGTGAGCTTCCTAGTTCTTTAATGTTTGCATGAATATATGCCCTAATGTCTTTAATATCTAAGAGGCCATATGGAACAGACAAAAAATGCACCTAACGGGTCTATCTCAATAGATTTGAAAGGATGCCACTTGAATTTAGAACTGGGTTTATCCTTGATATCAACTACTAATGGAGTATTCATTTTCACAAATTCACAAGTTCGCAAGTTTTGTCGAAAATAATTGGTTTCTGATTAGGGGTTTGATCACCGAATTTCCTTCACACTTGTAGTTTCACCAGATCGCCAAAGTTCGCTTCAAAGCTCTCTAAACTTATTCTTCTCAAAATGCAAAGTGAAAAATGAAAAATATAAATGACCTTTTATCATTTGCATACCTAAATTTTTGTCACAATAAATGCTTCTACCCTAACTCTTTTGTATACCCTATTTCCATACACTGTGAAAGATAACTCTTCTAGGAACCTCCAACTTAGCATCAATATTTTCTCCAACTATTTTAACAACATCTATGGATCATCAATGTAATCATTGTACTCATCCATATCCCGATACCAACTTGTGACAAGGGGTTTGAAGGATTTTCTTGAAAACTCCCCTTAGGCCAAAGGCCTTAATCTAATTCCTAGAGGAATTACTGGATCCTAATTTTGGTGCTGGTATAGAATCATTTTCTTCAGTAGATGGATTGTTTTTCACCCATGTATTTTTCATTTCCTTCCTGATCTCACCTGTAGTGACTTTCCCTTTTCCTTTTTCATCCTTCTACATGTTTCTCCTTTGATTTACTGGATCCTTTATGCTTCTATAGAATCTAGCAATGTGACTAGATTTGTTGCAATTGTAGCACACCACATTTCTCTATCCAGACCAGTTGTTCTATTGATTTTCTCTCAATCTGCACTAGTTAGAAATATTCCCAAATCTATTGCATGTATAACATTTGACAACTCTATGAAAGTTGTATATCATGTTTCTGCATTCATTTGACTTATGACCATGTTTTTTGTAGTTAAAGAACTAACCGGAGAATGATTAACCATTTGAATTCATTCTACTTCTACATTGAGAAGCCATATGACCAAATTTATTATAGAAAAAACAATAACAATTGAATCTTTGAGCATTAGGTTGTCTTAACAGATACCTTCTAGATTTGTTCATCATATTTCCTTGCCTGAATATCCTTTGTCTGAATCTGGAACTTTCTCCTTCCTCATATCCAAGACCTCGATTGTCACCTTCTATCCTCTGAATTTTAATCAGTTCATCAAGATTGGCTGAGCTAATCTTGAACTTCTCCTTGAATTAATTTATAGTAGCAAGTTCATCTTTGAGGGTAGCAACTTGACTTTCAAGTTCTTCTTCATTATTTCTGGATTATTGCAATTCGAGTGCCAGATTAATGAATCCATCATTAATTCTATTGCATTCTTTAGATTTCTCTTTCAAGGACTAAGCAAGATTCTCTTAATTCTTATTTTTGTCTTCAATCTCCTTGGTCTATCCTCTGACTTTTAATTAGTTCATCAAGCTTGGCTAAGCTAATCTTGAACTTCTCCTTGAATTCATTTGTAGTAGCAAGTTCATCTCTAAGGGTAGCAACCTATCTTCCAAGTTCTTCATTTTTTCTGGATTGTTGTAATTCAAGTTCCATATTAATGAAACCATCATTAATTCTATTGCATTCTTCAAATTTCTCTTTCAAGGAATGAGCAAGATTCTCTTCATTCTTCTTTCTGTCTTCAATCTCCTTGGTCTATCCTCTGAAATTTAATCAGTTCACCAAGCTTGGCTGAGATAATCTTGAACTTCTCCTTGAATTCATTTGTAGTAGCAAGCTCATCTCTAAGGGTAGCAACCTATCTTTAAAGTTATTCTTCATTGTTTCTAGATTGTTGCAATTGAAGTTCTAGATTAATGAATCCATCATTAATTCTATTGCATTCTTTGCATTTCTCTTTCAAGGACTGAGCAAGAATCTCTTCATTCTTCTTTATGTCTTCAGTCTCCTTGGTCATTCTCATCATAATAGATTCCATCTCATGATTTAGGACTGTATTATCTCTGGTAAGCTTTTCACACTCTTTTTTATTTTCCTTCAGGGCTTGACTCAGTTTCTCATCTTTAATGCTTTTACTGTCATTCTACTTAATTCAATCATAGAGTTCCCTTCTCTTCTCCCTAGACTTATTAATTTTATCTTTCAACGATTCAATGAATTTATTAGCATCCATGAGGTTTGCTTGCGATTTTTGAACTTCAAATTTTGATTGATCAAGATCATCTAGGGCCACCAAAAGTTATTTTTGAAGATTGTCTGATTCCATTGAATTACTTTCTAAGATCTTCCCCAAGCTATTAAACTTCTTCTGAGGTACTAGGCTCTGATACCAATATTTAGAATCAAGGAATACTAAGAGGGGAGGATGAATCAGTGTTCTCCAATTTTTAACTTTATTAATTTGACCCTTCAAGAATTTATATCATTCAATCAAAATAAATATGCATGAACATAAAATAAATAACCATAACTTAAGGATTTTTATGTGGAAACCCTGTTAGGGGGAAAACCATGGTGGAATGCCAATCCACAATATTATCTGAGTATACTCAAAAGAAAATTATAGAATGGGAATGCACTTGCATTCAGGGACACTGCCTAGAGATCATTGCTCAAAGGAAGACTCACTATCTTACAAAAAACATTCAGATTAAATTCATGTGAGAAATTGAATTGAGAAAGTAGCATCTGCTAATGCCTAGTAACAGTTTTGGTTATGCACATTATTTTATTTCTTGACCTTCTATCTGATTTTTCTCTTTTGCTCTACTCTGCTCTGATTCACATCACAAATCTCTTTTATGCACAAGTGAAACTATGTAGAATCGCTCTTCTATTCACAGCACATGCCAACTCTTCACATATATTCTCTTTCAAAATGATATAATCAATCTCCTATATATATGCCACTAGGATTTAATTGCTTGTTGTCAGCTCAAACAAAAGTATACAAATGTTTAAAAATTGTTGGCTCAATCCATGGTTAATTCTTGATGCACACCAACCAAACTCAGACATAGCATAGTAGTAACTCAAATGAAAATTTTCAAACGTCAAAATACTTAAACAATTACTTCACAAACATACCCAACATATTATGTCCTCGAGGTCGGCTTTCTGCACTGATAAACATTAAATTAATCAACTGAATCTTCTAACTTGCACACCAAAGAATATGCACCCTCGATAAGGTAGTATGTACACAAAAATATCTTCCCTGAGATCCACAACTCAAAATGATAATAGGAAATTTCATGTGAATCAATGAAATATATTTCTATCAGATGCTTTGTTCTTGATTGACTGTTAAATACAAAACTTTGATCTGACTTCCGGTATGAGAAAATTTTGACATGTGGATCAAATAACTGACTAGGGTTTCCATCAATGACAACACCAAATAATAATTTCAATGTCTCTTTCCAAAAATACTTGTGCAATAACTTAGAAATTGTAAGTAGAAAGTTGAAGACAAATGGCTGTTAAGGTAAAATTGCAAGAGAATGGTCTCTTTTATAGACAACCATTTGAGCGGATGGACGAGATTGATCTTCTATAAAGATTATAAGATCAATGGATGAGGATTCATGAGAGGGAGGTTACAAAATGGGTGGTTGAGATCAAATTTCTGGAAAGATGCTCAAATCAATGATGGAGGATTGATGCACCTATTAGAACCCAAAATTTCATTAAAATTCTACGGTCTTTACCCAATTGAACCCATGATTTCATTATCTTTTCATAAAAAAAAATTGTTTTACTACCTTTCATAATGCTAAAATTCTCCATACCATTTCCATATTAATCATTTTTTACAGCCTATACCATTTACCTCTATATTGCTGCCCCTTATAGGGTGGCTCGAGGTATGGAGATTAAAGAGCAGTCACAATAAAAGCTCATTGTGCAACCATTGCTAGTTAGAATAGTGACTGTGATAGCGTCGTAAGCAGTGAGAAAACTGATGAAGCAACGGTTAGAGAATAGTTACCGCTACACCGTGCGCGATCAAACCAAAGATCATGGTAGTGCAGTGGGAGGTGAGTAAGGAGGGAATCGAAAGACAAAAGACCCACTGTAGTACCATTTACAGTCAAGTCAATGACAGTGGTGGCATGGTGAACAGTCAACATAATAGAAAATTCTTACCGTTACATCACAAGCAGTCAAAACACTAACCACAGTGATGTGGTAAGCAACAAGCCTATCAGTAAATGTTGGAGACCACGGTATCGATGGAGCTCACAATGCAGACCATGGTGGCATGTTAGACATGGGCAATGACAGTTGGACACTTTGTAGCCGTGGGGAGAAAAATGATAGACCACGGTGGAGCGGTAGAAAGAGAAGGCCGTGGAGAAGTCAAACACCGCCATACTATAGCAAGACATAAAGTTGACCGAAGTAGAGTGGTAAACATAAGGTAGCTTCATAGAAATGAATAAAAGGAAATATTAAGCAGCAGGCAAAGTAATAAAATAAGAGGACATGTAGATTATAGTTTAAAATATTTAATTTTCTGATAAGGTAACTTAATTAAATATTTTTATTTTCTGTTAATGAATACAAACAATTGTAACAAGAAAGTGAAGGGTCACAACCCTTGGGATTTATTGTATAAATGTTCTAAAAAATAAGTGAGAAGTGGTAGCAGTTAGAGTAGTAGTTATATTTTTCAGAAAATGAGAATTGGGAAAAGGGAAATAATGTATAGACTTTCTAGAAGTAGATCAATGGATAAAATATTTTAACTGGTGAATTATTTGGAGTGTTCAGTTGTTTTTTGTATTAATTCATATTCTTTATTTGGTTGTCTCCAACTTGAGGTCTTCTTTTCATTTAAATCAGTGTATCAAGTATATTTTTGATTTGTCAAAATGTATTCCCATTTTATGTGGTTTAATTGATTGGTGTCTACAAGTTAGAATTAAATTATTTCAATAAGTCAGAGTGATTTGAGGATTTCTTTTGGATGGTTAAAGAAGAACCAAGTGAAGAAACATTCTAGCACAGTTTATGCAAGTCATAAATTTAGTGAAGTTGTTTTCCAGTCATAGAATTTTCAAAGTGCTTAACAACTAGAGTCAAGCCAAAGAGGGAAACACATATCATTCTTAATTTTGACTACATTGCCCATGTGGATAGAAGGCACTAATCTATCACAACCCAGATGATAAAATTCGTAATAAATAACATAATTAAATCCTTTCTTTTGTGCAGTAGGAGTAGGTCTAGTGATTTTATCTATCCACTTCCATTTTCCATTGTGGATAGATTGCTCAAGAAGGGAAATATATTTCAATCTACATCATATACCTAGATGCACCCACCTAGGTTTAGTAGAGCCTAAAGAGCAGAAGGTTCAACTGTATTAATTGGCCTTGTACGTTGGCCAAATTTTTTGTGAGAGCTTGGCAACCTATCGTGGTTAAAACCTGCATTTTTGAGACCCAACAGTTTGGCGACTCCGCTGGGAACTATTAAACTGAACCTGAGCCTTCATCATAGAGCTAGTATTTTATAGAGGACTCTTCTGAGAACAATAAATTACATAATTTTCTCACTTTTGGAAAGTGAGTGGTGACTCTAAATGAACAAGTGCATTGAAACTGATAAAGTGAAATATACATCAGAAAGTAATCATCCTAGAGATCAGACTATCACAATTTCTCACATGTAAGGAAGAAGGACATTGTACAAAGATTGTGATGGTCCTAATGACAAAAATAAATGAACTCAAAAGAATGATAAGGGTAAGAAGGTGACTAATGATATGGGCCCAGCAAATAAAAACAAAACATCAAAAAAACCATTAAAGACACATAATTCATATGGTACACTAGCAAATGAAAACAACCCCTCTAGAGAACCTCATACTCTTGAGGAACAAAGGAATCCCTTCTATCGACAAGACCCTGAGAAATTTAAGAAGTTCATGGCTGAGTGTGATGCTGAAATGGAAAAGAGAACATGAATATGATCATAAAATGGCATTTTGTGAAGAGAATCAAGATGGACTTGGCTATGAAGCAGCCTCTCAGGAGAACTATGAACATATGGCTCAAGATGAAATAAATGCAAGACTGGAACATGAGATACAAGAAGTGGAGAGAGCAAGAATAGAATATGAGCAGAGGCTCCAAGCAATCAAAGAACTTGAGGAGTTGAAATTGAGGAAATATCAGATCAATACTCAAATGGCTAATTTGCACAATTATGTGCCACCTCATTGGTAGGGGAACAATAATACAAGCCCATCGAATTCCTCATAGGCCCAACAAAATCAGCCAAGGAATCAATATAGACCCACAAATGCTCCACCACAACAACAACGTGCTCATCCACATCCTTATCAGCAACATGTGCCCCCACAAGGTCAGAAATATGTGTCCTTGTCTCATAATAATCCATTGTACCAATACCAACATTACCAAAATCCACCTCCTCCATAATGCACAACCATGATCAGGCAGTTTGATTTGGCTGGATTTCAAATATTTCCCTATCCTATGGATAACAATTGGGGAAGCCTGGTCCCAAAGTTCACAGGAAATAGTGCAATTATAGCTGAAGAACATTTAAGGAGCTTTAATTCTTTTATGCAAGATTCGGATATGCAATATGAAGATGTGCAGATGAGGTTGTTTATGATGTCATTGATTGAAGATGCCAGAGATTGGTTTAATGGTTTGCTAACAGCCTCTATTGATTTTATTCATGTGTTTTATGAACATTTTCTTGAGTAGTATGGGAATCAATATGCACCAGAATTTGCTTTGCATGAATTGGTGATTATTCAAAAACATCAAAATGAGTCAGCTTATGACTTCAACCAGAGGTTTTCTAAGTTGCATAATAAGATACCTCCTAGATCCAAATTAGTTGATCCTGCTACATTGAGTATTTATTTAAAATATTTTGACCCTAAGACTAGATATGAGCTTAGGAACAAGTGTCCTAGGAATTTAGCTGAAGCTCAAAGGATAACACTCACTATTGAAAATAATAGGAAGGTTGCAGGGATGATTGCTAAGAGGGATAACCCAAGGGTTTCCCAATATTCTCTTCCAAATAAATAGGAAAACATATATAGAAATAAAAGGCCAAGACTACATGACATGCCATATAATACAAATTTGAGAGATGGGAAGTTAGTGATGGATAGGCCCAAAACTAAAGAGACATTTGATCCTATAAAGAAGAGAGGGGCATACATGGTTGACAATAGTCCTTGGTGTTCTATTTGTGACTTGACGCATTCTTCAAAGCACTGTATTGTAGCTCAATCAGTGTCAAGAAAAGACATATCAGAAAATGATAATGAAGAAGACCATAAAATCTATTTGACTTCCCACATTCTTGACTCTACTAAGAAGGGGTATTCATCTTCAAAAGAAGGAGGATATGAATATGATGCTGATCAGCAGAAATACAATGTTCATATGGTAGAACAAAAAAAGAAATTACGATCATGAAGAAAATGATGAAGAACAAGGTCCTCCTACTACATCATATCAGGCTGATAGGGGAAATATGAGGAGACCAATTGAGGAAGAAATTAAAAGGTCAACTATTGCACTAGTTAAGCAAGCTAAAATAAAATATTGGCTGAGGAATAAGACAGTGAATGAGAATGAAGGTGTTCCAAGAGGAATGTTTTTAAAGAATAAGATTTCTCATGAAATAACAAAAAAGACAGATGATAAGCACTTTGATAAAAATGAACAGAATTATGTCCCCAAAGAAGAAAATAAATAATTTCCTAGGGACAAACAAAAGCCAAATCAGACATCCAAAAGGGAGAAAAAGGAGAACAAGGGAGAACCATCAAAGCAAAAGAAGTTGATCAAAGCAAAAGGTGCATCTTTTGATTTTATGAAGCTTTGTCCTAGGTAAAAATATATGTCTCATTACTTGAAATGATGAAAATTAAAGAGTATAGGGAAAGTGTTATTCAATTAATGTGTAGTGGGAGGAATCAAAATATGAACTTTTAACATAAGGAGAGTTTTGTAATTGCTGAGAAAAAAGGAAAGATAAAAGTTCCAAAAGTTTTCCTAAGTGATGCATTGATGAATACACCACAAATTCATCCCTTTTTTACTACCTTACTCATAAATGGAAAATTGGTAAGAAATTTCATGATAGATTCAGGTGCTTCTATGAAAATTATGCCAGTAGGGGCAATGAAAAAACTTGGTATGTGGATAGATATTGAAGGTGGTAAGTGTTATGCCATGGATCGTAGACCTGTCCCAGTAGTGGGGATTATGAAAGATGTAGAAGTAAAATTAGAAACCTAACCACATGAAACCTATAATATTGACATAACCGTGATTGATACACCTCCTCAATTTGGAATTATTTTGTCAAGACAATGGACTGCAGTAGTTGGAGGAAATATGCAATTTGATTTATCATATGCCACAATACCAATCAATGGTGAGGAAGTCAAGTTGTATAGAGAACCAAGGATGAATCAAATTATTGAATATGTTCCTCAGGAACAACTCAATTGCTTTTGTGATGTGGATTTAGGGAATTTCATAATAGAGTTGTCTCAACCTGAATTAGTGAATACTAACCCAATTGATAAACATGTCTCTAAAAATCAGTAGGGTGTATGGAAAATTTATTTTGATGTGGCATAAAGCCAAGAAGGCAATGGAGCTGGAATAGTTTTCATATCACCTGAAGGTACAACATTTAAATATTCATTTTTTTTGGCTTTCTAATGTACAAACAATGTGGCAGAGTATGAAGCCTTGTTGATTGGTTTGAACATGGTTGTCAAGCATAAGATGAAATTGTTGACTATCTTGGGGGATTCTAAGTTGGTTGTGTCACAAGTCAGATCAAAATATGTTGCAAAGAACAAGAGGTTGAAAAAATATAGAAATGTTGTGTGGGATACAGTGGAACTATTTGATGCATTTTCAATTGATTGGATAGATAGATCTGAAAATTTGATGGCTTATATTTTGGCTAATGTAGCCTTAAATAAAGATGATATCACTTTGGCAAGCGTGTCCTAGGTTGAATTCATAACAAGACCTATTGTCCCTGACAAAATCTATAGCTGGCAGAATTTTAATGATGATACTGACCTTTTGAAGTTTCTTCATTGTATAGACCAGTATGAAGCACAGGAGATTGATTTCAATGCTTTTGTGGAAGAAGTGGATGGGAAATAGACTGTATTTGGGAAGGAAGTTTTGTAGCTAAAAACCAACAAGCTTCCCAAAGGGCTTATAGCATTGGAAAGAGTGTATGATGGGAGTGATCATTCTCTCATGAAGTAAACAAATGTTAAGAAAGAAGATATTGAAGAAATAAATCTGGGAACTGAATTAGCACCAAAAAAAGTTTACATTGGAAAGAAATAAGCCCAACCATCAGGAGAATGTTGATTGCATTGATGAGAAAGTACAAGCATGTGTTTGCTTGGTCTTATGAGGATCTGGAGGCATATAGAGAACATATTTTCAGCATGAAATTACATTTAAGCAATACACAAAACCATTTAGACAAAGGCCGATGCCTATTAACCCAATTCTGGAAACTAAGATGTAAGAGGAGTTGGAAAAACTCAGGGATGGAGGTATTATTAAACCCATCAGACATTCATCATGGGTTTCAAATTTGGTTCCAGTTAGGAAGAAAAATGGGGACATAAGATTGTGTGTAGATTTCAGAAATCTTAATGTTGCTTCCCTAAAATATAATTATCCTCTCCAAAACATGGAGGCAATATTGCACAAAGTAATACGATGTGAGTTGTTGTCAATGATGGATGTATTTTCTGGATACAATCAAGTCAAAGTGAAAGAATTTGAGCAATACAAGACAACATTCACTACACCATGGGGAACATATGTTTACGTAAGAATGTCATTTGGCCTCACAAATGCAGGAGATGCCTTTCAAAGGGCCATGGATGTGGCATTTTCAGATCTAATTAATGCTATAATGGTGGTATATCAAGATGATCTAACTGCTTATTCCAAAAATGCAGAGAATCATGTGGGGGACCTAGAGAGGATCTTCATCAAAGCTTTGGAATATGGAATTAGTCTTAATCGTTAAAAATGTCATTTTTTTGTTATAGAGGGTAAAATTTTGGGGCATATTGTGTCAAAAGATGGGATTAGGATAGATCCTGAAAGAGTAGATGCCATAGGTAAAATTCCCATTCCCAAAACTATCAAAGCAATCCAATCATTTTTTGGCCAAATTAAATTTGTTAGAAGGTTTGTGTCCAATTTTGCTAAGAGTGTTAAACCTATATCTAAGATGTTGATAAAAGGAGAGAAGTTGGATTGGACTGCTGAAGCTATGGATGCCTTCATATCTATAAAAAGAGATATCAAAGAATCCCCTATCCTAAAATCCATTGATTTTACTAGGCCATTTCAGATTTTTTATTTTGCTTCATTTCACAGCATAGCAACTGTTATGTCATAGAAGAATGATGAAGGTCATGAGCAACCTTTGTCTTTTTTTAGAAAATCTTTGTAGGGGTCAGAATTGAAGTATGACATTATGGAGAAACAAGCTTATGCACTGGTCAAAGTAGTAAAGGCTTTCAAACCTTACCTTGTTGGTGCTATGGTAAATGCTTATGTCCCACATGTAGTTGTGAAGGATATCCTAGTGCAAACATAAGTGACGGGGCAAAGATGAAGATGGATTAATAAAATTTAAGAGTTCAATATGGAGATTCAAATTACCAAATTGGTAAGAGGACAGGATCTAGCCAAGCTAATGGTAGAAACAAATATTGAATCAAACCAAATCTACAATGTAGAAGGTAAGGAAGAGGTTGTTGCAAGTATATACTTCATGAAGTGCACGAAAGGGTTGAATAATCCCCAAAGGAAAAATTTGAAGTTGCAAGCTTCTAAGTATATTTTTATAGAAGGGGACCTATTCTGGAAATATAGGGATGGTATATTGTTGTTATGTTTAGATGAATTCCAGAAAATATATGTCTTGATAGAAATGCATGAAGGGGTGTGTGGAGGCCATTATTCTGCTAAGACCACTACACACAAGATTCTCAGGGCTGGTTATTATTGGCCTAATGTGTTCAATGATTCTTTTGAACATGTGAGGAAATGTGAGGCTTGTCAAAAAATTTAAGGGAAGTTGAAGTATCAAGGAGCATTGCCACTTAGACCCTTGTAGGTAGAAGCACCTTTTCACGAATGAGGAATTGATTTCATTGGAGAAATACATGAAAGATCAAGTGGAGGACATAGGTGGGTACTAGTGGCCAAAAATGTTTTTACTAAGTTGGTGGAGGCTATCCCAACTAAGCAAGCAAATAGCAAGGTGGTGGTGAACTTTTTGATGGAGAATGTTATAACTAGATTTGGCTCCCTAGTTAGATTGATCACAAATAATGGGATGTGTTTTAGATCTGATGAGTTTAGAGATTTTTACAAAAGATATGGCATTACTATTTCTTATTCTATCCCATATCATCCAGAAGCCAATGGTCATGCAGAGTCAAGTAATAAAAGTCTTTTGAAGATAGTAAGGAGGATGCTTGATACAAATAAAAAGGCATGGGATTCAAAGTTAAGATTGGCTATATAGGAAGATAGGATTATAGTGAATAAGGCAACTGGAAAATCTCCATTTGAATTGGTGCATAGGACACAAGCTAGGATGCCATTGTAGAACCTTTCGCTAGTTTATAATTTTATTCTACAAGAAGACTTGGATAATTTGAATCAATGGAGGAAAGAATGGAGTAGCTTGCAGAAGTTGATGAAATAAGAAGAATGGCTCAGAAATAGAATGTCAAATGGTAGTCACAAATGAAATATCTTTTTGATAAAAGGGCCAAGGAGAGAAAGTTTGAAGAAAATGACCTAGTGTTGATGTGGAATGCTTGGTTTCTAGAGAAGGGGAAGCATGGGAAGTTTGAAGCTTTATGATTGATCCCTTTTGTGATAACTGGTAAAGGAGGTGAAGATTCTTATTTCCTACAAAACATGTCTGCAAAGGAGCATGAGTTGCCTATACATGGGAAGTTCCTGAACCATTTCTTCTCTTAAGGATGAGCAGAGGGTTAAGGATTGCTCATGCATGGACAATTCTTAGTAAACCTTTTTAAACATTCTTTTCCACGCATAGTATCTTAGGAATTTTGAAGGGTCTGGGTTTGTTAGTACATGGAAATTCTCATAAGTTCCCTTATTGAAAACATTGTTTTCTTTCCATGTACAGTAGTGTAAGATCACTTCCATTCTCTATTTTCCATCTTCCTTTTCTCTCAATTTCTTGTCCATTCATGTCTTGGTCTGCTCTCCCAGTTGCATTTTGGATTCTTGCAGTGATTGGAAAATCACTCACCCCCAACAGGAGCCACTGTTAGAACCCAAATTCTCATTAAAATCCTAAGTTATTTTACCCACTTGAACCCATGATTTCATTATCTTTCCATAATTTTTTTTATTTTACTGCCTTTCATAATGCTAAAATGCCCCATACTGTTGCCATATTAATCATTTTTTGTAGCCCATACTATTTAACTCTATACCGTGACCCCTTATAGGGTGGCTCGTGGTATGGCAATTAAAGATCAGTCACAATAACAACTCACCGTGCAACCATTGACAGTCAGAACAATGACTGCAATCCATTGTTAAAATAATAGGGAATTAATCAACTGAATCTTCTAACTTGCACACCAATGAATGCACACCCTAGATAAGGTAGTATTTACACAAAAATATCTGCCCTGAGATCCACAAATAAAAATAATAGTAGGAAATTTCATGTGAATCGATGAAATATATTTCTATCAAATGCTTTGTTCTTGTTTGACTGTTAAATAAAAAACTTTGATCTGACTTTCGGTATCATAAAATTATGACATGTGGATCAAATCAATGACTAGGGTTTCCATCAATGACAACACCAAATAACAATTTCAATATCTCTTGCCAAGAATACTTGTGCAATAACTTGGAAATTGTAAGTAGAAAGTTGAAGATAAATGGTTGTTAAGGTATAACTATAGGAGAATGGTCTCTTTTATAGACAACCATTTGAGCAGATTGATGAGATTAATCTTCTATAAATATTATAAGATCAATGGATGAGGATTCATGAGAGGGAGGTTACAAAATGGATGGTTGAGATCAAATTTCTGGAAAGATGCTCAAATCAACAATGAAGGATTGATGCACCTATTAAAACCCAAATTTTCATTAAAATCCTAAGGTCTTTTACCCACTTGAACCCATGATTTCATTTTTTCATTAAAAAAATTCATTTTACTGCCTTTCATAATGCTAAAAAACCCCATACCATTTCCTTATTAATCATTTTTTATAGCCTATACCATTTACCTCTATATTGCAACCCCTTACAGGGTGGCTCACGATATGGTGATTAAAGAGCAGTCACAATAACAACTCACTGTGCAACCATTGAGAGCTAAAACATTGACCACGATGGCATGGTAAGCAGTGAGAAAATCAGTGAGGCAGCCATTAGAGAACAGTTACCGCTACACCTCGTGCAATTAAACCATAGACAATGGTAGTGCGGTGGGTGGTGACTAAGGAGTGAAGTGGCAGATAGAAGACCCATCGTGGTACTGCTAGCAGTCAAGTCAGTGATCACGGTGAAAAATCCACATAACAACAAATGCTTACTACTACATCACGGGTAGTCAAAACACTGACCGCAGTAAGCAGCAACCTTGGTAGTAAATGTTGGATACTACAGTACCGACGGGGCTCACAATGTAGATGACGGTGGTGCGGTAGAAATGGGCAATGACAGTCAGACACCGTGTAGCCATGGGGAGCAAAATGATAGACCGTGGTGGAGTGGTAGAAAGAGAAGGCCTTAGAGAAGTCAAACACCACCACACTATGGAAAGACATAAAGTTGACCCCGGTAGGGCAGTAAACATAAGGCAGCTTCGTAGAAATAAATAAAAGGAAATACTAAGCAGTGAGCAAATTAATAAATTAAGAGGACATGTAGACTATAGTTTAAAATATTTAATTTTCTGATAAGGCAACTTAATTAAATATTTTTATTTTATGTTAATGAATACAAACGGTTGTAACAGGAAAGTGAAGGGTCACGACCCTTGGGATTTACTGTATAAATGTTATGAAAAATCAAAGAGAAGTGGTAGCAGTGAGAGCAGTAGTTAGATTTTTCAGAAAATGTGAACTGGGAAAAGGAAAATAATGTACAGACTTTCTTGAAGCAGATCAATGGAGAAAATATTTTAACTGGTGAATTCTTTGGTGTGTTCAATTGTTGTTTGTATTAATTCATATTCTTTATTTGGTTGTCTCCAACTTGAGGTATTTTTTCATTTAAATCAGTGTATCAAGTATATTTCGTATTTGTCAAGATGTATTCCCATTTTATGTGGTTTAATTAATTGATGTCTGCAAGTTAGAATTAAATTCTTTAAATAAGTCATAGTGATTTGAGGATTTCTTTTGGATGGTTAAAGAAGAACTAGGTGAAGAAACATTCCAGCATAATTTATGAAAGTCATAAATTTAGTGAAGTTGTTTATCAGTCATAGAATTTTCAAAGTTCTTAACAACTAGAGTTAAGCCAAAGAGGGAAACACATATCATTCTTAATTTTGACTCCATAGCCCATGTGGATAGAAGACACTGATCTATCACAACCCAGATGCTAAAATTCATAATAAACAACATATTCAAATCCTTTCTTTTGTGCAGTAGGAGTAGGTGTAATGATTGTATCTATCCACTTCCATTTTCCATTATGGATAGATGCTCAAGCAGGGAAATATATTTCAATCTGCATCATATACATAGGTGCACCCACCTAGGTTCAGCAGAGCCTAAAGAGCAAAAGGTTCAATTATATTAATTGGCCTTGTACATTGGCCAAAAATGTTGTGAGAGCTTGGCAACCTCTTGCGGTTAAAACTTGCTTTATTGAGACCCAATAGCTTGGCGACTCTATTGGGAACTATTAAACTGAACCTGAGCCTTCATCATAGATCCAGTATTTTACAGAGGACTCTGCTGGGAACAAACAATTATAGAATTTTCTCACTTTTGGAAAGTGAGTGGCGACTCTAACTAAAAAATTGCATTGAAATTGATAAAGTGAAATATACATCAGAAATGAATCATCCTAGAGTTCAAACTATCACAATTGCTCACAAGATGTAAGGAAGAAGGTCATTGTACAAAGATGGTGATGGTCCTAATGAAAAAAATAAATGGACTCAAAAAAATGATAAGGGTAAGAAGGTGACTGATGATATGGGCCCAGCCAATAAAAACAAAACATCAAAAGTACCATTAGAGACACATAATTCATATCATACACTAAAAAATAAAAACAACCCCTCTATAGAACCTCATACTCCTGAGGAGCACAGGAATCCCTTCTACCGACAAGACCCAAAGAAAGTTAAGGAGTTAATGGCAAAGTGTGACACTGAAATGGAAAAGAGACAACATGAATATGATCAGAAAATGACATTTCTTGAAGATAATCAGGATGGACTTGGCTATGAAGCAACCTCTGAGGAGAACTATGAACATATGGCTCGAGATGAAATAAATGCAAGACTGGAACATCAGAGACAAGAAGTGGAGAGAGAAAGAATAGAATATGAGCTAAGGCTCCAAGCAATCAAAGAGCTTGAAGAGTTGAAATTGAGGAAATATGATATCAATACTCAAATGGCTAATTTGCATAAATATGTGCCACCTCATAGGCAAGGGGAAAATAATGCAGGCCCATCGAATTCCTCACAGGCCCAAAAAAATCAGCCAAGGAATCAATATAGACCCACAAATGCTCCACCAAAACATCAAGGTGCTCAGCCACATCCTTATCAACAAAATGTGCCCCTACAAGGTCAACAATATGTGTCATTCTCTCTTAATAATCCATTGTACCAATACTAGCATTACCAAAATCCTCCTCCTCCACAATACACAACCATGATCAGGTAGTTTGATTTGGATGGATTTCAAATATGTCCCTATCCTATGGACAACAGGTGGAGAAGCTTGGTCTCAAAGTTCACAGGAAGTAGTGCAATTACAGTTGAAGAACATTTAAGGAGCTCTCATGATTTTATGCAAGATTTAGATATGCAATGTGAAGATGTGTAGATGAGGTTGTTTATGATGTCATTGATTGAAGATTCCAAATATTCATTTAATGGTTTTCCAACAACCTCTATTGATTCTATTCATGTGTTTTATGAACATTTTCTTGAGTAGTATGGGAATCAATATGCACCAGAATTTGCTCTGCATGAATTGGTGACTATTCAGAAACATCAAAATGAGTCAGCTTATGACTTCAACCAGAGGTTTTCTAAGTTGCATAATAAGATACCTCCTGGATCCAAATTAGTTGATCCTACTGCATTGAATATTTATTTAAAATATTTTGATCCTAAGACTAGATATGAGCTTAGGAATAGGTGTCCCATGAATTTAGTTGAAGCTCAAAGGATAGCACTCACTATTGAAAATAATAGGAAGGCTGCAGGAATGATTGCTAAGAGGGATAACCCAAGGGTTCCCCAATATGCTCTTCCACATAAATAGGAAAACACATATAGAAATGCAAGGCCAAGACTACATGACGTGCCATATAATAAAAATTGGAGAGATGGAAAGTCAATGATGGATAGGCCTAGAAATAAAGAGACACCTGATCCTTTAAAAAAAAGAGGGGCATACATGGTTGAAAATAGTCCTTGGTGTTCCGTTTGTGACTTGCCACATTCATCAAAGAATTGAATTGTAGCTTAGTCAATGTCAGGAAAAGACATATCAAAAAATGATAATGAAGAAGACCATAATATCTATTTG
Source organism: Sequoiadendron giganteum (assembly GCA_007115665.2). NCBI lineage: Eukaryota > Viridiplantae > Streptophyta > Pinopsida > Cupressales > Cupressaceae > Sequoiadendron > Sequoiadendron giganteum. Next base: position 202,330,844 of record CM021110.1, on the reverse strand, counting down.
AGTTCCCACATTCTTCACTCTGCTGAGCAAGGGTATTCATATTCAGAAGTAGGAGGATATGAATATGATGCTGATTAGTAGAAATACAATGTTCATATGGAAGAACAACAAGTTTTTTTTAGTGTGAATAAAATGATGAAGAACAAGGTCCTCCTACTACATCATATCAGGCTGATAGGGGAAATATGAGGAGACCAACTGAGGAAAAAATTAAAAGGTTGACTATTGCAGCAGTTGAGCAATCTAAAAGAAAATATTGTCTAAGGAATAAGATAGTGAATGAGAATGAAGGTGTTCCAAGAGGAATATTTTAAAAGAATACGAAGATTTCTCATGAAATAAAAAAAGGATAAGCACTTTGATAAAAAGCAACAGAAGTATGTCCCAAAAGAAGAAAATAAAGAATTTCCCAAGGATAAACAAAAGCCAGGTCAGACATTCAAAAGGGAGAAAGAGGAGAACAAAGGAGAACCAACAGAGAAAAAGAAGGTGATCAGAGCGAAAGGTGCATCTTTTGATTTTATGCAAGCTATGTCCCAAGTAAAAATGTTTGTCCCATTACTTGAAATGATGAAAATTAAAGAGTATAGGGAAAGTGCTATTCAATTAATGTCTAGTGGGAGGAATCAAAATATGAACTTTGAACATAAGGAGAGTTTTGAAATTGCTGAGAGAAAAGGAAAGATAAAAGTTCCAGAAGTTTTCCTAAGTGATGCATTGATGAACACACCACAAATTCATCCCTTTTTCACTACCTTACTCATAAATGGAAAATTGGTAAGAAATTGCATGATAGATTCAAGTGCTTCTATGAACATTATGCCAGTAGGGGTAATAAAACAACTTGGTATTTGGATAGATATTGAAGGTCGTAAGTGTAATGCCATGGATAGTAGACCTACCCCAATAGTGGGGATTATGAAAGATGTAGAAGTAAAATTAGCAACCAACCCATAGGAAACCTATAATATTGACATAATTGTGATTGATACACCTCCTCAATTTGGAGTGCTTTTGTCAAGACAATGGACTATAGTAGTTGGAGGCAATGTGCAATTTGATTTATCATATGCCACAATAATAGTCAATGGTGAGGAAGACAAGTTGTATAGAGAACCAAGGATGAATCAGATTTTTCAATACATTCCTCAGGAACAACTCAATTTCTTTTGTGATGTAGATTTAGGGAATTTCATAATAGAGTTGTCTCAGCCTGAATTAGTGAATATTGACTAATTGATAAATATGTCTCTAAAAATCACCAGGGTGTATGGAAAATGTATTTTGATGGGGCATGCAGCCAAGAAGGAAATAGATCTGGAATAGTTTTTATATCACCTAAAGGTACAACATTTAAATATTCATTTTTTTTGGCTTTTAAATGTACAAACAATGTGGCAGAGTATGAAGCCTTGTTGATTGGTTTGAACATGGCTATCAAGCACAAGATTAAATTTTTGACTATCTTGGGGGATTCTGAGCTGGTTGTGTCACAAGTTAGATCAAAATATGTTGCAAAGAACAAGAGGTTGAAATAATATAAAAATGTTGTGTGGGATATAGTGGAACTATTTGATTCATTTTCAATTGATTGGATAGATAAATCTGAAAATTTGATGGTTTACTTTTTGGCTAATGTAGCCTTAAAGAGAGATGATATCACTTTAGTAGGGGTGTCCCAGGTTGAATTAAAAACAAGGCCTTTTATCCCTGAAAACATCTATAGGTGATAGGTTTTTAATGATGATACTGACCTTTTGAAGTTTCTTCATTGTATAGACCAGTATGAAGCACAAGAGATTGATTTCAATGCTTTTGTGGAAGAAGTGGATGGGAAATAGATTGTATTTGGGAAGGAATTTTTGCAACTAAAAACCAAAAAGCTTCCCAAAGGTCTTGTAACATTGGAAAGAGTGTATGATGGGAGTGATTGTTCTCTCATGAAGCAGAAACCTATTAAGAAATAATATATTTAAGAAATAAATTTGGGAACTGAATTAGCACCAAAAAAGGCTTACATTGGAAAGAAAATAAGCCAAACCATTAAGATAATATTGATTACATTGCTGAGAAAGTACAAGCATGTGTTTTCTTGGTCTTATGAGGATCTGAAGGCATATAGAGAAGATCTTTTTCAGCATGAAATTCCACTTAAGCCAGACACAAAACCATTTAGACAAAGGCAGGGGCCTATTAACCCAATTATATAACCTAAGGTGCAAGAGGAGTTGCCGAAACTCAGGGATGGAGGTATTATTAAACCCATTAGACATTCAACATGGTTCTCAAATTTGGTTCCAATTAGGAAGAAAAATAGGGACATAAGATTGTGTGTAGATTTCAGAAATCTTAATGTTGCTTCCCTAAAAGATAATTATCCTCTCCCAAACATGGAAATATTGCATAAAGTAACATAATGTGAGCTATTGTCAATGATGGATGGATTTTCTAGATATAATCAGGTCAAAGTCAAATAATATGAGCAATACAAGACAACATTCACTACATCATGGGGAACCTATGTTTATTTAAGATTTCCATTTGGTCTTACAAATGCAAGAGCTACCTTTCAAAGAGCCATGGATGTGACATTTGCAGATCTAATTAAATCTATAATGGTGGTATATCAAGATGATCTCATTGCTTATTCCAAAAAGGCAGTGAATCATGTGGAGGACCTAGAGAGGATCTTCATCAAAGCTTTGGAATATGGCATTAGTCTTAACCGTAAAAAATGTAACTTTTTTGTTACAGAGGGTAAAATTTTGGGGCATATTGTGTCAAAAGATGGGATTAGGATAGATCCTAAAAGAGTAGATGCCATAGATAAAATTTCCATTCCCAAAATTGTCAAAGCAATCCAATCATTTTTTGGGCAAATTAACTTTGTTAGAAGGTTTGTGTCCAATTTTTTTGAGATTGTTAAACCTATACCTAAGATGTTGAAAAAAGGAGAAAAGTTGGATTGGACTGCTGAAGCTATGGATGCCTTCATATCTATAAAAAGAGCTATCAAAGAATCCACTATCCTAAAATCCCCTGATTTTACTAAGCCATTTCAATTTTTTTCTTTTGCTTCATTTCACACCATAGCAGCTATTATGTTACATAAGAATGATGAAGGTCATGAGAAGCCTATGTATTTTTTTAGCAAATCTTTGCAGGGATCAAAATTGAAGTATGACATTATGGAGAAATAGGGTTATGCACTAGTCAAAGTAGTAAAGGCCTTCAGACCTTACCTTGTTGGTGCTAAGGTAATTGCTTATGTCCCACATGTTGTTGTGAAGGATATCCTGGTGCAAACATAAGTTGCAAGATTCTAAGTATGTTTTTATAGAAGGGGACCTATTCTGGAAAAATAGGGATGGTATATTGTTGTTATGTCTAGATGAATTCCAAGAAAGATATGTCTTGAGAGAAATTCATGAAGGGGTGTATGGAGGCCATTATTTTGCTAATACCACTACACACACGATTATCAGGGCTGGTTATTATTGGCCTAATGTGTTCAATGATTCTTTTGCACATGTGAGGAAATGTGAGGCTTGTCAAAAAAATTCAGGAAAGTTGAAGTATCAAGGAGCATTGCCACATAGACCCTTGCAGGTAGAAGCACCTTTTCACCAATGGGGAATTAATTTCATTGGAGAACTACATGAAAGATCAAGTAGAGGACATAGGTGGGTACTAGTGGCCATAGATTATTTTACTAAGTGGGTGGAGGCTATCCCAACTAAGCAAGCAACTAGCAAGGTGGTGGTGAACTTTCTGATGGAGAATTTTATAACCAGATTTGGCACTCTGGACAGATTGATCATAGATAATGGGATGTGTTTTAGATCTGATGAGTTTAGAGATTTTTTCAAAACATATGGCATTAATGTTTATTATTCTGCCCCATATCATCCACAAGACAATGGTCAGGCAGAGTCAAGTAATAAAAGTCTTTTGAAGATAGTAAGGAGGATGCTTGATACAAATAAAAAGGAATGGGATTCAAAGTTAAGATTGGTTATATGGGTAGATAGGATTACAGTGAAGAAAGAAATTGGAAAATCTCCATTTAAATTGGTGTATGGGACACAAGCTAGGATGCCATTGCAGAAATTTTTTCTAATTTATAATTTTATTCTACAAGAAGACTTGGATATTTCTGAATCAATAGAGGAAAGAATGGAGTAGCTTGCAAAACTTGATGAAATAAGAAGAATGGCTCAAAAGAAGAATGTGAAATTGCAGTCACAAATGAAATATATTTTTGATAAAAAGGCCAAGGAGAGAAATTTTGAAGAAAATGACCTAGTGTTGATGTGGAATGCTCGGTGTCAGGAGAAGGGGAAGCATGGGAAGTTTGAAGCTTTATGGTTGGGCCCTTTTGTGATAAATGGTAAAGGAGGTGAAGATTCTTATTTCTTGTAGAACATGTCTACAAAGGAGCATGAGTTGCATTTACATGGATAGATCCTGAAGCATTTCTCCTCTTAAGGATGAGTAGAGGGTTAAGAATTGCAAGTGCATGGACAATTCTTAGTAAACCATTTTAAACATTCTTTTCCATGCATAGTAGCTTAGGAATTTTGAAGGGTCTGGGTTTGCCAGTACATGGACATTCTCAAAATTTCCCTTATTGAAAACATTGTTTTCTTTCCATGTGCAGTAGTGTAAGGTCACTTCCATTCTCCATTTCTCATCTTCCATTCCTCTCATTTTCTTGTCCATTCATGTCTTGGTCTGCTCTCCCAGTTGCATTCGAGATTCTTGCAGTGATTGGTAAATTACTCACCCCCAATAGGAGCCACTGTTAGAACCAAAAATTTCATTAAAATCCTAAGGTCTTTTACCCACTGGTACCCATGATTTCATTATCTTTTCATAAAAAAATTTCATTTTACTACCTTTCATAATGCTAAAATGCCCCATACCGTTGCCATATTATTCATTTTTTATAGCCTATAATTTTTACCTCTATACCACAGCCCCTTACGGGGTGGGTCACAATATGGAAATTAAAGAGCAGTCACAATAACAGCTCACCATGCAACCGTTGATAGTCAAAACAGTGACCACGAGCCATTGTTAAAATAATAGGAAATTAATTAACCAAATCCTCTAACATGCACACCAATGAATGTGCACCCTAGATAAGGTAGTATTTACACAAAAATATCTTCCTCGAGATCCACATCTCAAAATGATAATAGGAAATTTCATGTGAATCGATGAAATATATTTCTATTAGATGCTTTGTTCTTGTTTGACTATTAAATACAAACCTTTTTTTTGACTTCCGGTATGAGAAAAATCAGACATGTGGATCGAATCACTTACTAGGGTTTCTATGAATGACAACACCAAATAACAATTCCAATGTCTCTTGCCAACAATACTTGTGCAATAACTTGGACATTGTAAGTACAAAGTTGAAGATAAATGGTTGTTAAGGTAAAACTGTAGGAGAATGGTCTCTTTTATAGACAACCATTTGAGTGGATGGATGAGATTGATCTTCTATAAATATTATAAGATCAATGGATGAGGATTCATGAGATGGAGGTTACGAAATAGATGGTTGAGATCAAATTTATGGAAAGATGCTCAAATCAATGATGGAGGATTGATGCACCTGTTAGAACCAAAATTTTCATTAAAATCCTAAGGTCTTTTACCCACTTGAACCTGTGATTTCATTATCTTTTCATAAAAAAAATCATTTTACCACCTTTCATAATGCTAAAATTCCCTATACCGTTGCCATATTAATCATATTTTATGGCCTATACCATTTACCTCTATACCGTGGCCCCTTATAGGGTGGTTCATGCTATGGAAATTAAAGAGCAGTCACAATAACAACTCACCACACAACTGTTGATAGTCAGAACAGTGACCGCAATGGCGCGGTAAGCAGTGAGAAAACCAGTGAGGCAGTGATTAGTGAATAGTTACCTCTACACCGCACGTGGTCAAACCAAAGACTATGGTAGAGTGGTGGGCGATGAGTAAGGAGCAAAGCGGTAGAGAGAAGACCTACCATGATACCGGTGGTAGTCAAGTCAGTGACCACAGTGGCATGGTGAATAGTCAGCATAACAAAAAATGCTTACCGCTACACCATGGGCGATCAAAACATTGACTGTGGTGACACAGTAAGCATCGATCTTGGCAGTAAATTTTGGAGACTATGGTGGTGACGGGGCTCACAATGCAGACCACGGTGGTGCGGTAGACATGGGTAGTGACAATCAGACACCGTGTAGCCACGAGGAGAAAAATGATAGACCGTGATGGAGCAGTAGAAAGAGAAGGCCGTGGAGAATTCAAACACTATCTCACCACATGAAGACATAAAGTTGACCGTGGTAGGGCGGTAAACATAAGGCAACTACGTAGAAATAAATAAAAGGAAATATTAAGCAGTAGAGAAAGTAATAAAATAAGAGGACATGCAGACTATAGTTTAAAATATTTAATTTTCCGATAAGGAAACTTAATTAAATATTTTTATTTTCTGTTAATGAATACAAACGGTTGTAAAAGGAAAGTGAAGGGTCATGACCCTTGGGATTTACTGTATAAATGTTCTGAAAAATCAGTGAGAAGTGGTAGCAGTTAGAGTAGTAGTTAGATTTTTCAAAAAATGAGAACTGGGAAAAGGGAAATATTGTACAGACTTTCTTGAAGTAAATCAATGGAGAAAATATTTTAACTGGTGAAGTCTTTGGGGTGTTTAGTTATTGTTTGTATTAATTCATATTCTTTATTTGGTTGTCTCCAACATGAGGTCTTTTTGTCATTTAAATAAGTGTATCAAGTATATTTCTGATTTTTCAAAATGCATTCTCATTTTATGTGGTTTAATTGATTGGTGTCTGCAAGTCAGAATTAAATTATTTCAATAAGTCACGATGATTTGAGGATGGTTAAAGAAGAACTAGGTGAAGAAATATTCCAGCATAGTTTATACAAGTCATAAATTTAGTGAAGTTGTTTGCCAGTCATAGAATTTTCAAAGTGTTTAACAACTAGAGTTAAGCCAAAGAGGGAAATACATATCATTCTTAATTTTGACTCCATTACGTATGTGGATAGAAGGCACTGATCTATCACAACCCAAATGATAAAATTTTTAATAAAAAACATATTCAAATCCTTTCTTTTGTGTAGTAGAAGTGTAGTGATTTTATCTATCCACTTCCATTTGCCATTGTGGATAGATTCCTCAAGAAGGGAAATATATTTCAATCTGCAGCATATATATAGGTGCACCCACCTAGGTTTAGTAGAGCCTAAAGAGTAGAAGGTTCAATTGTATTAATTGTCCTTGTACGTTGGCCAAAAATGTTGTGAGATCTTGGCAACCTCTCATAGTTAAAACCTGCGTTTTTGAGACCCAATAACACCAAAGAGAGGTGGGAAATTGATTTCTATGACACTAATGGGTAAGACACCCAATGACTATGACAGAGATAAAGGCCATGATAGATATTAATGAGCTAGACATCTTTGACCAAAAGGGAGGCATAAATAATTTATTCAAGAAAAAGGGGAAAATGGAGGAAATGGACAAGTGGATTTTTAACTAAAATAATTTGCATAATTATTTTAATTAAATGAGAGGAAATGTGAAAAGGGGGATTAAATAATTAAATTTAATTAATTATTTAATACAAGAGACATTTGGACAATTAAATAATTTTGAAAATTATTTAATAATAGATGAATTAAAAGAGGAAGTGAATAGTTAAATAATTAATATTAATTATTTAACCATAGATGAAATGTGACAAGTAAATAATTAAATAAAGATTAATTTATTTAAGTATTGAAGAAAGGGGGATATTAGCAACACAATTAATTTATTTAATTGGTCAAGATAGAATAAAGATTAAAGTGTGAATTAATAAATAATTAAAATTATTTAATTATCAAAGGATGACAACAAAGAAAAATGGTGCTCACAGACTTAGGATATTTTTTAGTGTTTACAAAACCTTTAACATAGTAAAAATCATTAGTATTGTTGATGTTATAGCCGAGGGTTTATCCTTCACCTGAATTTGAGCATTGAATAATAAATATCGATCAAATAAATAAAGTGCAGCTACTTATTTATTTGAGATCGACTTAAATGAAGGGGCACTTCATTTTATAATAATAATCTATATTTTCAAAAGCCGACTTAATGAGAAAGTCGCACCATTTTTTGAAAAGGCATCTCACCTTGAATGAGGCTGAACTTTCATGAAAGGTCATTTCAAATCATATAAATAATGTGTCTCCCTCTTTATTTTCAATTTGATTATTATTCAAGAAAAAGTCAAGCCATTAAAAGGAGATCTCTATCTTGCAACACATCGATTTTTTATCCATCAAGCAGATTGTAATTGAGGAGATATAATTTTTGGTGTATAATCACACCTAGGAGAGGTGCCTTCATTATTACATCAGATTGGTCTTATGATTGGCTAAGTTATAAAGCAACTTTCTACTTCTTCTTCCAATAAATAAGTGATATATTTGTGGCTGGGTTTTTCTCCCTCAAGAAGGAGGGTTTTCCCAAGGTATTTGTTGTGTCTATTGTTCATTATTATTGTATTTCTATTTAAATTCATTTATGATCATAAAAATAACATGGTATCAAAGTGGGTTTAAGAAAGATCAAGATCAGATTTGTTTAAGCAGCAAAATATTCTTCTCTTCTTCTCATCTAAGGGAGTTTATCTTAGCTTCAAAAATTTTGAATGAGATCAAGGTTGAAGATAGGCTTGATGGTGCATCAAACTTCACCTCTTGGAAATTCAAGGTTCTTATTGAATTAGAAGAGAATTATTTTCTTGATTTTATGGAGAGTGATGTGCTTGAGTCATCTGATGAGGCTGAGAAAACTCAATCGAAGAAGAATGGCACTAAGGCTAAGAAGATTTTGATTGATTCCATGAAGGATCATCTTGTGCCAATTATATCCAAGATGAATACAACCAAAGATGTGTTCAAGTATCTCCAAGGCCTGTATGAGATCAAAAGCACTAGTAGAGCTCTTTCCTTGAGATAACAACCACATCATATAAATATGGCTAAAGGAGATTCAGTCATCTCATTCTTCATGAAGATCATTGAATTGAAAGATCAACTATATGCCATTGGAGATATAGTTGATGATAATGATCTAGTCATGTTGGATCTAAATGGTCTTCCTTAATCTTGGGAGCCCTTTATCCAAGGCATTAGTGGAAGATCTAAATTTCCCAAGTTTAACAATCTTAGAGTAAATTGCATTCAAGAATAGTCCAGGTTGGCAGTAAGAGGAAATGGTCAAAGCTCTCACAATGAAGATATTCATGTTCTTGCAGCTCAAACTTCTAGAAGGAAAGGAAGAGAAGGGAGATAAGGTAAATTTAAGAGGAATAGAGACAAAAAATCAGATTCTTCTCTTGAACCAAAGAAGAAAAAAGATCTCTCTCACATTCAATGTTTCAGACATGACAAGTATGGTCACTATGCTCGAGATTGGTTAACAAGACCAAAGCAACATGCTTCTACCATAGATGTTGATGTTTTCTCACCTCAAAAGGAATCTAGAGACAATTGAAAAGGTTTTCTATTCATCTTCACTCTATCAAGAAATGTTCCAACTGATAGTAGTACTTAGCTGATTCAGAGTGGTTCCTCTTGACACATTATAGGATATATATAGCATCTTTCAAACTTGGTAGAAAGAGAAACCAACTTAAAAGTGCTAATCAAAGATGATACTTGCTATTTAGTGAAAGGTGTTGGAGCCACCTCTCTTCATCTAGATTCTAGCATCCCTCTTCATTTGAGTGGTCTTGTTTGTACTAGGAATCAAGAGAAATCTTGTATCAATTTCAGCTTTGGAGAACAAAGGGTATCGAGTTGCATTTTCTAAGGGAAAATTTCTTTCTTGGCTAAAGAACTCTAGCATCAAATCATCCCGTGTGATTGGTGTCCATCAAGAGAGCCTATACAGATTTTATATTAGTCCAATTCAAGCATTGTTGCATGATTCTACTAGTTTGGGTGAGCTATGGCATAGGAGACTTGCTCACCTATATTTTAGAGCTCTTCCATCCATGGAGAAGATGGTTACTATTCTACCAAATCTCAGTCAAGAGCATGATGGCACTTACAGAGGATGTGCAATGGGTAAGAATACTAAGGGTCCTTTTCATAGTAGTGAAAGTAGATCTAAAGGAATTCTAGATCTTGTTCATTCTAATTTATGTGATCCAATGTATGTGGCATCTTTAAGTGGATTTTGGTATTATGTGATTTTTATTGATGACTATTCTCGAAAGACAGATTTATTTTTTGAATTCTAAGGAGTCTAAAGAAGTTCTTGATAGATTCAAATAATTCAAAGCTCAAGTTGAAAATTTATTTGAAAAGAGGATCAAGTTTCTGAGATCCAATTATGGAGGAGAATACAATTCTAGAGGTTTTTGTAATTTCTGCATTAAGGCAGGGATCAAGAGGGAGTTTTGTGTTCCACACAATCCTCAACAAAATGGATTTTTATAAAGAAAGAATAGATCCATAGCTGAGGCAACCAAAGCTATGATTCATGATCAAGACTTACAAACCCTCCTTTGGGCTGAAGCTTCTAGAACTACAATGTATGTTCTGAATTGAAGCCCTCATCGAATATTGGAAAAGATGACTCCTGAAAAGGCCTTCCCAGGTGTGAAACCTGAGGTTAGTAATTTAATAATTTTTGGTTGTCTTTTTTATATTTATGTGCCTAAGGATAAAAGAACTAAGCAAAGAACCTTCAGGAAAGAAAAGGAATATTTATGGGATACAGTGAGACTTCCAAGGCCTACATGATATACATTCTAGAGAAGAAACAAATTGAGATCAACGTGGATGTAACTTTTGAAGAAGAGGTTGCATTCAAAATATCTAAAGGTTCTTAAATGGAGATAGATAGTGAAGAACAAGAGTTACCTCAGGATATGGAAATTTCCCTTGATCATACTCCTAAGATTCAGAGGGAGACTACTAAACCAAAAGAGACTATTGATCCAATTGATCCCACAAAACCAACTAATGGGAAAAAAGATATTGCTATAGGTCAAAAGGGACCTCTATGGGCTAGACAAACAATGCAAGAGGTGGAATAATATGCACATCCTCAAGGTAACTTTAGAGAAAGCAAGAGACCACATAAATTTCTAGGCTATGTAGCATAGATGAACCACATCATTGAGTATAAGCCTTCTAGTGTTGAGGAGGCATCAAATTAGAAAGTATGGAGAGATGCTATGATAGAAGAATATTAGTCTATTATCAAGAATGATGTTTGGGATGCTGTACCAAGACCTGAAGGGAAATTAGTTGTGTCTTCCAAATGGATTTTCAAGATCAAGCATGCAACTGATGGTAGCATTGAGAATTACAAAGAAATATTTGTGGCTAGAGGATTCTCTTAGAAAGAGGGAATAGATTATCAGGATACATTTTCTCATGTTGCTCGATATACATCTATCCAGACTATCATTTCTATTGCCTCAACAAAAGAATGGAAGCTACATCAAATGGACGTAAAGATAGAATTCATTAATGGTGTGATTGAAGAAGAAGCGTACATTGAGAAACATATGGTTTTGTGATTCATGGTAAGGATTCACATGTATGTAGACTAAATAAGGCATTGTATGGCCTTAATTAGGCACCTCATGCTTGGTATGAGACGATTGATTGATACTTGATGATCTTGGGATTCTCAAAGAATGATGAATATTCAAATATTTACTTCAAGATAGTTGATGGTGAGGCTTTAATCTAGGTTCTTTATGTTGATGATTTATTTCTTAACTATGCAGAATATCTCATTATCAAATGCAAGGAGTTAGCCTCTGAGTTTGACATGAAGGATCTAAGCCTTATGTATTACTTTCTAGGATTGGAAGTGTGGCAGAGACCCAATGATATTTTCTAAGTCAAGGGAAATATATGATAGACATCTTGAAGAGATTTGGGATGATGGATTATAAATCTATTTCTACACCAATGGAAACAAATTTGAAGAGGTTGAGTAACTCTACGGCTAGTTCAGATCTAGTAGATCCCACCATGTATAGGCAATTGATTGGATCTTTAATGTATCTAGTCAATATTAGACCAAAACATTTCTATGCAATGAGTGCCCTCAGTCATTTCATGTGTGAACCAAGGAAAATTTATCTAGTTGCAGCCGTAGGATACTTATGTGGCATAGTAGAATATGGCTTGAGATATACTTCTAGTGAAGAACTAAAATTACAAGGCTATTCTAATTATGATTGGGCTGGGAGTGTAGCTGAAAGAAAAATCACCTCTAGATGTTGCTTTAGTTTGGGGCATTCCATTATTTCTTGTTGTGGCAAGATTCAAAATTCAGTAGCACTAAGCACTGCAGAGGCTGAATATATTGTAACATTTGTAGCAACTCGAGAAGTAGTGTGGCTTTGAAAGCTCCTTGCAGGTTTGTTTGGGAAAACATTGGAGTGACTATAATTCATTGTGATAATCAAAGTTGTGTGAAGCTCTCTATCAATCTAGTGTTTCATGATAGGAATAAACATGTGGAAATCAAATATCATTACATCAAAGATATAGTGTTGAGGAAATCTATTCAACTTAGGTATATTTGCACTGATGATCAGAAAGTTGGTATTCTCACCAACTCTCTCTCTAGAGTGAATTTTGTATACTTTAGAGACAAGCTTGGAGTTGTGGAGAATGAAGCCCTTGATAAGAGGGAGACTCAACATTAGTGGTCTTTGCTATTTTCTATAATGCATATTTCTCTAAGATAGAAAAATATGAGGTCAAATCCCTTGTCCATCTCTATTATGGAGATGTGGTTCTTTCCACCTAATGGGAGTAGCCATGGTGGATTTCACATTGAAAGACTCCATGATGATTCCATTTTACTTGTGTTTTTTCCACACATGGGAGTATCCATGGTGAACATCATGTTGAGAGACTCTATGATAACATCACATTGCATGACTCTGTGATGGGCACTTGTGCACATGTTCTTCTCCATACATGGGAGTAGCCATGATGGACATCATGTTGTGTGACTCCATTATGATATCACATTGAGAGACTCTGTGATGGACTCTTTTCCATAAATGGTTCTAGCCATTGTGGGTGTCATAGGGTGATCCCACAATACTGGTTTACAATTTTTGGCCAAACTGGACATTGAACTGATTTTTTCTAACTAAATCTTCACTTTCGGACACCTATGACAGCTAAACTGTGAGGAATTTCAAGATGATGCAAACTAGTGATCTGTGAAATTTTGTCTATAGATTCTAAATATTATTTTTCAAAAAAATTGGAATCATATTGCACTTCTTTTTCCATCTCCTTCGGAAATTATTTTTTTCAATAAACGCCATTTTTAAGGAGTGACACGCACCGTATAGGTATAACTACTTTTCCATGAAGGATGAAATTCTATTTTTTTCAAATTTAGATTTGTAACTACAATATCTAGTGCTTCCAATTGGTTTCATAGTGCTTGATTGAATATTTTTTCCTTAATCAAGTTTTAAAGTCAAACCAATTACAATTCAGACATAGGCGGACTGTATAACACAACTTTTTTTGTATGTATCAAAATTCATTTTTTTTATGGTTAGAGAAAGGACTTCAATATTTGGTCCACTCATATTTTTCAAAAAAATAATTGATAATATTCTATTTTTCCACATGCGCAAAACATAGAGCTTGATTTTCGGTGAAAAACCTACATTCACAAGAAATAAAAATTAAATATATTAATAAAATTAAATTTATTTAAAATTATACTTTTTGGGAAGCTTATAATAAGGACTACATAATTACAAAAAATAAATTTTAAATGAATTCATTCAATCCCTCAAAAGGAAAATCAAAAGTGGTTTTTTATCAACATTTTGATAGGTGTAAAGGAGACTATGTTATAGGTACGGTTTAATACTAGCGGGGTTCTATCCAAGGGGTTTTTATATAAGGTGGTTTGATAAAACCCTCTTCAATTGGAATCCTTAAAATGATTTTTTTTAAGCCTTAAACCATTATATTTTCTAAAAATATGTGATTTCAACAAAAATCAGAATCTCACAGAAATTGTAAACCAACATTGTGGGATCACCCCATGTTGAGAAACTCCATGAGTTGGATATCTGGAACGATACCTCCCTAGCTAAGAGGGAGTGTTGATTTTATAGTTGTGGGTTTATCCTTCACCCAAATTTGAGCATTGAATAATAAATATCGATCAAATAAATAAAGCACATCTAATTTATTTGATATCGAATTAAATGAAGGGGCACTTCATTTTATAATAATCTATATTTTCAAAATCTGACTTAATGAGAAAGTTGCGCCATTTTGTGAAAATACGTCTCACCTTGAATGAGGTCGACCTTTCATGAAAGGTCACTTTAAATCATATATAAACAAGGTGTCTCCCTCTTCATTTGCAATTCGACTATTATTGAAGAAAAAGTTGTGCCATTAGAAGGAGATTGCTATCTTGTAGCAGATCAAGTTTTTATCCATCAAGAAGATTGTAATTAAGGAGATATCATTTTTGGTGTATAATCACACCTAGGAGAGGTTCCTTCATTATTAAATCACATAGGTCTTGTGATTGGCCAAGTTGTAAAGAATATCTATGCTTCTTCTTCCAATATTAAGTGATATATTTGTGGTTGGGTTTTTCTCCCTCAAGAAAGAAGGTTTTCCTAGGGTATTTGTTGCATCTATTGTTAATTATTATTGTATTTATTTTTAAATTCATTTTTGATCATAAAACTAATAAGTATGATGCTTTCCATCAAAATCTAATGACTTATCCCATAGATTTTAGCACTAGTATCATCTCCAAACATAACCAAGCCTCCATAATATTTTTCAAGCTTAATAAAATTAATTTTATCACCAATCATGTGATGTGAACAACCACTATTAACTACCAATTTTTATTTTCTCTTTTTTAGTATGTAGGGCAGAGATAATCATACCTTCATTTTTCTCCTTCTCTAGAGGGCTTCCCTTTACCTATTTTTTAGAATTGGTATTAGGTTCATCCTTAATCACCAAGAACAAGCATTCATTTTCATCAAGATCTTCATATTATGAATCTTCAATAGATATACCAGAATTCTCATTCACATAATATGCTATGTTAATCTTCTTTCCTTTCTTTCCTTTCTTTTCTTTCTCATATCTTTGTTTATTCTTTTTAGCTCTTTTCAGAAATTTTATAGCATACTGACCTATTTTCCAACAACTATAGCATTTAAAGGGTAACTTACCTTCATACTTCCCAGAGCCTTTCATCATCCTTCTTACAAAGTTAGCTTCTATTTTTTAGGGTTTCTTGCATATTGGTGAAAAAAAAAGTTTTTCAAAAAATGGATTATCTAGTTCTATTAACAATGACATTCTCTACAAAAATCACATCTCAGATTTTTACCCAAAAATATTCCCTTTTTCTAAAGAAGATTCAAAAAAATTACCTCTACTACCTCTACTTCTACTTTTCAAAAAAATATATCTTTTTTAGGAATAACTTAGTTTTTCAAAAATTAGACGATTTGGGTCTCTTCAACACATGAGCACCTACAAAATCCATAACTCTAATTTTTCCCAAAATAATTTGCTTCACAGTTTTTATTTTGACAAGGTTCTCACATGTTGGTGAAAAAATCAGTTTTTTCAAAAAATGAAGGAACTGGGTCTATTCAGAATGGCATTCTCTACAAAACTCATATTTGAGATTTTTCCCCAAAAATATGCCCTTTTCTGAAGAAGATTAAAAAAAATTACCTCCCTTACCTCTACTGCTTCTACTTTTTAAAAAAATCTATTTTTTCAGGAATAACTTAGTTTTTCAAAAAATGGATGATCTAGGTCTCTTCAACACGAGCACCTATGAAACCCATATCTTCAATTTTTCTCAAAAATTTGCTTCACAGTTTCTATTTTTGAATGGTTTTTGCATGTTGGTGATGGTACCTAATTTTTTCCTACAACTCAATCAAGTAGAGTTGAAACGTAGTTTGCAGCCAACATAAAGGGTACATACAAATTTTTGGTAGAGTTTTATTTGCACATAATGTTCTTTCAAAATGAATTTCAGTTATTATTATGAAAATATTCTTTACAATAGAAAATTATACAAAATTTTGGATAGTATTGTTGTTTCTATTCATTTTTTGTAAAGAAATGATCTTGAAGTCCCACACAAGTCATGGGAGTAACTATATCTCATCAGATATAAGATAAAAAATAAATGTAGGAAAGAGAAACACATAAAATTAAATATGGGACCTGTCATTGCTTGGTGAATGATGAATCTTGTTGTTGAAGACTCTGTTAGCATTGTTGAGTACTATAGCTCCCAGAGAGAAATCTGCAAGAGTGAAAAGAGGTGCTAGAGCTCAGGGTTCCAAACAAATCCTATGCATCTCTAATCAAGTAGTTACTTGCTATCTTATAACTGATCAAGGAAAAGAAAAATGAATGGCTATGCAACAAAGAGAGGTCATCTAATGGAGGTCAAATCATCAAGAGAGCATTGAACTTAATTATTATTTTTAACTAGTTTTCTCACTATGCAGATATAGGTTCATCATTTCATGTTTCATCATGTTTAATATTTAAGTATGTGGAGGAAAATAGGATCCCATAAGGGTTGAGCCTAGCATATTGCATCCTCTCATTTACAAGTGAGGAATAATAATCTATTTTCATCATATCATATCAAAAGGATACAGAATGCTAACAATGATTATAAACAGTTACCAAAGCAAGAAAAGGTTCATCGATCATGTCGCAATCAAGAGCCTTATAGTAATCATCTTAATATTTAGTCATTGATGCAATAATAACAATGACCATGTACAAGGAGCTTGGAAAACACTGCCATAGATAGTCAAGAGCATGAGTAAAAGTGGGAAGCAACAAATTAGGCAAGTCATAAAAGACCATTAGAGTCTGAAGTCATGAGATAGTCATAGTATTCTTATGATTGATATCAAAATAAATATTTTAAGAGAAGTCCACTCTTAGCATCATGAGGAACAGAAAATACAAGCATATGCATATGACAGTTATTAAGGATCTTAATAACATTTTCCATTTCAAATATGAATGACATCAACCATATAGAAATACAAGTACCATATCATGATATTATGCCATTGAATGATAATATCAAATTGTAGTCATTAGTGATCTTCTACTATGAAGGTGAATGTGCCTGCAGAAGAAGAATTGCAAGAGACTTTTGTGTCTAGGGTTTTATCAAATGAAAAAAATTCGAAGACATCTAAGATAGATGAAGATACAATAAATATCTCAAGGATGATTGAGGATTGATGATGTAGTGAAGGCTTGTGTAGAGAGTCAGGAACTTCCTATTGGTATGAACTTCCTGAGGGTAGCTGTGCAAAAATGACAGTCTAGAGGAAGAAGAAATTTAAAGCAACATTTTAAAGACTTAAAATTTTGTAGTTGTATTTCATTTCAAATACAACCATCTTGAATCACATGAATTTTTTGGGAAGTTAAAGATCTCATCTAAAGTTTTGGAGCATGGACAAGGTCAGGAAGAGAGATCAAGAGGAGTTTCTTCTCCCATATCGGTAGCAGTGGAATTAGCTTCTAAGCCATAAACATTTGGAAGGTTTCCTGGTTTCATTCTACAGGCCTGTAATCTTTACTACATTCATCTTTAGTACATTCATTCTTGTGCAAAAATAAGAGATAAATAATTGTATAAACACTCATAATTAGAGCCCAGAAGAGGATAATCATTTTTAGAGGATCCATGACTTAAGGGAGGTATAAACATAGTGAGAAGGAAGCCATGACCATGGTTTCAAGAAAATGAAAACAATAGAGATAGTCATGGCCTTAGTGTACGAAAAGCCCTCACAAATGTAGAAAATAATGAGCTCAAAATACAGAGGGTTTCTCATTTTTGTATTGAAATGGAACTCAAGAAATTTTATACATAAAGAATGCTCGGCCTGCAAGCATAGGAAGTATGAAGGAGAAATGGAGGCCGCAACCTTCAATGAAAAAATGAGCAAAAATTTCTTCATTCTTTTTAAAGAGCATAAAAAATGGAGAAGAATCAAACCACAATGGTGCTACAAATACATAATATGTATTTTTTATAATCTTTTTGCATAAGAAGATAAGGGAAAAAATAATTTTCTATCACGAAGAGTCTATTTCTTTCATAGAAAGAAAGAAACTATAAGCATTTCTAGTAGGAAAATAACTTATAGTAGTGTGGAGGCATGAAAATCTTCCAAAAAATTCCCAGACCGAATTCCATATCTCATAGTAATCCCCATATGAGCTCAAGAAAACCCTAGCTATCCACCATGACAGTGCAACAATGTGTTGTGGAAGTGATAAAAATGCCAAATGACAAGATATTAGGGTTCGAGGCTTTTTACTCGCCCTAATCCAAAGGTGTGGTATTTTTGACTTAATGTTTTAGAAAAATTATTACACATGAAGTCTATCCGTGGCCAAAGACTTAGGTCAAAAAACCTAATGATAAAGCACAATTCATGGGTGTTGTTGTTATAATAGGAGTTATAAGGGGTTATATATTTATTTGCTAAAAAAAGAGAACTTTTGAAAACCCCTTGTTTATACATGCATGTATTTAGGAAACAACATTGTAATCTAACAAATTAAGGTGCAAATTAATATTTTCCTTTTTTCTTTATTAGTAGAATTTTGCCTTGGTGAAGTAGTGATTGCTTGCATATTTTACAAGATTTAGACAAAAACAAACTTTTTAATTAAATATTAAGGGTACTATTTTACTATCCTAGTTTTTACCATGTAATCAAAAGGAGAAGACTATCAAATGATAAATTTTAAAATAATCAAACTAATTATCTTTAATATTTAATCAAATAGTTCCCTTTTACCTAAATCATGCAAAAGACACAAGCAAAGTAAGAATGAATTCAGTAAGAGTCATCTAAAGTATGGTCATTATTCCTCTGACATAGCTTCAAGTTCACATCAGTTTCGAGGGTCTTTTGGCCATGCACAACATGGGGATCAGTTTGCAACATTCACTATTTAGTTTACTTCAGTTGTGGGTCCTTTTTTTGAGGATATTTTTGAGATTTTTTTCACTTACAATTATCTTGGAGTTCCACCTTTAGGGAAAATGATGAATGACATCACTATATTTATGGAAAAAGTCCTTTTTTCCTTAGTTCTTGTTTTTCATCTCTTCTTGCATACCTTTTGCAGAGAGAAAAATAGTTGTAACACAATTTTTATTTACGCTTTAATACAACAGTAGAGTTATGGTTTTCATTGTGGGTCAGTTAAATGCAGAGATTCCTTCTATTTTCATTTAGTATTTATTATTTTTTCCTCTTTATAATTATATAAAGTGTCTTTGTGAATGATTTGATGAGATTATTGTGTTCTATTCATCAGAACCATTAGCTTTGTCTCATTCATAATTGTACATCACATCACAGGTCTTAGGTAATTCTCATATTCAATTTGTTCTTCAAGTTTGGAGAATTATTTTTCCTTCTAAAAGGACAAATTGTTTGGCCTTCTTTGGAAATATTTTTGTGATTAATTTCTAAACTATGAAAATAGTTTTCTAGAAAACTGTTGTGAATTGGTTTTTAGTTTAGCCATCATTATCGTTTAGGAGGATCACCTTAGTTTAGATCTCAGTTTATGCATTCATTATGAATATTTTCTTCCCTTTTCCTACTACAAATAATTCAATCATTAGAAAATCATAAAGGAAGTCGACCTATAATCTGGAGGTTAACTTTCAACATAGGTTACCCACAACCTGAAAGTTTTTCAATGTTACACAGGATTTCAAAGCATCTCCTCTTTTGCATATGGGTGTAATCCTATTGATAATAGTTTTTGCCACACTCGGTGGGACTCTAAAGATCACTTGAGAGAAATAATTACAAATATAAGATACTATTTTGGTATATACAACAATGGTTTTTTCCTTTTAGAGGTTACAATTTATACTTGGCAACTCTGAACATGTCTACTGGTTTCAACAATTCTAGTGTTGGTATGTTTCAAATATAGGTTTTATTTTGATTTCTAGCATTCATATGAGTAGAAATGACATATTTTCATGGATATTATGAATACCCATCACCATACAATAAAAATACTAGTCATGAACCCTCTTATCAACCATACCCAACCAACCATAATACTATTTTTGATCAAAATTCTCATATCACAACAAATAACCAATAAATTTATCATTCTTATGATACTCCTATCCATGCTAATACCTCATATCAGCCCTCGTATGCTCAAAATCAATCCCAAGGCCACCATTTTTATAGAAATCAGTAGATCAATTCTTATAATCAGCTTCAAAAGTTTTGAATTTTTGAGGACAAGTTTAAATAAATTCACAATCTAGATTTAAGGTTGAAGATAAGGAACATGTTTCTTGAGGAGCAGTTTAGAAAGAGTGAATTGAATGTGCAACAAGAACAATTAGTTTTTATAGCCTATGATTTCTCACAGGATTATACCCTTGAATATCAACAACAATGTGATTTTCAATAGGAATAGGAAGATTATCAAGCTTATCTTCAAGATCAACAATATGAGATGCAAAAGAGGCAATTTGAGGAAAAAATTGCTCAACAACTTGCTACAAAAGATGTGGAAATAAGGATAAAACTTGTCGAACAAGAGGTTCCCAACATAACAATTCCAAGTTTTAGTCAAGGTGAGTCTCCTATGTTTTCCAATCTCAAAATTCCAAGTATTAGGAGCTTGCCTTCATTTAAAGAGCCAATTATTGAGTAAGAAGCTATCCTAGTTGTTACTTTTCCAAACCCATTTTTTGGAAAAGGTATTCCAACGTTAAAAACACTATGCTTCATACAAGAGGAAATTATTCTTGAGTAGGTTCATCCAACAATTCCTCAAGAGAAGCCTTTTCCCAAGCTTGTGCAACCTCAAGAAGCTCAAGAAAGTCAGCTTGTTTTAGATCAAAAAAAGGTTGATGTTTCTTATGATCTAATTGAAATGATTAATGAAATTCCATGTTTTGTTGATGATGAGTACCTAGATGATTCTCAGATCATAGAAGTATTATCCATAGTTCAGCAAGAAGAAGGTAAAATGGGTGATCTTCTAACCCATCAACAAGGTTGTAATAAGGTAATAAACAATCCTTTTCTACAATAAAATAAAAATTATGATGAGGACTCATTTTTGGATGAGATTGAGGTATTTGTTTCAAGTTTAGACTCTAGAAGATCATCTTTTGAAGAGAAAAAGGTGGGACTTCAAGAAGTTGAAGAAGAAAAAGATGTTCAGGTTCAAATTTTTGTTGGTTTATTTGATGAACTTCCAGGATTTGTAGGTGAAGATGAGAAATTCATCATTAAACTACCATCAACATCCATTTTTGAGAAACAAGATGAAGGAGGTGTAGATACAAGAAAAGACAAATGAAATCATTCATGTAGAGCAATAAAAGCAGAAAATCACATATTTTGAAGGTATGATCTTTGAATACCACCATGAAAATGAGTTAGAACATACTTTCTATGATAAGGTTGGTCATGATACAAACTTAATTTCAAGAATCATTGAGGTTCCTTTCTCTAAAATTGTTGACAATTTAGCACCTTTCAAGAAAAAGGATTGTGATCAACTTAATCAGGTGACCAAAGAGGTTGTGATTGATGAGACAACACATGAGAAAGAAAGAAAAAAGAGTCCTCAATTTAGTATCTCAATAGAATACCCAATCATGCATCTCTCCATAATAGAGTCTGAGCAAGAGATTGTGATTAAAGGACAATAGCACCAACTTTCTCATTTATTCCAAATAAATAGGTTGGTTGATCAAAATCCGAGTATAAGTGAGTTTTTTTATATTCTTTATGAAGAATTGCAGTAGTTGATTGAATATATTTTTGTGCTTCATCTAATTTTAGTTGTTCATAAGAATGTAAACCAATGTTTATTGTTATGGAAGGGTAGTTATTTCTCACAACTAGTGAGTGGTCATGCCTGAGCACCACAACTACTGGGTAGTGTAGAGTAGAGTAGAAGTTTTTCTTTCAATAAGTTCTCATTGCACAATAGTTTCATTTTAGTTCAGATTTGTTTTTAAATAAGTGCAGATGTTGCATGGTTTTATACTCTATCTTAAATAAATTTAAGCTAGTTTCTTTCAAGAGGTGTTAGAGATAGTGGTTCCACACAAATCCTATGCATCTCTAATAAAGCAGTTACTTGCTATCTTATAACTGGTCAAGGAAAAGGAAAATGAATAGCTATGCAAAAAATACATATCATCTAATGGAGGTCAAATAAAAAAGAGGCCATTGAACTTAATTTTTATTTTTAACTAGTTTTCTCATTGTGTAGATACAGGTTCATCATGTTCAATATTTTAGTATGTGGAGGAAAATGAGCTCTCACAAGGGTTGATCCCAACATACTGCATCCTCTCATTTACAAGTGAGGAGTAATGATCCACTTTTATCATATCATATCAAAAGGATATAGAATTCTAACAATGATTATAAATAGTTACCAGAGCAAGCAAAGGTTCATCAATCATGTCACAATCAAGAGCCATATACTAATCATCCCAATATTCAATCATTGATGCAATAATAACAATGAGCATGTACAAGGAGCTTGGACAACACTTCCATGGATAGTCAAGAGCATGAGTAAAATTGGAAAACAAAAGATTAGGAAATTCATAAAAGACCATTGGAGTCTGAAGTTGTGAGATAGTTGTAGTATTCTAATGACTAATATCAAAATTAATATTTCAAGAAAAGTCTACCCTTAGCATCATGAGGAATAGAAAATAAAAGCATGTGCATATGACGGTCATTAAGGATCTTAAGAATTTTTTTTGTTATAAATATGAATGACATCAGCCATATTGAAATACAAGTACCTTATCATGATATTATGCCATTGAATGATAATATAGAAGTGCAGTCATTAGTGATCCTTTACTGTCAAGGTGAATATGTCTACAAAAGTAGAAATGTAGGAGGCTTCTATTTCTAGGGTTTTATCAGATGCAAAAAATTCAAAGACATATAAGA
Source organism: Sequoiadendron giganteum (assembly GCA_007115665.2). Classification (NCBI taxonomy): domain Eukaryota; kingdom Viridiplantae; phylum Streptophyta; class Pinopsida; order Cupressales; family Cupressaceae; genus Sequoiadendron; species Sequoiadendron giganteum. The sequence goes on along the minus strand of CM021110.1, from coordinate 202,307,697 downwards.
TAGATGAAGATACAATATATATCTCAGGGAGGATTTTTTGGAATAACCACCAGCATCACCCTTCAGGTTCGCGACATGGTTTAACTGCCTCCCGTGGATCTTAGTTGATGCTTGTATTGGGCATTGACAGGTTGATCTTTTGGTGCAACGACAAGCCAACAATTGGTATAAGAGTTGGTCATAGGTTCAAACCCCTTGGGTGACACTGAGGGGGGGATTGTTGAACTAAATGCTAGCATCTCCCTCTGGGTTCGTGACATGGTTTAACCGCCTCCCGTGGATCTTAATTGATGATTGTATCGGGCATTGACAAGTCAATCTTTTGGTACAATGACAAGGCCAACATGATTTAGGATTGATGATGTAGTCAAGGCTTGTGTAGAGAGAGGAATTTCATGTTGGTATTAACTTCCCAAGGGTAGCTATGGAAAAAATGACAATCTAGAGGAAGAGTAATTTGAAGGAAACCTTTTGAAGACTTAAAATTTTGTACTTGTATTTCACTTCAAATAGTAGCCATCCTGAATCACATGAAGTTGTTGGGAAGTTAAAGATAGCATCTAATTTTTTTGAGCATGGACAAGGTCAAGAAGAGAGATTAAGAGGAGTTTCTTCTCCCATAGCTATAGTAGAGAAATTAGCTTATGTGAATATTTATTCACACACCACTTTTTCCTTCGCGGTTTCTCTTTATTCTGCAGCTTTTCCTATTTGTTTTGGTATCGCTCATAGCTTCTCGATAGTCACCACGTGGTGTCCTATCGGAGCTTTATTTTGGGTCTTCTCGCTTTCATTTTTTTAGGTTCCGTTTGTTTGACACGTGGCCTCCGCTTGTTTCTTCCTGAGTCGGGCCCAAACTACAATTTCCTTCGCTGGGTGATTTTCCATGCGGCACTCATTTGTGCATCTTTTATCTCAAGTTCGATGCTTATGCATCGGTCTTCATTTTGATATCGCTTGTTCTCTTATTTTTTTGTTGTGTGGCACATGTCTCTTCAAGATGTGTGTGCTAGTGTGTTGCTGGATGATCTTTCTATTGGTGTCGGCTCAATAAAATCTTGATCATTGATGGCTTCACGGAGGCATCTTTCTTGTTGGGGTCCTCAAGCAATGAACTGGCTTATTTAAGCAGTCTTTTCTTCATTTTATTGGTTGTTATTAGATGGATAAAATTTTCCTGAGCATTAGTAATTAGCCTTTGTAGTGTTTTCTATTGAACTTGAACTCACAGATTGTGCCATTCAATTCAGCCTTTTTGTTTTCATGCATTTAATAGGTCATCAAACTGTGCTTGTATTTTTTGAAATATATGAACGTTTGTTTCAAGATTTTGTAATCTTTATGTAGCTTAATATAATACAAATCATGTTGCTTCTCTTTTGTGTTAGGTTATGTTGTATGGGTTATATTATGCAAATGGTTTGATTTTCTTATGTTTGTAGTGTTGGGAATCATCTATTTGTTAAACACTAGTTACTATTTGAGCCTTTGTCTTAGCATTGTGCTTAATTAATTCCTTTATGATCAGGCACATCGCCTTAGCTTAGGTTTATTTATTTTATGTTCATCTTCTTACCCTTTTCCTCCTGCCCCCCCCATAAAAAATGAAGATTTGGTTTCGAGAAAACCTCAAAGGTCACCTAGCTAGGCATATAAGTGCCCTAATAGCTAAGTTTCCCATAAGGCTATTTCCTAAAAACTTTTGCATCAATAGTTATTTTTTTAGAATGCCTACTGGGACACAAAATAACATGTTTTCTTGATCAATAGGAGTGTATGAGCCATAGGCCCATCACTAGGTCTCAAACTGCAAGAATTCCTAACTTTCTTGTACCACCATTGGTTTCAGTCCAGGTGAAAGGTCAGCAGGCTAATACTTCACCTCACTCTTATCCTCCATCTCTTGCACCAATGGCTACTAAAATTATGTAGCATGGGATACTGGTAGTCCTTTGATAGCACCTGTGCCTCCCGTAGTGTGGGGTCCAATCCTGACTTTCATTTTAAAGGCTATCTCTAAGTTCTCCAGGCACGATTCAAAAACTCTCATGGAGCACTTGCAAGATGTAGCTGATGTATGTTTGGTGCATGGTGTTACCAATGAGAATGTGGCTTTGTGATTGCTCACTGCCTCTTTTAGAAGGAAGGCATTGGACTAGTATCACACTCTTTCGGCTAATACAGGTGCCACTTAGGATCATCTCAGAGATCCTTTCTAGGAGCGCTTCTCAAATAGTGGTGATAGATCCTTGCTATATCACCAACTAGCTCATATAAAGTGAGCTTCCCATGAAGCTTTGTCTGATTTCAATGCTTGGTTTCATTTGACTTGGTAGAGAGTTCCTGTCGGTAGTTGACCACCTCCAGATCTAGCGTTCATGTTCTATTTAGTCTCTAAATGTTGATATTTCCATGATGCTACAAGCTCTCGGCGGAAATACCCTACCCAATGAATACAACCTTTCTATCACTATGGAGAACAATCTTATTGCTACCAAAAAATTGGCGTTGAGACCTATCAGGTCATTATTCCTAGAATCAACCACAACAGAACCAAAGGTAGCTTCAACCAGCATTCTTGCAACTTCGTAGTCTATGTATGTGTACCTGTGAATGACGTCGAGTGTGGATCCAGTGCCTAATCCCCTGGCGGCTGAAGTGAATGACATGAAGGAGAAAATGTGAACCATGAAAAATAAATTAATCAGTATGCAGTGTCAATAGTATAGCCACTAGAAGTGTGCTTACCAAAACTACCGAGGTGGGAAGGCTCCTTTTCAGCCAAGCTAGTAGCAAGATAGATTGTGCAGCAATACCCAAGCTCAACAGAACAATCAGATCATCCATGTGACTATGTCAATGCAGACTGTCTATCCTAGTTCAAGAAAGGAGCTAGTAGTAGGACAAAACAATCTTTCCGAGGAGAATAATTCATGGTGCTTCCCTTGCAATGATGTACATACACCTCAGAATTGTCTGCGAGGGAATTTACAATAGAGAATAGCAGAGAAACAAAGTCAAGGAATCATTCTTGATCACAGAGTTCATACACATACCTCTCAACAAATGGAAAATGTAGTTCTCAGTGCTCAAATGCAAGGAATGTCTATAGAGCAGGAGCTAGAAATAGCTCCGAACTAGGCACTCTTTTCTTGGATGGAAGGAGAGGAGTTAGCATTCCTAAATGTTATTTCAATAACCCAAGTGTCGAAAGTACAGTCATATTACAATACTCATTCCAAGTGGAGGCTCACTGGAGAATTCATGCCTTTTCAGACTAAATGGTCACCTAATTCAACACCTAGTCCATCTGCAAATTTGCCATCAGTTCCACAACAGTCCAATCAAGTTGTTCCCAGTCCCATGAATTCACCTCCTCTGAAAGAAAGAGCTCCCTTGGCCATCCTGGCTATTTCCAAACAGCTAGATGCACTGACTGTAAGGCAAAAGGAGCAAGTTACCATAACTCTTTAGTCATGAACACCATTCAACATGGTAGAACAACTAATAAATCCTTTGCTAATGTTTCTTTGTGGGATATCCTGGCCATCCTAGAGCAAAAGATGCTATTATAGAAGGAATTATCAAGAGAAGAAGACATGAAGATGCTTGAGCAGCCCTCAGAAGATAAGACATCCAAGTCAGACTTGGATAGAGTTCTAGCAAATCAACCAGAAGAAAAGCAAGTAGAAAAAGAGAGTAAGCCTAAACCCAAGCCTTTATTTCTAACACTTATCATTGGTAACAAACTACTGCATAATTGTATGATTGACTCTAGTGCTAGCACCACCATCATGCCTAAGCAAGTATTTGAAGCTCTAGGACTCGAATATGAGCCTCTAAAGAAGGGAGTCATGCAACTCGACGGGAATAAGGTTGAAACCGTCAGACTAATCAAAGGATTTCCTATGACATTTTTTTCTTGTCCCAGCATTATTGTGCTCATTGACGTCCCTCCTCTGTTCGGGATATGTCTATCCTGAGAATTCACTATAGATTTTGGAGGTTATCTAGCATTGGATTGGTCACACCTAATCCTAAGAACCAAGAATGGAGCTAAGATGAATTTATTGTTGGAATCTTTGCATTTTGAACATGTGGCTGATGAAGCCATGATCAATTTTGAGGCAGCACATACCTCAATCACTTTTGGAGAGATGCTTAATGTCGAACTCCTTGAGGAAGAAGAAGCAAGTAGCTCTTGGATGGAGAAGGAAGAAGCTCTTTTAAATGAATTCATAGACACAAATCCTTTTCTTAACTATCATGCAACTGGGCTAGGAGCATATGTCACACATGAAGAGGACCAGATAATGCCTAGAGTGACTAAAGAGTCTGGAGGTGAAGCATCCTCAATTTTATGGACCTTGCACTTTGATGGAGCAAGATGCAAAGTAGGAGTTGGTGCAGGAATATGTTTAATATCTCCATCCAAAGAAAAGACCTTAAGGTCTTACCATTTCTAGTTCACATGCGTGAACAATGAAGCAGAATATGAAGGCCTTGTTCATGACTTGTGCTTAGCAGAACGAATGGGTGCAAATCAAATATGAGTGTTCAGAGATTCAAAATTGGTGGTCAACCAAATCCAAGGGCTATCTGCCATGAAGAATGTTTGTATGCAATCATAATGACATAGGCTCTGGGATTTGATTCAATGCTTTGAAGCATTCAACATCCAAGTCATGCCTGGAGAGAAGAACTCTGAAGCAGGCTGAATGGCAACTATCGGATCTTAGTTTGAGCCAGCTTCCAAGTTAATTAACAACAAACATTTAGTGCGAGTGATCGTATGGCCTACAATCCCAAATAATGATCAAGACTAGAAAGTTTTTGATAGCGATGCTCATATCGCGTCATTTCTCCTGTTGTTCAGAGAATTTTCTGACCAACTATGGTCAAATATTGCTCAGGCCTATGAGGATCAAGTAATCTAGCTCAAATCGAACAAGCTCACCAAGGGTCTAGTTGCTCTCTCAAGTCTTTTTAATTCTAATGATGCAAGGAAAGACAAGAGAAATCTTATAGCTGATAAAGGTGACTATACCGATTTGCACATTGGAGAAGATTAAAAGCTTAAGGTCATAAAAGGAGTCTCGTAGAAGAATCAAGAAAGGTTGAAACATTTTTACGAGGAGTATCTGAGTGTGGTAGCATGGTCATATGATGATCTTAAGGGATATGATCCCAGGATTATTGAACACACCATTGAGCTACTAGAAGGAGCAAAACCCATGTGTCAAAGGCAAAGGCCAGTAAATCCAAAGATCGAGTCACTAATGTCACAAGAACTAGTTAAGTTGATTGCATCTCAGATAGTGTTCCTGATCAAACATAGCACTTAAGTGTCCAACTTGGTGCCTGTCTAGAAGAAGAACGGTGATATACGACTGTGCGTTGACTTCTGAGACTTGAATAGAGTGTCCTTGAAGGACCACTACCCCTTGCCTTCCACGGAGGTAATTTTACAAACAGTTTCTGGTTCTGAGATGTTTTCAATGTTGGATGGTTTCTTTGGCTATAATCAGATTTGGAGGAGGACTAGCACAAAATGGTGTTTACTACTAAGTGGGGGACATAAGCTTATGCTAAAATTCCCTTCAAACTTTCAAATGCCGAAGCCACTTTCCAATGAGCTATGGACATGGCCTTGAAGGATTTGATACATAAGATCATTCTTGATGGTGTTCTCAAAATCTTTCGAGGATCATTTTGATCATCTCAATCTTGTCTTCTAGAAATGCCAAGAGTTTGGGATTTCTTTCAACCTGAAGAAATGTGTGTTTGGAGTCCCATAAGGGAAGTTGTTGGGTTATGTCATCTTGAAGGAAGGCATTGCCATCAATCTGGAAAGGGTTAAAGTGATCAAGGAACTCCCTTTACCTGTCAACAAAAAAGGAGTTCAATATTTTTTGGACAAGGTTAATTTCATCAGTCGGTTCATAGTAGACTTAACAAGGATCATTCAGCCCATCACCTTGATGTTGAAAAAAGACCAGATTTTCAAATGGAGAATGGAAGCTAGAAAAGATTTCAAATAGATAAAAGAGGTCATCTCTTCTTCCCCCATGTTGGGTAATTCGGATTTGTCGAAATAATTCATTATGTACGTCTTTGGTTGTAGCATGAGTATCACTACTATCCTGATGCAAAAGGATAATGAAGATAAAAGAGAATCACCTATTTCCTTCTATTCGTGCACTTTGAAAGATTATGAGGTGAAGTACAACTTTGTGGAGAAGAAATATTTTGCTATTGTAAAGGGGCTAAAGAATTTCCGCCACTTCATATCATGCAACAAGGTGATTGTTTGTGTAATATATTATGGAAGGTGAAATCACTGAGAAGCGGGCTAATTGGATAACCAAGATTCTTGAGTATGAAATCGAGATCAAGCCAGTCAAGGCTGTGAAGGGGAAGGGGTTGTGTGAATATTTGGCAGAAAAAAATGAAGAAATTACCAAGTTTGAAGTCCCATAACCCATGCTACTAAATGAAGAGAGTTCCAAAGATGATTGATTGGAAGCTAGAATTAATTTTATGCAAATAGGAAGGTATCAACCCAAACTCCCATCATTTAAAAGGAATTTTTATCGACTGCAGAATAATGGTTATATACTATTGGAGGGAGTTCTTTTCAATGGAAACTTCAATGGCATCTTGTTAAGATGTGTAACACAAGAGCAATCAAAAAAGATATTGGAGCAGTACCACAGTGGCCCAGCCGGAGAACATTTTTCAAAAAAAACTACTGTAATCAAGATTATGTGTGCTGGTTAGTTTTGGTTGACATTATTTAAGGACTCATATTTATTGGTGAATTATTGCAACGAGTGTCAGTTTTTTGTTGGGAAAAGGAAAAATGTTGCTATGCCACTAAAACCAATTATTGTGGAAGAACCATTTACTCAATAGGGTCTCAACTTTATTGGCATGATCAATCTATTTTCATCAACCAGACACAGGTGGATCCTAATGGAAACTGACTATTTCACTAGATGGACTGAGGTTGTACCATTGAAGAATGCAACAGAGATAGAAATCATGAACTTCCTCAAGAAAACTAGTAGCTAGGTTTGGCCCACCAAAGATAATTATATTAGATAATGCTAAAGCTTTTCTCGGCTCCAAAATTAGCCAATTTTCACTAAAGTATGGAGTCTTCCTAAAGACATCTTCTAACTACTACCCACAATGGAATTGCCGAATCTACAAACAAGAACCTCATCAGGTTGATCAAGAGAATAGGTTCAAAACATCAAAGGGAGTGGCATAAACACCTCTAGACAACACTATGGGCAGACTGTATCATGCCCAAGCAAATATTGAAAACATCTCCTTACGAGATAGTATATGGGAAGGAGGCGCTATTGCCAATCTCTATGGAAATCCCTGCAATCCAACTACTCAAATCTCTTGAGATTGAACAAAATGGAGCAATGGAGGTGCAATTTTCAGAATTACTTGAATTTTAGGAGAAATGAGAGCATGCTCTTGAGGCAATGACCAACTTCCAATAGGTGGTAAAGAGATGGTTTGATAAGAAAACGTCTGACTAGGGTCTGCAATGTGGAGACTTGGTGCTCAAGTTTAACGAGCACAAAGCAAAGCCTGGTCAACATGGAAAGTTTCATAGTCTCTGGGAAGGACCATTCAAAATCACACAATGCAAGCAATGCAACTCTTTTGAGTTAGAAACAATGGAGGGCGAGGCCTTGGGTATTCTAGTTAATGGAATACACCTCAAAAAATTCAATTAATTTGACTTTTACAGTAAGTGTGTAAATATGTATATATTTTCCCTAATTTTTAGTTTTGGGTTATTCTCCGTACTTTCTTAGATCAACAACCACATTGATGCAAGGATTTAAAATAAAATGAGGAAAGGAGCCAAAATATAGGAAAATACACATATTGTATTAATCACAGAGATATTTACATCTATATGCAACTAATTTAACATGGCCCTTAGCCATGTTCCAAAATACATATATATATATTGTCGTTGACAAGTGTTGCAGAGAATGTTTCAAATACAAAAGTAAAATTTTTAGGATTAAGTCATTGGTTGGTGCTCCTGATTACAATCAAGTAATCATTAAATGCAAAGGCTCGCTAAAAGATATGTCGATGCTGATTTTGTGCTTTTTCCAAGAAAAAATAAGAGCCACCGTATGTGAAGTCATATCTCTTAAATGTGTAGAATATTTTTGCAATTTGGTGGTCTCTTCAAATGCACAAAAGGGGTGAGTGGTGCATGTCATAACTAATGTGAAAAGATAGCATGTACCCTTGTTAATCTGATATCCTCGAAAATAAAAAAGATAGATAGGAGCATGTGGAGGGCATTAATTGTGTAAGTTTGACAAAGTGTGTAACCGCTTGAGTCATTTGCAAAGATAGAGAAGGGATTTCAAAAACTAAGTTGCAGATTTTGCAGAGTTCTTTGAAGACATAAGTAAAATGGTTGAAATTGTACAAATCTCAACTCAGGTTGTCGGCACCAAAACCATTGAAGAATGAAGAATGTAGGCACCTTGCGTGAATATTTATTCCCAATATTCTTATGCAACCCCAAGTATTCTAGCAAAGCCTTCATGGCCCTACACTAAGTTGGTAGACCAAAAAGTGTTAAGCATGGTTTCTCCTAGAAACCAGGCCTTGGTATCAGAAGATTGGGATAATGTTCGAGATCTAGAGTTATCTCAAAACCCCAAAATCTTAAGAGAGGCTACATGGGAAAGAATGAAAAATATTACTGATCCTTTTCATAGCCGATTGTGGAATTATGGGTTTCCTTAGTATATGGTCCTTTTGGTACACCATTACCCAAAAATTGTTGATGCATGTGCTAAACAATTTCACAACTGGACAAGAATTATAAGTGGTCATATTTTTCAGGGTGGTAATCTATCACCGGCCCTCTAGGATATGGTGTGCATTCCTTTTAATTCTCTTGAGGGTGTTGAGGATTTTGATATTTCCAAACTGCAAAATTATTGGAGGATGCTTAGGTTGGTGTAGCAATTTTTTAACACCAAAACGGGTAAGGAATCAGATTACTTCGTCCCTCCTAGCTCCCCTCTTAGTCTAGCTGATTTTAAAGTAGGATCAACTTCTGTCTTCACTATGTTGGCATTGGTATGTGGATTGGATATAGATAAGGAAGTCTCAGACATCCAGACGAGTCTCATCTTTATGCTAAAAAAGAATACCCAAGTTTCGTTGATGGAATTTACAAAGGTCATTGTAGAAGGGATGTTCCGACAGCTAAGGGAGTTTGAACATGGTTCCAAGTTCAGGTATTCTTCTTTCTTGACCTACATGATTTTTCATCAGAACCTGGATATTTTCCTGCAATATCTTCCCCTGGCAGTATTTGATAAAAATGGTGCTAGAAGGCTAGTTTCGACCTGGACTCTTGTCCTCTCAATTTTTTTTTATTATTACGCATTTTCAGACACATTCCTATCCCCAACTTTAAGAGCTTTGGATCATAATGGAGGTATTATGTCTGAACACTTGATGCAGAGCCAAATATTATGGATGAAATGGCTTGTACCACCTTGCAACTAGTTCTTTGGTATGGATTTCACAATGCTTCGTATGCAAGGTTTTGTCCGAGAGCCTTTCTGGCTCCCACATTTTGTTTCGGATAGGGTACTGGTCTTGGAGGTTTTCAGGCAGCTGTACAATATTGAGAATGATTACTGGGGAGGAAAGCATCTAACTTCCTATTTGAAGTTGCCAGTCATGTTTGGCTCTATATCATTGGTCAAAAAGAAGAGCTCAAAGGTAAATAGCTCTGAAGTTTTGTAGTCTAAGTTGGGCCACCTTGGGTTAATGGTTATCTATGACACATGGCGATGTAATCTAAAAGGTAATTTGGAAAAGATAGGCATTAGGATCTCTCACTAGGCTTGGTCATTTTGGGGCCCTCGAAGAAATTTAGATGAGAGAAATGAGAGATTTTAAGTCGGCCTTGAGTACATCCCTTCTAGCTCGGTTCGACCACCTTGACTGAAATTTTATCACATAATGGCGAAGCCCAACCCCAGCCACAAAATAAATAAATTTCTCTACAGCCAGTTAAACAGGCTCCGTTGGAAGCCTGAAAGGATTAAATATTTATATATTAATATGTAGGAAATAAAAAATACTAATTATATCTTTCAAGAGGTGGACTCGGACAACTAGTTTGATGATATCTGGTGTCATGAGCATTCAGACAATGAGAACTCTCCCTAACCCTTCGAGTTTTGAGAGGTTCTGTGAGGTAGAAAGTGCAGATTCAGAGCATGAAGAAGAGGTATCCAAAAAGGCTCCCTGATGCATAGAAATAAGATTCACAACTCAACATACCATTCACTTGAAAACTTTCATTAAATTATTCATCTCAAATAATGATTAAGTGCATTCTAGTCACATTGAAAACGCTCTCATGGCAACCCACAATTCAATGCACCAAACTACCATTTATAACTTCCAAAAAAAAAAAAATAAGACAATAAATTTGGTGAGATTGAATATAACATAATTATACACTTCATTTCCAATTTTTATGAATATCCAAAGGTGGAAAATAAAGTTATTACAATTTTCCCAAAACTGCAAACCCTAGACAGGGTTCAAACCTGCCCTCACTAAAATGATCATAACTTATTCAAATCTTAATTAAATTTGATGAGACTTGAAGCAAATGAACGTAAATTCATATAGAAACAAAATAAAATTAATTTCAGATCCAAATTATATACTTTAATATCTGTACCATCACATTTTTCAGACTATAAATTCTGCACAATATTGTTAGAATAGGTAGTCTCACCAAAATAGTCATATCTTCCACAAAACTCAATAAAATTAAATGAGACAAAAATAATTGGAAACTGGAAATAGAGAGATTTCCATACATTTATGATACTCCATTATTTGGGTCCATACCAGGCCTTACAAAACACAACTTCAGCCTAGAAACAATGTAAAAATCAGAAAATGCACACAAAATTTGAGGCTGCCATTCATTAAACTTCAAAAATAATGTCTTCAACCCCCCAATTCGAGTTTTTTAGGGTGTAATTATACATTTCCAACCAAAATAAAAAAATTTCAAACAAATTTTAATTATTTTGTTGATAAAACACCTTAATGACACTTTTGACAAGTTGCTTGACAACTTTCTTGAGCAACTTTTACAATATTTACAATATGGAACAACTTTAAACATTATTTGAAAAATGACTTCATAAGACTCAAAAATATATAAAATGGTTTGATAAGCCTTATTATAAGACCCAATACAAAAAATAGAGCAACTATTTACAAATAGCCCCATGGAGGCATGTGATCAAACAGGTGCTCCTGCACCAAACTCCTGAGGGCAAAAGAATTCAAGCCCCTTTGAATTGTCTTCTTCATGGTCTTCCAGTTACTTTTCACTTTATCCTTTGTCTTTTCAATCATCTTCTCAATATCTAGGCTCCAAAACTCCATTTCTTGTGTATAAAACCTTAATAGCATCATCTATATCTTCATTCTTATCATTAGAGTACCATATATAACCTGCATCATACTCTTGCAAACCTTCATATACCTCATTAGAAAATATATCTAAAACATCTTTATCAACAACCTTATTATCAACAAAAACTTGGTCATGAATATCAATATCAATGTTATCAACGACTTTATCATCATCAACTTGAGTATCAATACCAAGGTTATTAGTAACATCTACAACCTTCTCAACTTGTTCATCAAAAATTTAATCAACTACTTGATTACCAACAACAACCACATCATGAATCTCAAAATCAAAATGTTCATTAACCAACAAATAATTTTGTTCATCTTCAAACACAATTCAAATATCATGCATCTCAACTTGTAACTTATCTTGCTCAACTTGAATAGCATATTCAAACTTTACCTCTATCTCATTTTTTGCCTTCTTTTATTTTATTTGCTTCTTCATAATCTTCTTTAGAGGCCATCTTAGCCTCTTTGATATTGGTATATTCCAACTCCTTTTCCCTTCCTTAAGAAGTTGGTGTTCTTTGGCTAATCTTTCCAACCTTTGGCTTATCTTTTCTATGGCTTTCTCAAACTCTATTTGTCTTTCCTTTTGTCTTTCCTTCTTTCTCATTTCCTTTTCCTCTCTATCCTTCTTCCTTCATGAATCCTCAGCCTGCCAACATCTCTTTAAAAATTTCATCTTCACAAGCAAGTCTCTCATTGCTTCCACTTCACCTTGCCTCACATAGGCAATCAGGTTCCTTCCTCAACCTGCAAAGAACCACACTCACAAACCACAAACAAATTTCCTAGAGAATCTTCAAGCTCTGATACCAAAAAAATGCAGAGAAAGAGGATTCACAACTCAACATACCATTCACTTGAAAACTTTCATAAAATTATTCATCTCAAACAATGATTAAGTGCATTCTAGATCACATAGAAAATGCTCTCATGGCAACCCGTAATTCAATGCACCAAACTACCATTTATAACTTCCAAAAAACAAGTCATAAAGACAATCACTTTGGTGAGATTTAATATAACATAATTATAGAATTCCTTTCCAATTTTTATGAAGATCCAATTGTGGAAAATAAAGTTATTACAATTTTCCCAAAATTGTAAACCCTAGACAGGGTTCAGACCTGCCCTCACTAAAATGATCATAACTTATTCAAATATTAATGAAATTTGATGAGACTTGAATAAATTGAAAGTAGATTCATATAGAAATAGAATCCAATTGATTTCAGATCCAAAATATAGACTTTATGATCTGTACCATCACATTTTTCATACTATAAATTCTGCACAATATTGTTAGAATAGGAAGTCTCACCAAAATAGTCATATCTTCCACAAAACTCAATAAAATTCAATGACACAAAAATAATTGGAAACTATAAATAGATATTGCTCCATCAATATATGATACTCCACTATTTGGGTGCATACGAGGCCATACAAATAACAACTTCGGTCTAGAAACAATGTAAAAATCAAAAAATGCACACAAAACTTGAGGTTGCCATTCATTAAACTTCAAAAATAATATCTCCAACCCACCAATTAGAGTTTTGGAGGGTTTAATTATACATTTAAAACCAAAAAAACCATTGTAAACCACCTTTTAATTAGTTTGTTGACAAAACACCTTAATGACACTTTTGACAAGTTGCTTGACAACTTTCTTGAGCAACTTTTACAATTTTTACAATATGGAACAACTTTAAACATTATTTGACAAATAACTTCAAATATGTCTTCCTAAGACTCAAAAAACTATAAAATGGTTTGATAAACCTTATTATAAGACCCAATACACAAAATAGAGCAACTATTTACAAATGGTCTCATGGAGGCATGTGATCAAATGGGTGCTCCTGCACCACTCCCATAGTTGAAGAAGATCCTACACGAGGAGAGACACTTAGTGTACAACAGTCATAACATGAAGAGTCCTCAAATACGTAGTTGTCAGATCCTACTAGCTCATCTAGATTAAGCATGAAGAGGCCGAGATCTTCCAGATGCCACCAAAAGGTTATTTTGGACCTAGATGATTCCTTAGAGGAGAAGAGTCCACAAATAGAGGAATAAGGAAGAGGAGAAGAGTCGTAGTGTGAAGAGGTGGTTGTATCTGCTGCAAGTGTTTAGGAAACCTAGGTATTTTTTCCCCCTTCTTCTCTCTCTTCTATGTCTTTGGTCTCCTCTGCATCTGCCCCTGCCATGTCATTCACGCTAGCTATTCCTATCACCGGTTACACATGGCAGGTCAATATTAATTCCCCTAGGGGTCCCTTTCGTCTCTTGCTATGTCTACCATCCATGAAGAAAAGTAATGGTAACATGTCCTGACCCTCTGAGTCAATAATTTGTATCTCTAAGGCCTCAGCATCAGGAAAATAATTCTCCACTCCTTTTTCTCACCATGTTTTCACCATCTTCAGGCAGTCAGTTTATCCCACCTTTTTTCCCGACAACTATTACTAGGCCTAGAAAATCTTTCGATACATTGAGCACGATGTCTTTCCCACAAGCAGTTCCCCGAGAGTCTCCTTTTTCTGTTGGATTAGGTATTTCATCCCAGGAATATTTCTTGTAGGTGGATGCAAGCAAGGTCGCCCGAGCTAGCCAAATTTTAAAAAAAAGGGAAAAGGACACATGCAGACTTGTAGAGCCCCTTTCATAGACCGTATTCAATGAAAGAAATTTTTTTTTAATGTTTGCAAATTTCACACCCAATGTTATCAAGCCGATTGGGGAAATACAACCAAGTGATTATTTTTTCAATGTCGTAGGGCTTGACTTGTAGCAAGCTCATCTATAAGATAAGGTTGAGTTAATGGAGGAAACTCAAAGGGTGGTGACAACTAATTTCCTCAAGCTCAATTTCCAGATGAAGAAGAAGGATGAACAAATAAAGGAGATGAAAGGAAAAGTAGAGATCTCATCAAACAAGCATAAGGCCTAGAAAGTCGAAATCAATTGCCTGCGGAGTGAAAGGACTGCCTTTGAGAACAAATTTTCTGAGCTTCAGGCCTTGGGTATGGAAGTTGTTCCAACCCTACAAAGAGAAATTGAGCAATTTCAAGTGATAGAAGTGGCCCTCCACGATGAATTGAGGCAAGCGAGTGATGCCTTGAAATAGCTCTGGTAGAGTACCGATGAGGAGGGAAATGAAATTAATGTTGCATTGGAGTAGGAAACAAAAAAGCAAAGGCAAGATGAGTTAGCCTTGGGGGAAAAGGAGAAGGAGGTTTCTACTCTGAAGAATCAGTTATAGCCCTGGAGGGAAGCATTGTGGAATTAAGGGTGGATTTGAGCAGCAAGGCTGCTAAATTCGACCTTTTGAGATCTCAGCCTCCTACATCCCAAATGAACTCACTGGAGATAGCCAAAGAGCTACATGCATCATACTCGGATAAGGTTAAAACACTATGCCTTACATTGCAACCCACTCTCAAATTTATGGCACAAGCTACAAATCTATGCCGAGTTGTTAGTGATTCAATGCAATGGGTGCAGGAAATCACTTCTGATAATGTTTCAGAGGCTAAGAAGTTGTTAGGAAAATTGTATATAGGGTTCGATGAGGCATTGAGCAATGTGGGGATCAAGGACCAAACAACGGCGATGATGGGCGTAAATATTCTCATCTCTATGCATGAGGTCATCCAACATGTTGGAGAGTGCAAAGCAAGGCTAACTCAGAATACCTATGATATGCGAGAAAAATTTTCTTGCCTAACTCAGTGAGGGATTTTTTCACCCTTCATGATTGATCAAACAGTGGTAGTTATTGAGCACATCACTGAGAAGATTGAGGAGAAGAAGCAGGATTTATCAGTTTTCCAATCCTTTGATCAATCTTTCACTGCCACAAATATTGAAAACATGGTACATCCGCTAGCACAACTCTTCTTCCATCTTGAATTAGAGGCAAAAGTATCTGGTGGATTTCCTTTTAAGGCAATTATTGATCTAAACTTGGCGCATGAAAATCTATGCACTCTCTTCACCATCAAATGAAGTCTAGATATTCCTTTAGGCTGCCTTCTCTTGGCTGTGAGTGATTGTGAAGGAGTTGGATTGGTTTGCGAGACCAGAGATTTTGGGGTTCTTCATTCCATGGGAAAAATGTCCCTGTGAGTCACCAAACTATGAATATTTATTCACACACCACTTTTTCCTTCACGGTTTCTCTTTATTCCACAGCTTCGCCTTTTTGTTTTGGTATCACTCGTAGCTTCTCAACAATCACCATGTGGTGTCCTATCAGAGCTTTCTTTTGGGTCATCTCGCCTTCCTTTTGTTGGGATCCATTTGTTTGACACGTAGCCTCCACTTGTTTCTTCTTGAGTTGGGCCCATTCTGCAGTTTCCTTCGCTGGGAGGTTTTGCACGCGATGCTCGTTCGTGCATTCGTTATCTTGGGTTTGATGCTTGTGCATCGGTCTTCATTTTGATGCCACATTTTCTCTTCTTCTTCTATTGCATGGCACATGTCTCTTCAAGATGTTCCTGCTAGTGTGTTGTTGGATGATCTTTTTGTTAGTGTCGGCTCAAGAAAATATTGATCAATGATGGCTTCGTGGAGGCATCTTTCTTGTTGGGGTCCTTAGGCAGTGGACTGGCTTATTTAAGAACTTTTTTCTTCTTTTTATTGGTTGTTGTTAGATGGATAAAATTTTCTCGAGCACTGGGAATTAGCCTCTGTAGTGTTTTCTATTGAACTTTAACTCGCAAGTTGTGCCATTCAATTCGGCCTTTCTCTTTTCATGCATTTAATAGGACATTAAACTATTCTTGTATTTTCTGAAATATATGAACGTCTGTTTCAAGCTTTTGTAATCTTTATCTAGCTTAATATAATACAAATCATGTTGTTGCTCATTTGTGTTAGCTTATGTTGTATGGGTTATATTATGCAAATGGTTTGATGTTCTTATGTTTGTAGTGTTGGGAATCATCTATTTGATAAACACTAGTTACTATTCAAGCCTTTATCTTAGCATTGTGCTTAATTAATTCCTTTCTGATCTGGCACATTGCCTTAGCTTAGGTTTTTTTATTTTACATTCATCTTCTTACCCTTTTCCTCCCCCCCATAAAAAATGAAGATTCGTCTTTGATAAAACCATGGAGGTCACTTAGCTACATGCATAAGTCCCCTAATCACTAAGTTTACCATAAGGTTATTTCCTACAAACTTTTGTGTCAACAACTTCTAAGCTAGAAAGATTTGGAGGGCTTCTTTGTTTCATTCTATAGGCTTGTAATATTATCTGCATTCATTCTTGTCCAAGAATAAGAGACAAAGAAGCATATAAACCCTTAGAATTAGAGCCCATAAGAGGATAATCATTTTTAGAGGATCCACGACTTAAGGGAGGTATAAACATGGTGTGAAGAAAGCCACAACCATGGTTTCAAGAAAATGAGAACATAGATAGTCATGGCCTTAGTGTACAAAAATCCCTCACAAATGTAGAAAATAATGAGCTCAAAATATAGAGGGTTTCTCATTTTTGTATTGAAATGGAACTCAAGAAATTTCATACATAAAGAATGCTCATCCTACAAGCATAGGAATTATGCAAAAGAAATGGAGTCCACAACCTTCAATGAAAATTGAGCAAAAATTTATTCATTCTTTTTAAAGAGCATCAAAAATGAAGAATCAAACCATAGTGGTGCTTTGAATACATAATATGCATTGTTTATAATCTTTCTGCATAAGAAGATACAGGAAATAATATTTTTTTGTCACTGAGATTCTATGTCTTTCACATAAAGAAAGAAAATATCAGCATTTCCAATAGAAAAATAACTTACCAGTAGTGTGAAGGCATGTAAATATTCTAGAAAATCCCTAGACTGAATTTGATATCTCATAGTAATCTCCATTTAAGCTCAAGAAAACCCTAGCTATCGACCTTGACAATACAACAATGTGTTGTGGAAGTGATAAAAATGCAAAATGACAAGATATTAGGGTTCTAGGCTTTTTACTCTCCCTAATCCAAAGGTGTGGTCTTTTTGACTTAAGTTTTTCAAAAAATCATTACACATGAATTATGCCCATGGCAAAGACTTAGGTCAAAATATATAATGATAAAGTAAAAGTCATGGGTGTTGGTGTTATAATAGGAGTTATAAGGGGTTATATATTTATTTGTCAAAAAAATAATACTTTTGAAAACCCCTTGTTTATACATGCATGTGTTTAGGAAACTACATTGTAATCTAACAAATTAAGGTGTAAATTAATATTTTCCTTTTTTTAGTTAGTAGAATTTTTCCTTGGTGAAGGAGTGATCACTTGCATATTTTGCATGATTTAGGAAAAAACAACATTTGTAATTAAATATTAAGGGTAATATTTTATTATCCTAATATTTACCATGTAATCAAAAGGAGAAGACTATCAAATGATAAATATTAAAATAATCATACTGATTATCTTTAATATTTAATCAAACGGTTCCTTTTTACCTAAATCATGCAAAAGACACAAGCGAAGTAAGATTGAAGTCAAAAGTAGTCATCTAAAGTATGGTCATTATTCCTCTGACAAGATTTAGTTTCATATTAGTCTTGAGGGTCTTTTAGTCATGCATGACATGGGGATCAATTTACAACATTCACTATTCAGTTTACTTCAGTTGTGGGCCCTCTTTTCAAGGATTTTCTTCTTTGCTCATGAGAGGATATTTTCAAGATTTTTTTCACATCCAATTAGCTTGGAGTTCCACCTTTTGGGTGCATGATGCATGACATCATTGTATTTATGGGAAAAAGTCCTTTTTTCCTTAGATCTTGTTTTTCATCTATTATTGCATACCTTTTGTAAAGGGAAAAAAATTGTAACTCAGTTTGTATTTACACTTTAGTACAACAACAAAGTTTTGGTTTTCATTTTGGGTTAGTTAAATGCAAAGATTCTTTCTATTTTCATTTAGAATTTATTAATTTTGCCTCTTTAGAATTATATAAAGTGTCTTTGTGAATGATTTGATGAGATTATTGTGTTTTAGTCATCAGAACCTTTAGTTCTGTCTCATTCAGAATTGTACATCACATCATAGGTCTTAAGTTGTTCTCATATTCAATTTCTTCTTCAAGCTGTGAGAGTTTATTTTCCTTCTGAAAAGACAAACTATTTGGCCTTCTTTGGAACTTTTTTGAGATCAACTTCTAAATTGTGTAAACAGTTTTCCATAAAATTGTTGTGAATCGATTTGAAGTTTAGCCATCATTATCATTTAGGTGAATCACCTTAGTTCATATTTCAGTTTATGCATTCATTATGAAGCTTTTCTTCCCTTTTCCTATCAGAAATAATTCATTCATTAGAAAATCATAAAGGAAGTCGACCTATAATCCGGAGGTTAACTTTCAACATAGGGTACCAACAACCTGAAAGTTTTCCAATGTTACATAGGATTGAAAAGCATCTTTTCTTTCGCATATGGGTGTACTCTTGTTGATAATAGGTGAAAAAAATAGTTTTTTAAAAAATGGACGATCTCGGTCTATTCAAAACAACATTCTCTACAAAAGCCATATCTTCGATTTTTTTTCTGAAAATCTGCCCCTTTTTTGAAGAAGACTTAATAAATTTCCTTTTTATCTAAAGTGAATGACATGTGTCTCTTCAGCACATGAGGACCTACAAAACCCATATCTCCAATTTTTTCTGATTTTTTTTGCTTCGTAGCTTCTATTTTAAGGGGATTCTCACATGTTAGTGAAAAAATTAGTTTCATGAAAAATAGACAGTTTGGATCTATTCGGAATGGCATTCTCTACAAAAACCATATCTCAAATTTTTCTCCAAATATCTACCCTTTTTCTTGAAGAAGATTCAAAAAAAATTGCCTCTTACCTCTACTACTTCTACTTTAAAAAAACTCTATTTTTTCAGGAACAACTTAGTTTTTTGAAAAATGGACGATTTGGGTCTCTTCAACACAAGCACTACAAAACCCATATCTCTGATTTTTCTTTAAAATTTGCTTCGCAACTTCTATTTTTGAAGGGTTTTCACATGGTGAAAAAATCATATTTTTGAAAAACAGACAATCTCAGTCTATTCAAAATGACATTCTCTGCAAAAACCAAATCTTAGATTTTTCTTCAAAAATCTACCCTTTTTCTCAAGAAGATTCAAAAAATTTGCCTCTACTACTTCTACTTTTCAAAAAACATGTTTTTTAGGAAAAACTTATTTTTTCAAAACATGGACAATCTAGGTCTCTTCACCACATGAGCACCTACAAAACCCATATCTCTGATTTTTCCTGAAATAATTTGCTCCATAATTTATATTGATGAGGGGTTCTTGCATGTTGGTGAAAAAACAAGTTTTTTGGAAAACATACGATCAATGTCTATTAAGAACCCATATCTCATATTTTTATCCAAAAATCTACCCTTTTTTGAAGAAGATTCAAAAAAATCACCTTTGCTACTTTTACTACTACTTTTCAAAAAACTCTATCATTTTCAGAAACAACTTAGTTTTTCGAAAAATGGACGATTTGGGTCTCTTCAACACACAAGCACCTACAAAACACATATCTCTAATTTTTCCTAGGAAAATTTGCTCCACAATTTCTATTTTCGAAGGGTTTACAAATGTTGATGAAAAAAACTAATTTTCAAAAAATGAACAATCTGGGTTTGTTCAGAACAACATTCTCTAAAAAACCTATCTCAGATTTTCCACAAAAATCTGCCCCTTTTTTGAAGAACAAAAAACTCTATGTTTTTCGGGAACAACTTAGCTTTTCAAAAAATCGACGATTTGGGTCTCTTTAGCACACGAGCACCTACAAAACCTATATCTTTGATTTTTCTCAAGAAAATTTACTCTGCAACTTCTATTTTTAATGGGTTTTCGGATATTGGTGAAAAAATCACTTTTTCAAAAATGGAAGATCTAGGTTTGTTCAAAATGGCATTTTCTCCAAAAATATATCCATTTTCTAAAGAACATTCTAAAAAAAATTCTTTGCTACCTTTGCATCTACTTTCAAAAAACTATATTTTTCAGGAACAACTTAGTTTTTCAAAATATAGATGATCTAAGTCTCTTCAGCATACAAGCACCTACAAAACTCATATCTCCAGTTTTTCCTAAAAAAAAATTGCTTTGTAGCTTCTATTTTTTAGGGGTTCTCGCATGTTTTTGAAAAAAAACATTTAAAAAAACAAAATGAACAATCTAGGTCCATTCAAAACAACATTTACTACAAAACCCATATCTCAGATTTTTCTCCAAAAATATGTCATTTTTCTGAAAAATATTTAAAACATTGCCTCTACTACCTCTATTGCTTCTAATTTTTAAGAAACTTTGTCTGTTTAGGAACAACTTAGTTTCTAAAAAAAATAGATGATTTGGGCATCTTTAGCACACAAGCACCTACAAAACCCATATCTCTAATGTTTCCTAAATAAAATTGTATTTGTAGCTTCTATTTTTGAGGGGTTTTCACATGTTGGTGAAAAAATCAGTTGTTCAAAAAATGAAAGATCTGAGTCTATTCAGATTGAGATTCTCTACAAACCCATATCTCAATTTTTTCTCCAAAAATATGCCCTTTTTCTGAAGATGTTTCAAAAATATTGTCACTATTACCTTTACTACTTCTACTATTAAAAAAACTCTATATTTTTAGGAACAACTTAGTTTTTTGAAAAATGGACGATCTGGGTCTCTTCAACATAGGAGCACCTACAAAACCCATATCTCCGATTTTTCTTGAAAAAAATTATTTTTAGCTTATATTTTTGAAGGGTTCTCGCATGTTGGTGAAAAAATCATTTTTTTCAAAAAATGAACAATTTGGGTCTATGTAGAAAGACATTCTCTACAAAACCCATATCTCAAAATTTTATCCCAAAATTTACCCTTTTTCTAAACAAAATTCAAAAACTTTACCTCTACTACCTCTACTTCTACTTTTTCAAAAAACTCTATCTTCTTTTAGGAACAACTTAGTGTTTCGAAAAATGGTTGATTTAGGTCTCTTCAGCACACGAGCACCTACAAAACCCATATCTTTAACTTTTCATGAAAAAAAATTGCGCCACAACTTCTATTTTTGAGGTTTTTTCGCATGTTGGTGAAAAAATCATTTTATTTTTTTAAAATGGACGATATGGGTCTATTTCGATCGACATTCTCTAAAAAACCCATATCTCAGATTTTTATCCAAAAATCTACTATTTTTCTGAAGAAGATTCAAAAAAATCGCCTTTGCTAAGTCTACTATTTCTACTTTTCAAAAAACTCTATCTTTTTTAGGAACAACTTAGTTTTGCAAAAAATTGACGATTTGGTTCTCTTCAATGCACAAGCACCTACAAATCCCATATCTCTGATTTTTCCAAAAAAAAATTGCACTACAACTTCTATTTTTGAATGGTTTTCAGATGTTGGTGAAAAAATTAAATTTTCGAAAAATGCACAATCTAGGTTTGTTGAGAATGACATTCTCTAAAAAACCCATGTCTCAAATTTTCTCCAAAAATCTACCCTTTTTTTAAAGAACATTCAAAAAAATTGCCTCTACTACCTCTACTTCTACTTTTCAAAAAACTCTATATTTTTTAGAAACTACTTAATTTTTCGAAAAACAGACGATTTGGGTCTCTTCAGCACACGAGCACCTACAAAACACATATTTCTGATTTTTCTTGACAAAATTTGCTTTAAAGCTTCTATTTTTGAGGGGTTTTTGGATGTTGGTGAAAAAATCATTTTTTTAAAAAAATGGACGATCTCGGTATGTTCAGGACGACATTCTCTAAAATAGTTATGTATCAGATTTTCTCTAAAAATCTACCCTTTTTTGAAGAACATTCAAATTTTTTGGCTCTACTACCTCTACTTCTACTTTTCAAAAAACTTATTTTTAAGGAACAACTTAGTTTTTCAAACAAAAAAAAGATGATATAGATCTCTTCATCACACAAGCACTTATAAAACCCATATCTCTGATTTTACCTAAAATAAATTCTTTTGTAGCTTCTATTTTTAGGGGTTCTCCCATGTTGGTGAAAAAATTAGTTTTTCAAAAAATGAACGATCTGGGTCTATTCAGAACAAAATTCTCTACAAAAGCCATATATCCATTTTTTCTCCAAACATATGCCATTTTTCATAAAAAGATTTAAAAAAATTGCCTCTGCTACCTCTACTACTACTTTTCAAAAAACTCTATATTTTTCAGGAACAACTTAATTTTTCAAAAAATGGACAATCTAGATGTCTTCATCACATGACGACCTACAAAACCTATATCTCTGATGTTTCTCAAAATAAATTCCTTCACAACTTCTATTCTTGATGAGTTCTTGTATGTTGGCAAAAAATCAGTTTTTTGAAAAATGGACGATCTAAGTCTATTCATAATGAGATTCTGTACAAACCCATTTCTCAAATTTTTCTCCAAAAATCTACCCTTCTTTCTAAACAATTTAAAAAAAAAAATCTCTGTTACCTCTACTACTTCAAGAAACTCTATCATTTTAGGAACAATGTCCATTTTTCAAAAAGCAAACGATCTGGTTCTCTTTAGCACACAAGCAGCTACAAAACCCATATCTCTAATTTTCCCTCAATTTTTTTTGCAGCTTCTATGTTTGAAGGGTTCTCACATGTTGGTGAAAAAATCATTTTTTCAAAAAATGGACGATCTGTGTCTATTTAGAGCGACATTCTGTACAAAACCCATATCTCATATTTTTATCAAAAAATATTCCCTTTTTCTAAAGAAAATTCACAAATTTACCTACTTCTACTTTTCAAAAATCTCTATTTTTTTTTAGGAACAACTTAGTGTTTCAAAAAATAGATGATATCGGCCTCTTCAGCACGTGAGCACCTATCTCTAATTTTTCTTGAAAAAATTTACTTCATAGCTTCTATTTTTGAGGGGTTTTTGGATGTTGGTGAGAAATCAACTTTTTGAAAAATGGCTGATCTAGGTTCATTTAGAACGAAATTCTCTAAAACACCCATGTCTTAGATTTTCTTCAAAAAAATTCCCTTTTTCTGAAGAACATTTAAATTTTTTGCCTATGCTAACTCTATGTCTTCTACTTTTCAAAAAACTCTATCTTTTTCAAGAACAACTTAGTTTTTCAAAAAATGGGCGATATGGATCTCTTTAGCACTTGAGCACCTACAAAAGCCATATCTCTAATTTTTCCCCAAAAAATTGCTTCACGGCTCCTATTTTTGAGGGGTTCTGCATGTTAGTGAAAAAATCAGTTTTTCAAAAAATTAACGATCTAGGTCTATTCATAACAACATTCTCTATAAAACCCATATCTTAGATTTTTCTAAAAAAATATGCTATTTTTGAGAAAGATTTAAATTTTTTGCCTCTGCTACCTCTACTACTTCTACTTTTCAAAAAACTCTATCCTTTTAGGGACAACTTAGTTTTTCAAAAAATGAATGATCAGGGTCTCTTCAGCACACAAGCACCTACAAAATTCATATCTATGATGTTTCCTGCAAAACTTTACCTTCGTAGCTTCTATTTTTGAGGGGTTCTTGCATGTTGGTGAAAAATCAGTTTTTCAAAAAATGGATGATCTAAGTGTTTTCAGAATGATATTATCTACAAACCCATATCTCAAAATTTTCTCCAAAAATCTACCCTTTTTTTTAAGAAGTTTCAAAAAAAATTCCTCAGTTACCTCTACTACTTCTACTATTTAGAAAACTCTATCTTTTTAGGAACAACTAAGTTTTTCAAAAAATGGATGATTTGGGCCTCTTTAGCACATGAGCACCTACAAAACCCATATCTCCAATTTTTCCTCAAAAAATTTGCTTCGCAACTTCTATTTTTTATGGGTTCTCGCATGGTGAAAAAAATATTTTTTACAAAATGGGTGAGTTGGGTCTATTGAGAATGACATTCTCTACAAAATCCCTATCTCAAATTTTTCTCCAAAAATATGCCCTTTTTTGAAGATTCAAATTTTTTTCCTCTACTACCTCTACTTATTCTTGTTGGATGTTGTGGTTGTCATTGATGTCAACACTATTAGCATTGGTGATTCTTAAGGCTATATATCGAAGAGATTGAGAAAATTGTAATAAATATATTGTAGACAGTTAGTGAAGTTGAGAAGGTCAGAATGGTGGAAAGAGCTATAAGTTTCTAATCTAAAGGTGCGCTTCAGAGGGTTTGTTGCTGAAATTTTCTAGTATGTTGTCTAAAATTTTTAGAGGTTCACATCAAGATTTGAGAAATTTATGAAGTTCTATGTGTCTACAATTATTCAGTTACTGTAGTAGGTGTTATTGGATGAAGGGGATGAAATTTTGGTGATTTTAGTTGCTGTGCATGTACCTATGATGTTCATGGATGATTCTAGATCGTGCTATATCCTTGTTGTAAGTTTGAATTGATAAGAGTGTTTGTGATCAAATATTTTTCTGATGTGTGCTCGAGTTTTAATGTTCTTAGCTGACATGTTGGTGGTAGCGTGTTGCGGATCCATGAGGATTAATATTTTATTGTTTGGCATGTTCTACAGTCTTTGTTTGGGTCCTCACTATGTTGTGACAAACTTATGTTGATGCGCATTAAAATTTATTCATGTATTGAGGCTCACAATTGTAATTCATTATTTATTCGTGGTTGATAGTGTAGTTTTTGTAAATCCATGTGGTGAATATATAAGAGTGATTGTTTAAGTGTGCTCAAGGTATGCTCAGTGTGTGCAAGTGGTGTACATCTGCAAATAAAGGTCAAATAATTCAAGAGCATAGAAGAGTGTGAAAGAAATTGAGTAGAGTGTGGAAGAGTTTGTAGAAGTTTTTGTGTGCCTAATCGGAACTGTAATTAGGCTTTTGTAGAAGCTAATGGGTATGTGCAGGATCATGATGGACCAAAAAGTGGCGATATTTAAGTGATATGATGGCACATGTGGCTGATGACTTTTTTTTTACCCAAAATTGATGAAACGAAAAGAGTTTTTAAAGGAGATTCTCAGCTTTCCACCAATATAAATTATTCTTTACTTTTAATTTGATAAATAATTATTATTCATTTTCTATTTGAATTATGACTAAAGTCCTGATTGATAGGTTGATTGAAAAACATCTATAGCTTTCAAACAATATCACATTTTTTGAATCTAAAACATGTGTCACATTCTATGCTTTGCATACTATAGGATTAAAAAAAAATGAATTTCATGAAGTTTTGACCAAGTTAAGGTGGTCAAACATACAAGTTTTTATATTTTTAAAAGTTGTAATAAAAAAATCATAATTAATTATTTACTTGGAAAAATATTACAAAAAAATATGCATCACATCACGACATGAGTCCTCTACTTATATCTAAAATATTATAATTTTTTTTTATCATTTTATTGTGGTTAGGGTGGTCAGACAGACACCTACTTCTTATTTTTTCCCTGAAATTTAAGTACTACTACATTGAAATTTCAAATTTTCACCAAATAGATTTTTTTTCTTGTAAATAAACCTAGTAGTTTAGAAACTACATTCAATTTTCTATAAATTGCATTCTTACATATTTTTGAAATAATATAGATAACTTATTCAAATTTTTATGACAAGTTGCCTAAGTCTCATTTTCTGAATTTTATCGCCACTTAAGGGCCTATTTTTTCCATGATGGTACTGCACATACCCTAATTTCTTAGTTCAAACTCATCAAATGGATTTAATCTGATTATTGTATGTAAGGTAGTGAGTCTTCCTCTAAGTAGTTTTCTCTAGGTAGTGTGCCTAAATGCAAGTGCATTCTTTTTTCCTTTTTCATTATACTTCTAACAGGGTATAATCTTGTGGACTAACATCCACCGTGGTTTTTCCCCTAATAGGGTTTCCATGTATAAAATCTTGGTGGTCATGTGTCTCTGATGTGTTATTGATTTATGCTTGCACTGTTAATTATCAGATCTGAGATTTAAAGTTGATTAATGTTGAATAATTTTGATTTTGGTAACAACTAATTCACCCCCTCCCCCTCTCGGTTGTCTATCCTTGTTTTTCCAACAATTGGTATCAGAGCTAGTTCCTTTGAAGAAGCCTAACAACTTGAGGTTATCCAAGATGGAATCATACAAGAAGGATAGTCCTAGATTTGATGGTATAAACTACTCTTTATGGAGAGTGAAAATGGAGTGTCATTTGAAGTGCATTGGAGAACCTTTCTGGAGGATCACACAGAGTGCATATACTATTCCTCAGAATGGTCCATCCTCTGAAGATGAGATCAAGCAAGAAGAGTCTAATACCAGGGCTATTGAAGCATTGTTGAGTGCTTTAATAGATTCAGAGATGACAAATGTGTTAGGATTGAAGACTGCATACCAAATCTGGAAAAAGTTGGAAACATTGTATGAAGGAGATGCACTAGTGAAAAGAGCTAAGCTACAAAGTCTAAAAGGAAAGTGGGAAGACATGAAGATGCGTGAAGATGAGAACATCCTTTCTTTTTCTTAAAAGATAAATAAACTGGTGATGAGCATTAAATGTGTCGGTGGAACCTTGGATGAAGAAGAAATTGTGGCTAAGATACTTAGATTTTTTCCTCCCTCCTACAAAATAAGAGCTCATGCTATTGATGAACTCAGGACAGTGAAAAATGTGACAAGAGACATGCTAAATGGAAAACTTGTTGCCTTTGAGTTAAGTGAATTTGGTGAATCTACTCATTAGACTGAGTCTTCATTCAAAGCTACTGTATCCAGAAAAATCCAACAGAGATACAATCCGGGAGAGAGTTCCAAAAGGACATTCAAATATGAAGATGAGGTGAAAAATATTGAAGATGAAGAAAAAGATTTAGAAGAATTGGGAGCATTGATTGTGAAAAGAGAAGCCAAAGGTCATGGTAAGTACAAAGAAAAGTTACCTATTAAATTTTATTCTTGCAGTAAAACAGTTCATTTTGTATCTAGATGCCCTGAAAGAGTTTCTAAGTACAAACCTTAGAAGACTAGATTTCAAAGGAAATGCTATTATGCTGAAGAAGGTGTAACTAATGAAGAATCTGATAAAGAAACTAGAAATGAAGATGAATGGGTATTCATTGCTATCAAAGAAAATGGTCAAGTGTCCACTGAATCTACTAGTAATGTGAATGTTGAGAAATCTCTTGCAGCAAAAAATGAAGAAAAAGATCAGTGGGTAATTGACAGCGGATGCTCACATCATATAACTAGTGAAAAAATAAATTTTGTATGCTTGGAAGACTATGATGGTCATGTTGTAATATTTAGAGACAACACTTCTGGTGTGATTTGTGGTAGAGGAACTATTTCTTTTTGTGGTAAGAACAATATTGATGATGTTCTTTATGTAGAAGGCTTAAAGAATAACTTGTTAAGTGTTGGAAAGATGGTAGACAAGGGTTACAATCTTCAATTCAAGGATGGTAAGTGTAGAATAAGGGGAATTCCTAGAAATATGATTGCTTTAGGTACAAAGACAAAAGGTAATATCTTTCATTTGAGTGCTTCTAGTGAAATTTTTTTAATTTCTTAGATTGATGTAAGTTGGTTATGACATAGGAGGTTGTGTCATGTGAACCTTGATAACATTGTCAAGATAATCTCTACTCAAGCAGTTAGAGATCTTCCTAAGTTAGTGAAGCATACTAACACTATGTGCAAGGAATGTCGAATGGGAAAGTAGACAAGAAATTATTTTTGGAGAAAATAGTATAGCTCTAATGGAGTACTGGATTTGATTCATACTGATTTATGTGGTCCATCCAGAATCAAAAGCCTAAAAGGTGAAAGGTATTTTATGTTGCTCATTGATGATTATTCTAGAATGATATGGGTTGCTTTTTTAAGAGAAAAACATGAATCATTAGAAAAGTTAAAAAGCTTCAAAGCTATGGCAAAAAATGAGATAGGTCAAAAGATCAAATGCCTAAGGTCAGACATAGCTGGTGAATTCACATCCCAGGAATTCAATTCTTTCTATAAAGAGCATGGAATCCAAAGACAAATATTTGATCCCTAGACCCCTCAACAAAATGGAGTTGTTGAAATAAATAACAAAAACATTCTAGACACTGCTAGAACCATGATGCTATAAGAAAATTTTCCTCATTTCTACTAGAGAGAAGTTGTAAGCATTGTTGTGTACACCATTAACAGGATGAATGTCAATAGTAATTCTGGTAAGACACCTTTTGAGCTATGGTTTGGTTATAAGCCTACTATTAAGTATTTCAAAAAATTGGAAGCAAATGCTACATTAAGAGAGATTATGATATAGGGAAGTTTGATGCTAGAAGTGATGAAGGAATATTTTTAGGTTACTCTACTAAAAGAAAAGCTTATCGGTGCTTTAATAAGAGGTTAAAGAAGATGGTTGAAAGTGAAAATCTCAAAGTTGATGAAGATAATGTTATACCATCTAGATGCAGTGGATATGATTCAGATTTTCAACATGATAGTACTAATAATGGAAATAATGTTCAGACGCATAATCAACTTCAGATTGTTCTAGTGAACCAAGAGAATCAGGAAGCAGAAACTATAAAAAGTGCAAAAGAAAGAACACTAGAACAAGAAGTCAAAGAAAATCCTAAAACTCCCAAGTATGTAAGAAGAAATCACTCTGACAATCAGATCACATGAGATAAGAGAAAAGGTGTGCAAACTAGAAGAAGAATTTTGGAAGAGTATTATCTGATTTCAAAATTTGAGCCTAGCAATATCAATGAAGTATGCAAAGATGAAGATTGGATGGAAGCCATGAAAGAAGAACTAATGCAGATAGAGAAAAATGATACATGGGATCTTGTTCCCAGACCTCAGAACAAAAATGTGATTGGAACCAAATGGGTGTTTTGGAATAAGCTGAATGAGAAAGGTGAAGTGGGCAGAACCAAATTAAGACAGGTTTACAAAGGGTACTCACAGATGGAAGGTATTGATTTTGAAGAAACGTTTGCCCATGTTGCTAGAATTGAAGCTATAAGATTATTTCTTTCTTATGCTACTTTCAAGAATTAAAAAGTCTATCAGATGAATGTAAAGTCAGCATTTCTAAATGGTGAGCTAGAAGAGGAAGTCTATGTTGAACAACTAGATGGATTTCATTTGACTGATGAAAAGGACATGGTATGTATATTGAAGAAAGATCTATATGGACTTAAGCAAGCTCCTAGATCTTGGTATGCTAGATTGGATAAATACTTGTTGAAACTTGGATTCAATAAAGGTATTGCTGACAACAATATGTATTTCAAGTTGGATCAGAATAAAGAATTGATCATTAAAGTATTTGTTGATGACATTATTTTTAAAGGTGATGATGATTTGTGTATGAAGTTTGTTGATGAAATGAAAAAGTGAATTTGAAATTTCAATGATAGGAGAGATAAAATTCTTTTTAGGACTACAAATCACTCAGCTAGATGATGGGATTTTCATATCTCAGTCTAAATATGTAAAAGAGTTACTGAATTTTTTTGGCATGGAAGATTCAAATCCAATTGGTACACCTATGGTAACTGGATGCAAACTTACACAAAATGATGATTCTCCTAAAGTAGAATCAATCAAGATATAGGTCAATGATTGGTGGATTACTCTATTTGACTCAAATTAGGCTAGATATAATGAATATTGTATGCATGGTTGCTAGATATCAAGATGATCGTAAGGAGTCTCATGTGACTGTTCTGAAAACAATTTTCAGATACCTAAAAGGGATAGTTGATCTTGGTATTTGGTATCCTAGGGATGATGATCTTGTCCTAAATTCTTTTACTGATGTTGATTGGGCAGGAGATGTGGATGACAGGAAGAGTACTAGTGGTGGTGCATTCTTCTTAGGGAAGAAGTTGGTATCTTGTCTAAGCAAAAAGTAGAATTTTCTTTCATTGTCTACTGCTGAGGCAGAATTTATTGCTATTGCAAATAGTTGTACCCAAGTACTATGGATGAAGAAAATGTTGAGAGATGTCAGAATTGAGTATGAAGAACCCATTGCCATATTCTATGACAATTCAAGTTTCATAAAAATTTCCAAGAATCATGTGTTGCATTCAAAGACAAAACATATATCCATCAAATGTCACTTCTTGAGAGATAAAGTAAGTGACAAAGAAGTTAGACTGGAATATATACCTACCAAGGAGAAAATTTCAGACATCTTTACTAAGCCTTTTCCTAAGGATACTTTTACATATCTCAAAGGAAAGTTAGGGGTGATTTACCCTCCTCATCAGAACTAAGATGCAGTTATTTGCATCAGTTCATGAATTGATAGCCATATCTTATTCCAGATTGATGTTGTGGTGGTTGCTACTTAGGGGGAGTAGTTAGATGATTCAAATACGTGATCAGAGCATGTGTACCTTTTCCATTGATGTCAAAGAGGGAAAGAAGAGCAATGTAAAAAATATAGGATAAGAAGGAAATAGGAAAAGAGTACACAATCTCAGGGGGAGATTGTTGGAGAAGAGTTAGTTGGGTTGATGGCATTATTTTTCACATCATGTGTTTCCATCAATGCCAAAGGGGGATATTTTTGGATGTTTTGGTTGCATTGTTGATATGTGGTTTTCATTGATGTCAACACTATTAGCATTGGTGATTCTTAAGGCTATATATATCAAGGAGATTGAGAAAATTGTAATAAATATATTGCAGGAAACCAGTGAAGCTGACAAGATCAAAATGGTGGAAAGAGTTGTAAGTTGCTATTCTAAAGGTGTGCTTCAAAGGGTTTGTTTCTAAAACTTTCTAGTATGTTTTTTGAAAGTTCTAGACGTTCGCATAGATATTTGAGGAAGTTATGAAGTTCTATGTGTCTACAATTTTTCAATTATTGTAGCAGGTGTTCCTAGATGAAGAGGATAATTTTTTTGGTAATTTCAGTTGTTGTGCATGTACTTGTGATGTTCATGGATGAGTCTAGATCATACTATATGCTTGTTGTATGTCCACATTGATCAGAGTGTTTGTGATTGGAGGATTTTTTGATGTGTGCTCAATTTTTCATGTTCTTGGCTGAAATGTTGGTGGTAGCATGTTGCGGATCCATGAGGATTAATCTTTTATTGTTTGGTGTGTTCTTAGGTGTTTGTTTGGGTCCTCACTATGTTGTGACTGACTTGTGTTGGTGCACATTAAAATTTATTCATGTATTGAGGCTGACAGTTGTAATTCATTATTTATTTGTGGTCGATAGAGTAGTTATAAATCCATGTGGTAGATATATAAGAGAAATTTTTTAAGTGTGCTCAAGGTATGCTCGATGTGTGCATGTGATGTACATGTGTAAATAAAGGTCAAATCATTCAAGAGCATAGAAGAGTGTGAAAGAGATTGAGCAGAGTGTGGAAGAGTGTGTAGAAGTATTTGTGTACCTAACCGAAACTGTAATTAGCCTTTTGTAGAAGCTAATTTCTCAATTCAAACTTATTAGATGGATTTAATCTGATTATTTTATGTAAGGTAGTCAACCTTCCTCTGAGCAATGTGCTTTAGGTAGTGTTCCTAAATACAAGTGCTTTCCTTTTTTATTCTTCATTATACTTCTAACAGGGTATAATCTTGTGGACTAACACCCACCGTGGTTTTTCCCCTAATAGGGTTTCCACATAAAATCTTGGTGTTCATGTGTCTCTAATGTGTTACTGATTTATGCTTGCACTGTTAACTATCAAATCTAAGATTTAAAGTTGATCAATGTTGAATAAGTTTGATTTTGGTAACAACTGATTCACCCCCCCTCTCAGTTGTCTATCCTTGTTTTTCCAACACTTCTACTTTTCGAAAAAATTAATCTTTTTCAAGAACAACTTAGTTTTTCAAAAAATGGACAATCTGGGTCTCATTCAGCGCACGAGCACTTACAAATCCCATATGTCTGATTTTACCCAAAAATCTTGCTTTGTAGCATCTATTCTTTAGGGGTTCCCGCATCCTGATGAAAAAATTAGTTTTTCAAAAAATATATGATCTAGGCCTATTCAAAATGACATTCTCTACAAAACCCATATCTCATATTTTTCTCAAAAAATCTACCCCTTTTTTGAAGAAGATTCAAAAAATATGCCTCTGCTACCTTTTATACTTATACTTTTTAGAAAACCCTATCTTTTTTAGGAAAAACTTAGTTTTTCAAAAAATGGAAAATCTAGGTCTCCTCGACACACGAGCTCCTACAAAGCCCATATCTTTGACTTTTCCTAAAAAAATTGCTTCATAGCTTCTATTTTTTAGGGGTTCTTGAATGTTGGTCAAAAATTAGTTTTTTTTAAAATGGATGATTTAGGTCTATTAAGGACATTCTCTACAAAATCCATATCTCAAATTTTTATCCAAAAATCTACCCTTTTTTTGAAGAAGATCAAAAAAAAATTCCTCTACTTCTACTTTTCAAAAAACTCTATCTTTTTTTAGGAACAACTTAGTTTTTTTATGCCAAGGTGGAGGCTATATTTACAAGCATAAAATTTGTTGTGGACATGGGATCTATAAAATTATGGGTTGAACATGATTATTTAAACATAGTTGATTATCTATGTAGCACCCATATGCTAAGTTGGAATGCAGTGAAATTGATTAAAGCTAGTATAATGATGTTAAGTGTTTGTGGTGAGACCCGTATATCTCACATATTCCGACAGGGAATCTCTTTGGCAAATTTTTTTTCAACGAGCTTGTTATATTAAATGATTTTTTATGTATTGGAGGAGGGATTGGTCATCCCCAAGAGAGCTAGGAGTTTAATGAGAAATGATGGTGTGGGATGAGATTATGCAATGGTGACATTTAAACCTAAGTACCGTATTTTGACTCACATGCTTTGTGGGTTTCTTTCAAATTACTAACATTCATTCAAGTGATTTTCACTAGGGTTTACCTCTTCTGGTGTTTGAAGAAATGGGTGGCAATAGAAGTCAAATTTATCTGCACTCTTGCACGAGTCTGAGGAAGAAAAAGAAACTATGGAAGATTTTACGTCACAAGAATTTTATGCCATTTTTGGAAAGTTTACATGGGCACAACACAAATGCTTTGATGGAGTTTGTTTCCTACTGAATAATTAGAAGCTTTAGATAAAGGGTCTAGAAGTGGAAGTGAATGAGGATTTGGTAGCTTCTGTGATGGGGATCTCAATGGTTGGCCATAAGTTTATAAGGAGAAGAAGAGAAATGTGGATGTGATAGCCTAGTTTTTCAAATATGACAAGAGATAAAAGTTGATTAAGATGGAGAGCTAGGGTTACAAGCACAAGTCACTCAAGAAGATTTGGGTAGAGGTGGCTGAGGCA
Organism: Sequoiadendron giganteum; assembly: GCA_007115665.2. Classification (NCBI taxonomy): domain Eukaryota; kingdom Viridiplantae; phylum Streptophyta; class Pinopsida; order Cupressales; family Cupressaceae; genus Sequoiadendron; species Sequoiadendron giganteum. The sequence goes on along the minus strand of CM021110.1, from coordinate 202,273,857 downwards.
ATAATTTGTTATGTGATGTTGGAAGGAAAGTTTACTTATATTCTGGGTCACCATTTCACTCTCTTAAATCACTTCAGACATGGATTGTTTGTTTCTTTTCTATTTTTTTGCTTTCTTCCATGGATATTTCGATGGATGCACATTGAAAAAACTAAAGGCTTCGGTCCTCCATGAGGGTCTCATTCTTTTAATCATGGAGCATATTAAGTCCCTTCTCCCTGTCCTTGCTATTATGGGTATGGAGAATATTTTTAGTGATGGGTTTGATTCCTCTAGTTTGGATACCAACAATGTTGAAGATGAAGAGTGGTAAGAAGAGGATGATGAGGGTCCTCCATCCCCTGAGGCCACCTCCTCAAAAAAATGAAGAAGGGTTGCATTAAAAATAGTTGTGCTCCTAAGCACCTTATTCTCTTTGATAGTGAGGAAATGGAGGTGGGTTCAAATGATTCCTCTCCCAGAAAGGTGGAGTTTGTTGTTGTTCGAGGTGAAATGGATGATGGAGGAAAGAAGGAGGGTTTGCAAGAGAATGTGTCAAGCTTGAAGGAAAAGAACTAGCCAAGGAGGTTATCCAAATGCATTGCTAAGCTGAAAAAACAAGTCTCGAATATTCTTGCTAAATATGCCAAGGTGCCAAATGAGGAGAAGGCTATTGGTGATAATGTAGTGGATATTGAGGACTCATCAATTTAGAACATAACCATTGATGCTTTGTAGGATGAAAATAAGGGTCAAGGTGAGGAAGACTCTGAGAGGATGAATGCTAAATTGGAACACCTAAAAGTAGATCCTCTCTCTGAGGACTTTTCTTATATAAATGATGAGTCTCCCTTAATTTTTGAGATACTGGACATGGCAAGGGTTGGGGCCACTGAAACTTTAAAATTAGCTAAGTGGACTCTTTAGGAGTTCAATAAAGTTAACATTAAAATTATGGGTTTGAAGGAGAACTTGAAGAATGTGTCAAAAAGCTTTGTTTCAGACATTCTTATTGACAGAATTGTAGACCTTGAGGGTTCATTCTAGGATTTCAAATCTTTGTGTGATGAGCAGTTGGTTGGGTTGGAATTAAGGTTGTGAGCACCAATGCAAACATCAAAAATTTGTTGCATGCATGCCATATTTTTGTAAAAAATAGTGTGGACTCTTTGGAAGTCCTATCCAAAAATATTAGTGAATTAAGAGAAGATCAACTATACTTCTCTAAGTTAATGGAGAAGGATCATATGGCTAAGGGAAAGGAAAGAAGGGAGAAAAATATGACGCCAAAGATCTTGATGCTAAAGGGTTGATTGATTGTAAAAGTTCCTTTGAAATTGAGAAGAAGAAGTTGTTGGATATGATTGATCTACACAGGAGTTAGGAGAGGTGGCTAACACCTTAAGCAATATGAAATAATGTTTGGATCTATTGTTCTGTTATTTTATTTCTACTGGGTCTCAGTTGGCTTTTTGTTGTTTTGTTGTTTTGTTGCTATTGAGTGTTGTTGTTGGTTTATTGTTTAATCTTTTGTTCAAGACTCTGTGTATCTTGGTTTCTTAGTGATGGTCTGTTGCTAGTATCTTTAGGCCTATCTTCTTAGCAACATTTTGTATCTCATGTTGTATAGGTTTTCGGGTCCCTTCAAAACCTTATTTTTCCATATAATCAAAACTTAGTTTTTTTTAAAATAGATGATTTAGGTCTCTTTAACATGCAAGCACCTACAAAACCCATATCTCTAATTTTTCTTGCGTTTTTTTTCTCTATAGCTTTTATTTTTCAGGGGTTTTTGCATGTTGGTGAAAAAATAATTTTTCAAAAAATGGATGATTTGGGTCTTTTTTCAGAACGACAGTCTCTACAAAACCCATGTCTCATATTTTCTCCAAAAATCTACCCTTTTTCTAAAAAAATTTAAATTTTTTTACCTTTTTTACTTGTGACATATTCTCTGATGCCATAACCAACTACCACTATTTTGAGTCATAAAGCATCATCCATCAACACCTTAAATTTGATAAATATTTTTTATATATTTCTTTCCAACAACAATCAATGTTTCATATCCTTTCTGGATCTCACATCTCTCATCCTTCAACACAAGATCATATCCTTTATTGCACATCTAACCAACACTCAAGAGATTATGCCTTAAACCTTTAACATAGTATACATCATCAATATGATGCTTTCCATCAAAACTTACTGACCCATCACATAGAATTTAGCACCAATATCATCGCCAAATATAACTAAGCTTCCATCATATTTTTCAAGCTTAAAAAAATTACGTTTATCACCAATCATGTGATGTGAACAACCACTATCAACTACCCAATAATCTTTCTCTTAGTTAGCATGTAGGGAAAATATAACTGTACCTTCTTTTTTCTCTTTCTCTGGAGGGCTTTCCTTTACCTATTTTTAAGAATTAGTAGAAGTAGGTTCATCCTTAATCACCAAGAACAAGCATTCATTTTCATCAGGATCGTCGTATTCTGAATCTTCATCAGATATACCAGCATTCACATTCACATAATATGCTTTGTTAATATTTTTTCCTTTCTTTTCTTTCTCATATCTTTGTTTATTCTTTTTAGCTCTTTCCAAACATTTTGCAGTATAATGACCTATTTCTCCACAACTAAAGCATTTAAAGGGTAACTTACCTTCATACTATCTAGAGCCTTTTCTCATCCTTCTTACAACTTTTTTTAAGGGTTTCTCACATGTTGGTGGAATTTTTATCTTTTTTTCAAATAGATGATCTAGGTCTATTCAGAAAGACATTCTGTACAAAACCCATATCTTAGTTTTTTATCCAAAAATATGCCCATTTTATGAAGAAGATTAAAAAAATTTGCCTCTACTACCTCTACTTCTACTTTTCAAAAAATATTTTTTAGGAACAACTTAGTTTTTCAAAAAATGGATGCTTTGGGTTTCTTTAGCACACGAACACCTACAAAACCCATATCTTTGATGTTTCCCAAAAAAAAATCTTGCATAGCTTCTATTTTTGAGGGGTTCTCACATGTTGGTGAAAAAATTAGTTTTTGAAAAATGGACGATCTGGATATATTTAGAATGGCATTCTCTAAAAACCCATATCTCAAATTGTTCTCCAAAAATCTTCCCCTTTTTTTAAAGAAGTTTCAAAAAAATTTCCTCTGTTACCTCTACTACTTCTTCTATTCAAAAAACTCTATCTTTCTCAAGAACAACTAAGTTATTTGAAAAATGGATGATATGAACCTCTTCAGCACATGAGCACCTAAAAAACCCATATCTCCATTTTTTCTCAAAAAAAATTGCTTTACAACTTCTATTTTTTAGGGGTTCTCGCATGGTGAAAAAAAATAGTTTTTCACAAAACAAGCGATCTGGGTCTATTCAAAATGACATTCTCTACAAAACCCTATCTTAAAATTTTCTCCAAAAATATACCCTTTTGTGAAGAAGATTCAAAAAAATTTCCTCTACTACCTCTACTACTACTTTTCAAAAAAACTATCTTTTTTAAGATCAACTTAGTTTTTTAAAAATGGACGATTTGGGTCTCTTTAGCACACAAGAACCTACAAAAATCATATCTCCAATTTTTCCTGAAAAAATTGTTTCACAACTTCTATTTTTGACGGATTCTCACATGTTGGTGAAAATTTAATTTTTACGAAAAAATGGACAATCTAGGTATATTCTGAATGATTCTCTACAATACCCATATCTTGTATTTTATCCAAAAATCCACCCTTTTCTAAAGAAGTTTTAAAAAAATTGCCTCCACTACCTCTACTACTTTTCAAAATACTCTATCCTTTTTCAAGAACAACTTAGATTTTTGAAAAATAGATGATTTGGGATCTCTTTAACACATGAGCACATACAAAACCCATATATCTGATTTTTCCCCAAAAAAATTGCTTTGCAGCTTCTATTATTGATAGTGTTCTCACATATTGGTGAAAATTTTAGTTTTTTGAAAAACAAACGATCTAGGTCTATTTAGAATGACATTCTCTACAAAACCCATATCTCAAATTTTCTCCAAGAATCTACCCTTTCTCTTGAAGAAGATTCAAAGAAATTGCCTTTCTTATCTCTACTGCTTCTACTTTTTTAAAAACTCTATTTATTCATAAACAACATAGCTTTTCAAAAAATGGAAGATCTGGGTCTCTTGAACACACAAGCACCTATGAAACTTGTATCTCCAATTTTTCTCAAAAATTTGCTTCGACCAGCTTCTATTTTTGTAGGGTTTTTGCATATTGATGAAAAAAATCATTTTTTTAGAGAAATGAATGATCTTGGTCTATTCAAAACAACATTCTCTAAAAAACCCATATCTCAGATTTTTCTCCAAAAATCTTCCCTTTTTTTGAAGAAGATTCAAAAATTTTGCCTCTACTACCTCTATCGCTTCTACTTTTCAAAAAAATATTTTTTAGGAATAACTTATTTTTTCAGAAAATGTATGATCTAGGTCTCTTCAACACATGAGCACCTAAAATACCCATATCTCTGATTTCCTAAAAAAAATTGCTTTGCAACTTGTATTTTTGAGGGGTTCTTGCATGTTGGTGAAAAAACTAGTTTTTAAAAAAATGGATGATTTGGATTTACTAAGAACGACATTTTCTAGAAATCCTATATCTCATATTTTATCCAAAAATCTACCCATTTTTTGAAGAAAATTCAAAAAAATTCCCTCTACTACCTCTACTTTTTCTTTTCAAAAAACTCTTATCTTTTTTCAAGAACAGCTTAGTGTTTTGAAAAATGGACAATTTGGGTCTCTTCAGCACACGAGCACCTACAAAACCCATATCTCTAGTTTTTCCTGAAAAAATTTTCTCCACAACTTCTATTTTTGAGGAGTTTTCGGATGTTGGTGAAAAAATTAGTTTTTTGAAAAATGGACAATCTGGGTTTGTTCACAATGACATTCTCTAAAAACCCCATGACTGAGATTTTCTCAAAAATTCTGCCCTTTTCTGAAGAGCATTCAAAAATTTTTCCTTTGCTACCTCTACTACTTTTCAAAAAACTCTATCTTTTGTGGGAACAACTTACTTTTTTCTAAAATGAACGATCTAGGTCTCTTCAGCACACAAGCACCAACAAAACCCATAACTCTAATTTTACTCAAAAAATTCTTTTTGCAACTTCTATTTTTGAAGGTTTCTCGCATGTTGGCAAAAACGTAAGTTTTTTCAAAAATGGATGATCTGGGTCTATTGAGAACAACATTCTCTAAAATCCCCATATCTTAGATTCTTATCCAAAAGTATGCCCTTTTCTTAAGAAGATCGAAAAAAATTGCTACTATTGCCTCTACTTCTTCTACTTTTCAAAAAACTCTTTTTTTGGGAACAACTTAGTTTTTTTAAAAAATGGATGATATGGGTCTCTTCAGCACATGGGCACCTACAAAACCCATATCTCTAATTTTCCCCCAAAAAAAATTCTTCGTAGCTTCTATTTTTGAGGGGGGTTCTCACATGTTTGTGAAAAAAATAGTTTTTCAAAAAATGGAGGATATGGGTCTATTGAGAATGATATTCTCTACAAAACCCATATATGAGATTTTTCTCCTAAAATATGCCCTTTTTCTGAAGAAGATTCAAAAAAATGCCTCTTACCTCTACTACTACTTTTAAAGAAAACTCTAGTTTTTCAGGAACAACTTAGTTTTTTGAAAAACAGACGATTTGGGTCTCTTCAACACATGAGCACCTATGAAACCCATATCTCTGATTTTTCTCAAAAATTTGCTTCGTAACTTCTATTTTTGAGGGATTCTCACATGTTGGCGAAAAAATCATTTTTTTCAAAAATGGACGATCTGGGTCTATTCAAAACAATCAGATTTTTCTCCTAAAATATACCCTTTTTTTTAAAGAAGATTCAAAAAATTAGCCTTTATTACCTCTACTAATTCTACTTTTCAAAAATTCTATCTTTTTCAAGAAACAACAGTTTTTCGAAAAACGGACGATCTGGAACTCTTTAGCACACAAGCACCTACAAAACCCATATCTTTAATTTTTCCCGAAAAACATTGCTTCACAATTTATATTTTTTAGGGGTTCTCGCATGTTGGTGAAAAATCCAATTTTTCAAAAAACAGACGATCTGGGTGTATTAAGAATGACATTCTCTAAGAAACCCATATCTCATATTTTAATCTAAAAATCTACCCTTTTGTAAAGAAGATTTAAAAAAAATCCTTTTCTACTTCTACTTTTCAAAAATCTCTATCTTTTTCAGGAACAACTTAGTCTTTCAAAAAATAGACGATTTGGGTCTCTTTAGCATACAAGCACCTACAAAACCCATATCTTTGATTTTTCCTGAAAAAATTGGCTCTATAGCTTCTATTTATGAAGGGTTTTCAAATGTTGGTGAAACAATTAGTTTTTCAAAAAATAAATGATCTGGGTTTGTTCAGAATGACACTCTTAAAAACCCATATCTCAGATTTTCCCCAAAAATCTTCCCTTTTTTTGAAGAACATTAAAAAAAATTCCTTTGCTACCTCTACTTCTTCTACTTTTCAAAAAACTCTTATCTTTTTTAGGAAAAACTTAGCTTTTGAAAAAATGGATGATCTACGTCTCTTTAGCACACGAGCACCTACAAAACCCATATCTCTAATTTTTCTCTGAAAAAATTGCTTTGTAGCTTCTATTTTTGAGGGGTTTTTGGATGTTGCTGAAAAAAATAGTTTTTCAAAAAATGGATGATTTGGGTCTATTTAGAACGACATTCTCTAAAATACCCATGTCTTAGATTTTCTCCAAAAAATTGTCCTTTTCTGCAAAACATTCAAAAATAATTCCTCTATTACCTCTAATTCTTCTACTTTTCAAAAAAATCGATATTTTTCAGGAACTAGTTTTTTTTAAAATGAACAATCTAGGTGCACACGAGCACCTACAAAACCCATATCTCCAATTTTTCTCAAAAAAATTATTTCATAGCTTCTATTTTTGAGGGGTTCTTGCATCTTGGTGAAAATCAATTTTTTGAAAAATGGATGATCTAGGTCTATTCAAAACAACATTCTCTACAAAACCCATATCTCAAATTTTTCTCCAAAAAAATGTCATTTTTCTGAAAAAGATTTAAAAAATTTGTCTCTTCTACCTCTACTACTTCTACTTTTCAAAAAACTCTATCTTTTTTAGGAATAACTTTTTTTTTCAAAAAACAAACAATCTGGGTCTCTTCAACAGATGAGCACCTACAAAACCCATATCTCTGATGTTTCTTGAAAAAATTGCCTTTGCGGCTTCTATTTTTGAAGGGTTCTCGTATTTTGGTGAAAAAACCATTTTTTTGAAAAATGAATGATTTGGGTCTATTAAGAATGGCATTCTCTACAAAACCCATATCTTAGATTTTTATCCAAAAAATTGCCCTTTTTCTGAAGAAAATTCAAAAAATTATCTCCACTACCTCTACTTCTACTTTTCAAAAAACTATATGTTTTTAAGAACAACCTAGTGTTTTGAAAAATAGACGATTTGGGTCTCTTCAACACACAAACACGTACAAAACCCATATCTTTGATTTTTCCCAAAAAAATTTGCTTCGCAACTTTTATTTTTGAGGGGTTTTGTATGTTGGTGAAAAAATCAATTTATCAAAAATAGACGATCTTGGTCATTTCATATTTCTATCCAAAAATCTACTATATTTTAGAAGAAGATTCAAAAAATACCTTTGCTACCTCTACTATTTCTACTTTTCAAAAAACTCTATCTTTTTCAGGAACAACTTAGATTTTTGAAAAATGGATGATTTGGGTCTCTTCAGCACATAAGCACCTACAAAACCCATATCTCTTATTTTTCTTAGAAAAAATTCTCTGTAGCTTCTATTTTTGAAGAGTTTTTAGACGTTAGTGAAAAAATCAACGTTTTGAAAAACATACAATATGAGTCTATTTAGAACGACATTCTCTAAAAAACCCATGTCTTAGATTTTCTCCAAAAATCTTCCCTTTTTCTAAAGAACATTCAAAAAAATTGCATCTGCTACCTCTACTTCTAATTTTTAAAAAACTCATCTTTTTCAAGAACAACTTAGTTTTTTGAAAAACAAACAATTTGGGTCTCTTCAGCACATGAGCACTGACAAAAACTATATCTCCATTTTTTCTCAAAAAAAAATTCTCTACAACTTCTATTTTTGAGGGGTTTTTGGATGTTGGTGAAAATTTTAGTTTTTTCAAAAAATGGACGATCTGGGTCTATTGAAAACGACATTCTCTAAAAATGCATGTCTTATATTTTCTCCAAAAATTTACACTTTTTTTCAAGAACATTAAAAAAAATTGCCTCTACTACCTCTACTTCCTCTACTTTTGAAAAAACTCTATTATTTTCAAGAACAACTTGGTTTTTAAAATAATAGATGATCTATATCTCTTCAGCACATGAGCACCTACAAAACCCATATCTTTGATTTTTAGTGATTCTACTTTTGAGGGGTTCTCACATGTTGGTGAAAAACTCATTCTCTACAAAACCAATATCTCAGATTTTTCTCCAAAAATATGTCATTTTTCTAAAAAAGATTTAAAAAAATTTCCTCTACTACCTGTACTACTTCTACTTTTTAAAAAACTCCATCTTTTTTAAGAACTTGGTTTTTCAAAAAATGGATGATCTCAGTCTTTCCAACATGAGCACCTACAAAACCCATATCTCTGATGTTTCCCAAAAAAAATTTCCTTCACAGCTTCTATTTTTGAGGGCTTCTCACATGTTGGTGAAAAGGTCATTTTTTTGAAAAAATGAATGATTTGAGTCTATTTAGAATGAGATTCTCTATAAACCCATATCCCAAAATTTTCTCCAAAAAATTATACTTTTTTCTAAAGAAGTTTCAAAAAAATTCCTTTGTAACCTCTACTACTACTATTCAAAAAACTCTATCTTTTCTAGAACAACTTAGTTTTTTGAAAAATAGATGATATGGGTCTCTTCAACACAAGATCAGCTACAAAATCCATATCTCCAATTTTACCTAAAAAAATTGTTTTGTAACTTCTATTTTTGAAGGGTTCTTGCATGTTGGTGAAAAAAATAGTTTTCAAAAAACAGATGATTTAGATCTATTCAGAACGACATTCTCTACAAAACCCATATCTTAGATTTTTATCCAAAACTTTGCCCTTTTTCTAAAGAAAATTTAAAAAAATTACCTCTACTACTACCTTTACTACTTTTCAAAAATCTCTATCTTTTTTAGGAACAACTTAGTGTTTCAAGAAATGGATGATCTGGGTCTCTTCAACACACGAGCACCTACAAAACCCATATCTCTCATTTTTCCCAAAAAAAATTGCTCTATAGCTTCCATTTTTGAGGGGTTTTTGCATGTTGGTGAAAAAAACATTTTTTTAAAAAATAGACGATCTATGTCTTTTCAGATCTACATTCTCTAAAAAAACACATATTTCAGATGTTTATCCAAAAATCTACCCTTTTTCTGAAGAAGATTCAAAAATTTCACCTTTACTACCTCTACTATTTCTACTTTTCAAAAAACGCTATCTTTTTCAAGAACAACTTAGTTTTTCGAAAATGGACAATTTGGGTTTCTTCAGCAAACAAGGATCTACAAAACCCATATCTCCATTTTTTCTCGAAAAAATTTGTTGCACAACTTTTATTTTTGAAGGGTTTTTAGATGTTGGTGAAAAAATATTTTTTTGAAAAACAGACGATTTAGGTTTGTTTAGAACAACATTCTCTAAAAAACCCATGTCTCAAATATTTTCCAAAAATCTACATTCTTTTGAAAAACATTCAAATAATTTTCCTTTGCTACCTCTACTTCTACTTTTCAAAACACTCTATCTTTTTGAGGAACAACTTAGTTTTTCAAAAAATAGACAATTTGGGTCTCTTCAGCACATGAGCACCTACAAAACCCATATCTCTGATTTTTCCCAAAAAAAATTCTCCACTTCTATTTTTGAAGGGTTTTAGGATGTTGGTGAAAAAATAGTTTTTCAAAAAATGGATGATTTGGGTCTATTCAGAACGACATTCTCTAAAAAACCCATGTCTCCTATTTTCTAAAAAAATCTACCCTTTTTCTAAAGAACATTCAAAAAATTTGCGTCCACTACCTCTATTTCTTCTACTTTTCAAAAAACTCTATCTTTTCAAGAATAACTTAGTTTTTCGAAAAAAAATGATCTACGTCTCTCCAGCACACAAGCACCTACAAAACCCATATCTTTGATTTTTCCTAAAAAAATTGCTCCGCATCTCCTATTTTTGAGGGGTTTTCAAATGTTGGTGAAAAAATTAGTTTTTCGAAAAAAATAGTCGATCTGGATCTATTCATAATGGCATTCTCTAAAAAACCCATGTCTCATATTTTCTCAAAAAAATTGTCATTTTTCTAAAGAATATTCAAAAAACATTCCTCTACTACGTCTATTTCTACTTTTCAATTTAAACTCTATCATTTTCAAGAACAACTTAGTTTTTCAAAAAATGAACGATCTAGGTCTCTTTAGCATAAGAGCACCTACAAAACCCATATCTTTGATTTTTTTTGAAAAAAATTTACTTTGTAGCTTCTATGTTTGAGGAGTTCTCATGTTGGTGAAAAAATTAGTTTTTCAAATAACAAACGATCTAGGTCTATTTAGAACAACATTCTCTACAAAACCCATATCTCAGATTTTTCTCAAAACATATGTCAATTTTCTTAAAAAGATTTAAAAATATTTCATCTACTACCTCTACTACTTTTCACAAAAATCTATCTTTTTTAGGAACAACTTAGTTTTTTTAAAAATGGATGATCTAGGTTTCTTCAGCACACGAGCACCTACAAAACCCATATCTCTAATGTTTCCTGAAAAAAAATTCTTTCCCAACTTCTATTTTGAAGGGTTCTCACATGTTGGTGAAAAACTTAGCTTTTCAAAAAATGATTGATCTGAATCTATTTAGAACAAGATTCTCTACAAACCCATATCTCAAAATTTTCTCCAAAAATCTATCATTTTTTCTGAAGAAGTTTCAAAAAATTTGCCTCTGTTACCTCTACTACTACTATTCAAAAAACTCATATTTTCTAGAACAGCTTAGTTTTTGAAAAATGGATGATGTAGGTCTCTTCAACACAGGAGCACCTACAAAACCCATATCTCTAATATTTCATTAAAAAATTGTTTTACAATTTCTATTTTTGAAGGGTTCTCGCATGTTGGTGAAAAAATTAGTTTCAAAAAAAATGGACAATCTAGGTCTATTAGAATGGCGTTCTCTACAAAACACATATCTCAGATTTTTATCCAAAAATCTGCCCTTTTTTGAAAAAACATCAAAAAATTTACCTCCATTACCTCTACTTCTACTTTTCAAAAAACTCTATCATTTTTCAAGAACAAGTTATTGTTTCAAAAAATAGACGATCTAGGTCTCTTCAGCACACGAGCACCTACAAAGTTCATATCTCCGATTTTTCCCAAAAAAATTTGCTCCACAACTTCTATTTTTGAGGGGTTTTCACATGTTGGTGAACAAATCATTTTTTTGAAAAATGGACGATATGGGTCTTTTCAAATTGACATTCTCTAAAATACCCACATCTTAGATAAAATCTACCCTTTTTTGAAGAAGATTCAAAAACTTCGCCTTTGCTACCTCTATTATTTTTACTTTTCAAAAAACTCTATCTTTTTCAGGAACAACTTAGTTTTTCAAAAAATGGATGATTTGGGTCTCTTTAGCACACGAGCACCTACAAAACCCATATCTCCAATTTTTCCCGAAAAAAATTTCTCCACAGCTTCTATTTTTTAAGTGTTTTCGGATGTTGGTGAAAATTTTAGTTTTTCAAAAAATTGATGATCTAGGTTTGTTTAGAATGGCATTCACTAAAAAACCCATGTCTCAGATTTTCTCCAAAAATCTGCCTATTTTCTGAAGAACATTCAAAATTTTTGCCTCTACTACCTCTACTTCTACTTTTCTAGAAAAACTCTATCTTTTCAAGAACAACTTGGTGTTTTGGAAAATGGATGATTTGGGTCTCTTCAACACATGAGAACCGACAAAACCCATATCTCTATTTTTTCTCGAAAAACATTGCTTCGCAACTTCTATTTTTGACGAGTTTTCAAATGTTTGTGAAAAAACCAGCTTTCAAAAAATAGATGATTTGGAATTGTTCAAAACAACATTTTCTAAAAATCCCATGTCTCAAATTTTCACCAAAAATCTACCCTTTATTGAAGAACATTAAAAAAAATTGCCTCTACTACCTCTACTTCTACTTTTCAGAAAACATTATCTTTTCAGGAACAACTTATGTTTTCAAAAAATGGGCGATCTAGGTCTCTTGAGCACACGAGCACCTACAAAACCCTATCTATAGTTTTTAGTGAAAAAAGTTTGTTGTGTAGCTTCTATTTTTTAGTGGTTCTCACATGTTGGTGAAAAAATTAGTTTTTCGAAAAACAGACAATCTAGGTCTATTCAGAATATCATTCTCTACAAAAACCATATCTTAGATTTCTTGTAAAATATGTCATTTAAAAAAAAAAGATTTTGTGTGGGGAGGAGAATGTTAGACTGGAAATAAGATCAAACATACTAATCTAAGAATCTAAACTAAGATCAAACATATTAATCTAAAATCTAATCCTACACATACGAAATGAAACTAAGAAATTTGAACATACATAAATGAATCTATGATTATAGAATTGAATGTAAAAAATAACATAGTGTTACCATCCTGTACTAGAGTGTATTCACCTAATGTTGGGTTGTTCTTATCATTGTGAAACCTCCAAAGTTCATGTGCAAAAGCTTGAGGAATGATTGTGTAGACATTGAAAAATTTCCTAAGATCTATGAGCGACATTTTTCCTTAGTCATCATCCTCTAATAATCAAATAATTTTAATTATTTAATTATTCCTAATCATATTCTTTTATTAATTAAATGATTTTTTAATTATTTAATTAATTCACTTTCCAATCTTTATTCTATCCTGATCAATTAAAATAAATTAACTGCGTCACTAATACCCTTTCTTCAATAATTAAATAGATCACTATTTCTTTAATTATTTATCTTTCATCACATGTCTATAGTCAGATAATAATTATTATTTGACCTTTTATACTTCTATAATTAAATAATTGACAAAATTATTTATTTATGTGTCTTTCTTCTCCTTTAACTAATTGATCCAAATCAATTATCCATATTCAATTTCTATTTCCTCCTTTAATTAAATTTATGAATTTAATTAAATCTCCTTTTTCATTTCCTCCAAATAAATAATTTAAAATAAATTATGTATTTGTCACTTGTCATCCTCTTCCATTTCCGAATAAATAATTTAAAATAAATTATTTATCCCTCTATTTTGGTCAAACATCCCCTGTCATTATTTCATGTCATAGTCTGCATGTCCTGCATGTCTATCATAGCTGTCAGGTGGCATAGCCATCGGCATCATATCTTTTCCATGCATGGCATATTTTGGTTGCATCAATTTTCAATTATAGATCTTGACATCTTTCTAGAAACTCGATCTTGGCCATCCATTTCGTAACCTCCCTCTCATGAATCCTCATCCGTTGATCTTAGAATCTTTCTAGAAGATCAATCTCATCCATCCATTCGAATGGTTGTCTATAAAAGCAACCCTTCTCCTCCATTTTCAATTTAACAGCTAATTATCTCCAACTTTCTTGCTTACTATTTGTAGGTATTTGCACAAATTCAACAACAAATTTGAGGGCAATATTGGCATAAGAAGAAATAGAAGAGACAAGAGAAAGAATCAACTTCAAAGGAGAGTGTTTTATTTCATTTGCTTTCATTTTGATTGCTCTCTTTGTTTGTATTATCTTGTTTAGATTGTGATTTTAGTTTAGATTTGTGTTGGCTATCACTTAATCTACTCTATTTGATTTTCCCCATTTTACATTGGTGAACTCGACGCGAATCTTACAATTTTGTAAAGAAATTTGTTTGTTTTCTTGTTTATTTTTGTTGTTTTGCATGTTACAGCCAAGAATTCATACAAAATCCCATAATCTTATTTTGAGCATAGAAAAATGGGTGCATAAAGTCTTTAAAAATGATCATCCGGGTTTTGTACCCCTCGTTTTCAGCTTTCCAAAATTTCAAATGGTTTAAAATTTCGTTAAGATTTGAGAAAGTTATGACTATTTTAGTATTTTCTATTTTTTTAGTTTAACTATTAAAACCCACGTTTTCTTTTGCCTATAACATTTTTTTTATGCAGAATCTTGGAAAAACGATTTATGGGTTTTAAAGATTTGAGTTTTAGCTTTCCATAGATCCAAACGATTTAAAATTTCATCAAGTTTTGAGAAAGTTATGGTTATTTTAATATTTTGTTGTCATTAAAATTTTCTTTTGAGTTACTAATCTCTTATTTTTAGCATGTGGCGTAGCTTGGAGGAAGTCTAAAAACTTTTTCTTTCGAAACAAAAATCGAGCTTTTCATTTCTCTAGGCATAATCAATTTTGTTTTCTTTCAACAACTACAACAAATTACATGCACACTCATTGGTTAAAATGAACATGCATTTCATTTCATGGGATTAAAATAAATACAATTTACATGCACACTCATTGGTTAAAATGAACATGCATTTCATGTCATTGGCTTAAAATGAACTTTGTTTGTTTCACATCAAGTTACACTTTTAAAATGAACAAAGTGTCTTGTGTCTCCTGCTCACATTATCATTTGGTAATTAAAATTTACAAGTGTCTTCAATTTTGTGTCACTCTTTGATGCAGTAATCGAAGTATCCTCTCCCCTTGTGCATTTATGCAATCCTGGGTGTAAGAGAAATGGTTATTGCCTCTAGAATTTGGGTCTTCCTTGGTGGAAAAAAGTACTCATGCCAAAGTGACTCAGACCAACAACGAAGCTCTTTGGCTGAGCTACCCCCGACCACTATATAAATGTGAATCCTAAGGGAAAGCCTAGGATTATGAGTATGGATGTGTCATACAGACCAAGCAGTACTCCCCAAAACCCTGTTGAGTGTAACCTCTTCAAGCTGGAGTGCCTCCTAAATGGAGCTTAATCTTGTGCCCCATGTATGGCCACTCAAACGGGGGTCCTGAACTAACAACCTTTGTGTAGTTGCCAAAATCCTTCTATTTACTAGTGCAACAACGATCATTGTGAAGGCATCCACATTCTCGTAGTTCTTAGTAGAGGTGATCAACTTTCCATGGGAGTTTTATGGGATTTGGAAGCTTGGCTGGCCTAAGAAGTGAGTGCAATGTAAGGGGGAGCCCATGCGGCCAAGATTCTGGATTCACACACTAAGAATAAGTGTGGTTGGGGAAACCCATGTGGAATCTAGTGAATATTGTCTTTGCTTAACCTAGTGTTGTGCTTGTCTTCATTGTGCATGTTTTCAAATTTTCAAAGACAAGATATTGTGTTTGCCAAGTTTTTTTTCTAATACATTGAGACAAATAAACACCTTTCACAAATCTAGAAACACACATATTCAACTTGAAACAATTCCAAATTTTGTAGTCTAAAACCAAAAAGCAAACCTATCCAATTTGATATCAAACAACCTCTATTGAAAACCAAAAAGAAAATTGCTCAAATATTCCATTAGTGACATATTTAGTTTGCATTTACCCATAGGTTCATCCTTTCATATCATATCCTTGGAAATAGGGTCATTATCATTCCACCATTTCTTAATCTTGGTCATAGGTACATTGACACTTTGCATCCTTATATCCTTAAAAATCACAAAAAAAATAAAAATACCATAGTTTTATATCCATTTTGCATTGGAACCTTGCATTGTCATCCAAAGGTCACAATTTTTGTATGGTTCTCACTAAGTTTTCCTTATCCATCCTAATCCAAATTCATGACCATGTCTTCACTTTACCTTGATCTTCTTTGTAGTCAAGCTGAATACCAATCAATCCTCAATCATCAATACCAACCACTCACATACCCTTCTTACCAACACTCCATAAGCTTTAGTCCTTCATCCATCTATCCTCACTATCAAGAATCCCTTAGCACAATCCATTCCATTGATCCACAACAAATGTCCATTAATCATCCATAGCCGAACTTTGCCAAGGGAAACCAACCTTCCACTAGTCCATTCCAATCCTGCACATCCTATCATAATCCATCATCCACTAATCCATTCCAATCCTCCACATCTTATCCCAGTCCATCATCCACTAGCCCATTTCCATCCACTCCATCCCAAGCTACATTTGTTCATGGAAATAAATTTGGTCAAGGTCTCCAAAACCACATCACATTGCCTACACCTTGGGATACATGTCAAAATAAAAATCCAAAGTATGACATCATAGCTTCACCTTCATGTCAAGATCAAAGTAGTTCATCCCATGACCCCATCCTTAAGTCCATCCAAGAAGTCCTTCTAGATAATCATGGCACCCAAAATGAACCTATCCTTGATCAAGATCCCATTCCCAATCATATCATCCAAGATACACCTATTTTTGACCAAGATCCTACCATTGAACAAGAAATCCAAAATGATCCTCTCAGCAACTTTTACACCATCCATGATCAAAAATTTGAAGATGGTCCTATCCAAACTCCAAACACCTCCATTTCCCAAAATGAGACACTTGCCTCCTTCAGACACATAGATAATCAAATGAATGATATGCATAATATCAAAGAAGAGAATAAAGCAACTACTATTGATCAATTCAAAGGAGAACACAAAGAAGCTACTATGGATTGAGTCAAAGAAGAAGATAGAAAATCTACCACAGATCAAATCGACATCCCAGATGATCAAGAAGAAAAAAGCATGATGAATGATAAATCCAAAATATCTTATCAAATAGGATCATCCACCTTTGTCAAAGCAGGCTTTCTTGCTGATGAGAAAATTTTGAGTAATGGTTTCCAGCTAAATAGTGATGGGTTTGCATCTTGATTTCAAAGTAAAAAATACCCAATCGCAAACAAAATCTGTCAAAGCATGTAATATCAAGGAAAAGGACCAGGCCTACATGAGCAATGCATTATACAACCAATACAATTTTATGCAAAACCTACATATCAAGGCCTTGGTTATTCTTCAATCAAAGAATCAAATGATGTTAGTGGTACCTCCTCGATATTGGGGGAAACTTTATCTGATACAAACATCAAAATGGGAGCCATGAGTAGTCCTTGTCATAAGGTTGCTACCAACACTCCTTCCATCCATACCATAAACCATCATTCCAACATGAATAAATCATCCATTTGGAATCAACAGAAAGAAAATTATTATAAATCCAAAGTTTAAAATCAAATTTCAAAGGCCATTGAATCAAACAAAAATACAAGTGGACAAATAAAGTTAAAATGGATCCCAAAGAAAATTGGATCAAGCAAAGAAAATATTCCAAATTTAAAATTCAATCAAAATATGGAGCCACAAGAAAAGAGGACTCCCACATATATTAAATGTCCAGCTCCTTCAAAATGGTCATCAAGAAAGGCATATAAATTTTTTGGTTCCAATCGCTATCCCAATAAAAATTCCAAACTCCATCATCCACCATCCCAAGTTTGGAAAATAAAAACTACTACATCCAAACATCCAAATAATCCTTCCATGGCTACCATCATCCATCATTCCAAAAATTGTACCTCACGAATTCGTCACATCTTGGCAGCAACTCTCTATCATAAGGATTCCTATGGTACTCTATCATGATGTGGATATTTCGATAAGGCCAAACCTAGTATCAGAGAGGATCACAATGACATCGATCAATTTTATGCGAGTGCTATGATCCTAACAAGACAACTACTCCATCAAGGTCACTATTGGCATACCATGACACCGGTATCCACATCAACACCATCAAAGGATTCAAAACAATCAACAGTAGTCCAAAACATCAAATCAATGTAAAAAGTCAAAAAAAATGTCACTTTGATGAAAACCTGGAAAATAGATGTCTTGTGTGACATCATCGAAAGGAAAAGAAAAAAGAAAAAAATAGTAAAGAGAAAATTTTCGTCCAATAGTGAAAATCATTTTTATGGTGCTTTGGATAAGTACCATGATGAAAACCTAGAAAATAGGCGTCATGTGTAAGATAAATTATCTATGTGGATCATTACACTTGGGGGAAAGTTGTCTCATCTTTCATGTCTTTCTCATGAAACTTTCACCTATCCATGTAAACCCTATCATTTCCATCCATTCTCCCACCTACCTTTATCTTGATAAGAAATGGGGCACAAACATAAATCATGCTCTGGGAAAATTCTTGACATGTCTATCCTTTGGTCATATACTACCCATGAAATATCATGTCATTATCTTCATAGAATTTATCCAAAACCATATTGTGGATAAAATAAATTATTCCTATGTGAAATAGTCCTAGGAGATCATATCCTAATTCTTCCATCCAATAATCCTCATGTCTCCCATCCTTTACCAAAATCAATCCATCATCCTTTCATACCAATTGCTAGACTTGGTTTTCCCTTGTCATTGGTTTAAGGATTATAATCCACTTATCCAAGTTCCCTCCATAATCACATCTAGTTCTAAGGTTACTCATTCCAAATGCAATGAGTCTAATCCATACAATCTTGCTATGCAACCTAGCACATCATCCAAAACATTCCTTGGCTTTGTTCCTAGCCCTGTTGCAAACCTTGATCCTGTAGTCACATCATCATCATCCTCATGTTGTTTTGGGATGTGTCCTTCCCCTATCAAACAACATTGGCATCATCATCATCACCTATCGATTGGTTTCCAGCGTGACCAGGGGCAAGATCATGTTTGTCCTAGGATTCATGTGCATGCCTTCTTGGTTGATTGTGGGTATCTTTCACATGCATTTTTCATGATCCCTATAGTTATCATCCATAATAAAGCTTCATCATCCTTCCCATGGTCTGAAGACCATCGACATTTAGCATCCTTCGCTTTCATATCCACCCATTGCATTCACCCCTTCCCCTTGCGCATAATAAGTTGTTCCTATACCTGACTGGGGGAAATTCCTTGACTTACATCTTCATGGGAAATAATACATAGTATCAACCCTTTAAAACTTTCAAAATCATAAAAATCATAAAATTTCCTAAAATAATCCTAAAAATCATAAAATGTCCTAAAAAAAATCATAGAAATCATAAAATGTCTTGAAAAAATCCTAAAAATCCTAAAAAGTCTTGAAAAAAGACTTAAAAAAATCAAAACATTCCAAAAAATAAAAATAAAATCAAAACATTTTAAAATCCAAAAAAATCATAAAATCCTCAAAATCCAAAAACATTAGAAAAATTAAAAAGGTTCAAAAATCCCAAAAACAGAGTCTCAATCTAAGTTTGATTATGAACCAATTTTTGTTAGAATGGTCGAACTACGTTGCCTTTGTGCATTTTCTACGTAGGCAAGACTTGTCTTAAATGAGCCCCCAAGGCATTAGGCCAGTCCCTTCAGGTTGTCCAAATAAAATCATGACCCAGTATTTTGTCGAATAAGACAAAGTGAAATCATGTCGAACTATGAGGTCTTTGTGCACTGCTACATAGGCAATGCCATCTATCGATGAGCCCCCAGAGCCCCCTAGTTCAAGTTCTTTAGGATTCATTGAGTCGAGTCATTTCCTTGGTCTGGTAGAAATCATTATTCAATCACGAAATAACAAACAAATGAAATATTTCATCAATTGATTATCTTATCATTCATCAACCTAGTCATTCAACTAGAATGGGGCATTATGTCATTTGTATCATTTGGTCTTTTCTCTTGTCTTTTATTAGGATGTGTCCTTCCTAGTATTAAAAATTTTCAACCTTATCATTCACCTTAATCAAGATGCATCTTTCTTGCAGTTAGGGTGTCTTGTCAGCACTTGTCACTTGGTCAACTTTATCAGATGTGTCCCCTACCTAAATAAGATGTGTCCTTCCTGTGGTTGGGTATCATCACATTTCTTGGTTATATTCATCAATCTCTATCAAAAATTCAAACAAGCTTGTCAAATTTTTCAATCAATTTGTGTCCAACCTGAAATCAGGCATTATCATTATCAATCACCTTTGTCACACGACTCAATCTTATCAGCTTGGTCAATCAATCTTTCCTTCATCAGGATGTGTCCTTCCTGAGGCTAGGCATGGTCAACTAAATCACTTTATCGATCCTTATCAACCTATCAATCAACTCAGTCATCTTGGTCAACCTAATCAACCAACCAAACAATCATCATTATCACTGGAAAACACTATCTTGGAAAACACTTTTTTGGTCTGGATTTTCTTATCTTTTCAACTAATTTTGGGTCATGTTACTAGTCTCCTCAAGGATTTCCTATCAATGGATCTAGATGGACAATGATGGATCATGGCCTCTTTTCTTTGTTTGTTTCCTATGGTTTGTCTTGGAAAAAATACAGGGACAATTGGGTCCTTAGTATGAGCTGAGGCATTCCTTGTCTTTTTCACTGTTTGTCTCTCCCAAATGGTCACCTTGCACACCTTGGTTTATGTCATATCATGGTATCTATGGTCCATTTGTGACATTTTTTACACCCAATGATAATAAATATAAAAATGTAAGCATGAAATTTGGCTCCCTTATCATTTCACGTCTATCTTCTTTCCCCTTTTGACGCTAACATCCCATCTCCCTCATTTTTTTCCATGCTAACATCCATATCCTTCATGCTAACATTTCTTATGTCTTTCATCCTCTAGTCTTATCTTCCATTTCGAGAGCACATTCATATTCTTTGAACCTGCATGTCCTCTCAAGGGGGCATACCACAACCCTCTTGGTCATCCTTCCTCTTTCCCTTTACACTGGGGCATATTTCAAAATTAAATTTCTTTGACACAACACAATGAACTGCATTATGTCAAAAAGGGGAAAAATGTAGACACTGAAAAATTTCCTAAGATCTTCAAGCAACATTTTTCCTTAGTCGTCATCCTCTAATAATTATATAATTTTAATTATTCATAATCATATTCCTTTATTAATTAAATGATTTTTTAATTATTTAATTAATTCACTTACCAATCTTTATTCTATCTTGATCAATTAAAATAAATTAATTGCATCACTAATACCCCTTTCTTCAATAATTAAATAAATCATTATTTATTTAATTATTTATCTTTCATCACATGTCTATAGTCAGATAATAATAATTATTTGACCTTTTATTATTCTATAATTAAATAATTGACGAAATTATTTATTTATGTGTCTTTCTTCTCCTTTAAATAATTGATCCAAATCAATTATCCATATTCAATTTCTATCTCCCCCTTTAATTAAATTTATGAATTTAATTAAATCTCCTTTTTCATTTCCTCCAAATAAATAATTTAAAATAAATTATTTATTTGCCACTTGTCATCCTCTTCTATTTTCGAATATATAATTTAAAATAAATTATTTATCCCTCTATTTTGGTCAAACATCCCCTGTCATTATTTCATGTCATAGTCTACATGTCCTGCATGTCTGTCATAGCCGTTAGACATTATAGTCATCGGCGTCATATCTTTTCCATGCATGGCATATACTTGTTGCATCAATTTTCAACGTAGATCTTGGCATCTTTCTAGAAACTCAATCTTGGCCATCCATTTTGTAACCTCCCTCTCATGAATCATCATCTGTTCATCTTAGAATATTTCTAGAAGATCAATCTCATCCATCGATTCGAATGGTTGTCTATAAAAGCAACCCTTCTCCTCCATTTTCAATTTAACAACTAATTATCTCCAACTTTCTTGCTTACTATTTGTAGGTATTTGCACAACTTCAACAACAAATCTGAGGGCACTATTGGCATAAGAAGAAATAGAAGAGACAAGAGAAAGAATCAACTTCGAAGGGGAGTGCTTTATTTCATTTGCTTTCATTTTGATTGCTCTCTTTGTTTGTATTCTCTTGTTTAGATTGGGATTTTAGTTTAGATTTGTGTTGGCTGTCACTTAATCTACTCTATTTGATTATCCCCATCTTACAGATTCTTTGATGTTGGTTGATCAAAGAAATAAGGTTGAAGCACTGACAATGGTGGTTGTGAATGTCAGCAGTACTTCATTGTGCAGATGATGTTGATTCTCTGATCCTTATTTGTGAGGAAAGGGGATTGTTATATAAAAAATGAGATTTGAAATGAACGATCAGGATTATGTTGAAGAATATCCCGATCAACGGTCGGAGTATGTTGAGAGGATTTAGACATGTTAAAATTGTGCAAAGTTGATTGCACAATTTGGGTGATTGAGAAATAGATTGGTTAGTCATGGATTAGATTGATCATCCAAAATTTTAGATTGATTAGTCAAGATTTAGATGGCTTAGTTAGGAAATAGATGGCTTAGTTGGGAATTTCGATTGCTAAGTTAGCAATTTAGATTGACTAGTTAAAAAATTCGATTGCTCAATTAGCAATAGTAATTTGCTTAATCAGAAAATGGGTGAGGAATATGAATTAATTGATTTAATTAATTAATCTAGTTTTAAAGTTGAACATGCAAATCAATTTTGACTTTTGCAAACAAAGTTGCATTAGTTTGATTTAATTTTTGATAATTGATTTGAATAGTTTGATTTAATTATTCAAATTTTTGAGGGAAAGTGTCATAATTAAATTATTATTTAATAATTTAATCCACTTTGGGGAATAATGTGATTTAGTGACATAATTAAATATTTGGCATTATTTAGTCAATCATGATGAAATAAAGTGAGATTTATTTAGTTGGTCAAAATGATGAAATGTGAATTAATCAAATAATGTTGTTCTTTATAATCAATAGTAGAATTAGAGTTTTTAGGACTTTATTAAATAAATAAGATTTATTTAATTTGTCAAAATTGATGAAAAAGTGAATTAATTAAATAATGTTCTATTATTCAATTAATAGAGGAATTAGGGTTTTGAGATATCATTTTGATGTGGTGTGATGTAGGACATTGTAAGATGATTACAAGATGTTACGGGATGATTCTGGGGTGTTTTCATTCATTATGAGATGATTTTGAGATGTTGTAGGATGATTCTAGGATGTTTTGAGACATTATAGGATGATTCTGAGATGTTTCGAGTCCTGGGATAATTATGAGATGTTTCAATATGTTCTAAGATTATTTTGAATCATTTTGAGATTTTATGGGATGTTCCAAGACAACTCTGAGTCATTCCAAGATGTTATTGGATGTTTCAAGATGTTCTTAGATGATTTCGAGTCATTTTGCAATGTTATGGGATGTTCTGAGATGATTCTGAGTCATTTTGAGATGTTACGAGATGTTTCAAGATGATTCCAAGTCGTTCTAAGATGTTACAAGATGTTGTGAGATGATTCTAAGTCATTTTGAGATGTTACAAGATGTTTTGGGATGATGTTCAATGTTGTTTTATGTTTTTCAAGGCTATTCAATGTTATTCAATGTTGTTCAGGGTGTGTGATAGGTGTTAAGTCAATTTTACATATCTATATTTTACCCCTCTTGGATACAAAGTATTGGTTACTTTGTTTCAAAGATTTTATTTTTAAAATCAACTTTTTGAAAAAAAATATGCCCCATTGTGCCCCGATGTTCAATGGAATGATGGTAGTACTTTGTGTTGCCCCTTTGAGAGGTTGACCAAAAATTTCAAGCTTTGAGGTCAAGCTCTTAAAACTATTGTATTTTAGTTTCAATATTTTTCAGATGAAATATTATATCAATAGGTGCTTCGATTCTCATTTTGATGCTTCCTAGAGCTTCTAATTTGAAAGTAGAAAGGTTCCCTAATTGAAATTAGGGTTTTCTAGATGAAATTAGGGTTTTTTTGAGGTGTAATATAGGCAAATAGTCTTCAAATTGGCTCATTTGTGCTTTGATCCTTTTCCTAATTCTTATCTTTGGATTTCCCATTCTATTAGTTTTTGAGGAGAAATTTCATGATTTGAGGGTGCTCTACATTGTTTTAAGCTTGTTTGGGAGTCTAGATGGCCTTCAGGCATCGATGGCCTGGTATGTACCTTCTTGCTTTTCGCTTTTGTCATCTTTTGTTCCCGTTATGTGTGTATTAAATTCTTAAAATAAAACCTGTAGTTTTTTGTGATTCCTATGTACTTACATCATTATTCATGCATTTTCCTTGTTAGAACCTCATACTTGACACTCAAAACCTTGCACTTGACTTAAAATTGTGCACTTGATTGATAATTGTGCACTTGTTTCATGCACTTGACCTAAAACTATGCACTTGATCAAGAACTATGTACTTGCATGAAAACTTTACCCTTGTTTCTACGCTCTTGACATAAAAATGCACACTTTACTGAAATCTATGCCCCTATTTTCTCACCCTTGACCTAAAACTATGCACTTTTCTAAAAATGCTGCCCTTGTTTGGTGTTTTCTAAGTATTTGTTCAAGAACATAGCATTTGAATTTTTATTTTTTTGCTTTTAGCATTTGTTCTAAACCCTGGCATGTGTATTTTTGTCATCCTAAAAGTTATTTTTTCATAATCTTCATGTTATTGTGTTGCTTTTCATGTTTAGAGTGAAACCCTAACATCTTGGTTTACAATGATTACAAGTGAGTCTTAGAGCACTTATGCCAAAAGAGACATCCTTGCCACTTGTTTTATTTGATTTCCCATTTCAATGTGTTGGAGTGGGTCTTCTTTGATTTCATGGGATTTCATTAGGTTTGTTGCATGCCTCCCATCAGGACCCATACAACTATGATGACTACACTTGTGGAGAGGTGGCACTCTGAGACATCCTCCCTTCATTTTCCTATAGGGAGGATATTGTTACTCTTGAGGATGTTTGGAGGATACTTCTCCTTCCCATGAATGGTGAGACCATTACTTATCATGTTCAACAAGGTACCTACTCTATTTAGTGTGTATTAGGTGTTTCACACTTGGACGTGCGAGAGTCAGAGGTTATCTGGTTTTTCTGATAGTTCAAATCCTATTGTACTTGTTCAATGTGGTTTGGTATCAAGATTAAATGTTCTTGATAGGAGAGGTCGATAGTTTACTGAGGGTTGGGGTACATGTAGCAAGATTACGCTAGAGCATGGGATGAGATATGCCTAGGGCATTTGCTAGCTCATCTTTACCGAGATATGCATGAGGTGGTGTATCAGGGCGAGAAATCTATTTTCGTAGGTGTTTCACTTTTGCATGTTTGGGTGTGGGAGAATATTGTAGTTACTCATCGAGACGGGATACATGATTGTTCTTTGATGATCCATACTCTTATCATTATGGGGACTTTATACATTATACCTTGTTTAGGGACCTTCCTTATTGATGTCGTGTATTTTATGAGATGCCCGATTTTGTGTGGAGACCTTATATGGGCTATGAGGTTTGGCCAAAGGATGTTGATCATCTTGTTTACTATCGAAAAATCCATTGGTTTATTGGCCATTCACCTTCTATGATAGAGAGTTATCTATCAGACGAAGTCTGTTGCTAGTTTGGAGAGAGACAGTTCCTGATGTGTATGAGGCTCGGTTTGGTTAGAATAATTAGGACATCCATGTATGGGGTCTCTAGGTGGATATAGATATTGTTGTTGCCAAGTTCAAAGAACTTTCCCCAGTTGGTTTGGGTTGGCCGGTTGGTTTGGAAGATCCAAGTACTACTCATGATTATGATGAGTGATTGGAATGGTATAGGCCTTTGAGGTTCACTAATCTTGGGGGTGATCCCATTGTGGGGAGTGACAATGCATTGAGGTTATCAAAGAGTAGTTAGATTGAGCTTGATGTGATGAGGCACAAGGTATTCAAGATGAGTGTATGCCTTCGACATAGGGTTAGAGATAGGTTTTAGGTCCTCCTCCACCAGTTAGGGATGGAGATATGTTGTTGGATCAGATGAGTATTGCTAGAGACATAGAGATTGCATGACAAAATGTTGTGGAGGTTCAGACAGACACTTTGATAGTTGAGCGAGATAGCGAGAGTAGTTGATGACATGCTATAGAGGCTCATGTACTATTGCTTACAATAGAGAGAGATAATATCTAAGTATAGTGTGATATTTTGTGAGACGAATGAGATTAGTTTCTACAAATGTCCACGTATTATTATACCTTATATGATGCTACTACTCCTAGGGCCTCTCAGTGTCCACAGTTCATGGAGTCAAGTGTTGTGAGTGATGGAAGTAGTGGTTTAGGTGCAGGTGTAGGTGATCAGTCTATGAGATAGCCAGATCATTTTGGTGGTCTATAGTGTCCTTTCCTTCCTATTGTGGTCTTATTTTTTTGGTACTTGATCTTCCTACTATTTCATGGTGTAGAGGCATTTTCTAGACATGTGTTATATATATTCATTGGTCTAGTCGAGACCTCATATATATGTTATGATTTTGTATTATCCTATCACACTTGTGTCACTATGGATGATGTACTTATGACATTTTTTCTTTTTGACAATGATAAATATGAGATATACCTTCTTCGATTCAACATTGTTTTATGTTTATGTGATGGCAATATATGATGATGTATGCATATATAATTTTTTGTGCCTTTTTGATGTATGAATTTGATGTGGATGGATGAATCATACTTTTTCTTGTTATGATGTGCTTTATGTGAATGAATGCCCCATACATGATGTTTATATTGGATTATTATCATCATGATATGTTTTGATGACATTTGTGGATGTAGTATGGATATGGTGTTGATGATGTTTTATGTAGGATGAATTTTAATCAAAAGAAATATTGATGATGGATAGAGATATGATGTTTAATTAGAATAAATATGATGATGGATAAAATTATGATGTTAATTATAAGAAGTATTGATGATGGATAGAAATGTGATGTTAGTTTTTAATGAGTTGATTTTTCTTTTCTTTAGAGACTTCGTAGTTTGAACAATCCTGTTTGATGTAGCAAACAAATATGATGCACTAGGGTATGAATTACCAAGGTGACTTTGTATCTATTGCATGGGGTTTGACTATACAAACAAAGAGTATTTTTTTCTCATGCTTGACATACAAATTTTTTTTTTAAAGTATAGGGGGGTTGTGTTAAAAACATTTCAGACCAGCCACACAAAAGAGGTATAGAACACCTAACATGTAACTACTTCATGAACTGTCTTAATACAACTTCCATACACTCAATAAAGCAAGTATTCACCATGGTAGTATTAAAAAAATATCTTACAAATATAAAATCAAAATAACACTCAAGTTCCCCCATTCCTTCTTCTCTAAATCCTTATGGACATCCTTGAGAGATCCTAGGAATGAGTTGATAAAATAAATCAAAAAAATAAAACCACAAAAATATTAAAAAAAAAGAACTTGCAATATCACTTTCCATATCTGTTTGGGGTGGGGCTATTATCCATTGTTGATCATGTCTATCGTAAAAAAATATTTGTTAAGGCATATCTTAGGATGTTTTTGGGACTTGTCAAAAAGATAGGTAGTTGATACTTTGGCATTGTTTTTGTCTATTCATAGTCAAATCTTGTGCGATTGTTTTGTTTTAAAGTTCTATATTTTGATTTTTAGTTAGTTAGTTTGTTTGTTTTGTCAAAATGATGATTGTGACAATTCATTTATTATGGGTGAAATGTTTATTATGGATTTTGATGACAGGATGTGTCTTTTTTATTTTCTAAGTTTTATGATGTTTTTTTGTTGTTTTTAGGGGACTAACCTAGGGCCTCAGGGGCACATCAAAGATAATCCTTGCCTACGTTGTACATGTAGAGGCTTGTAGTTCGCTTGGTTTGAGTCTTTTTGGTCTTTTTTATTTTGTGAATGTTTTCAGATTTTGTATGTTGTATATGTTTTTGGGATTTTTGTATTTTTTGACTAAGTTGAAATAAACCATGTTGGAAACCTAAGGGGAATGACCTAGGGTCTTGGGGGCTATAAATCCTTTCCTACATTGTACACATAGAGACCACGTATTTCAACAATTTGACTCAAAGCATAAAATTTTTTTGGATAAACATTGATTATCTAGATTGATATTCCATTTCACTGTCTAGAGGATATGTTGTGGGAAATCTACTTGAACTAGCTATGAGGTTCAAGCAAATGTTGATATCTTAGACTATTTGAGTGAAGGAATAACCCAATGATTTTGTTTTATTTTTTATGTTTTCACATGTTTTTGATTTTGTTGTTTTTTGATGTTTTGGACTTTTATTGTTTTATGATATTTTGGATGTTTGTTGTTTTATGACCATGATTGGATGTTGCAAGATCTAATCCATGACTAGCTTTGGGAAGGTTCCCCCAATAAAACGACTTTCCTTAATTAGTGACTAGCCATGATTGGATTGGTATTTTATGAAAATGGATGGGTGGATGCCATGAAAAAGTACCGATAGATAATGATGCAAGTTTTATTCCAACATAGCGCCTATTTGAAAAGTTTTCACTATGGTACCTTTTCTAGGAGCACCACAAAGTGGTTTTCACTCAAAGAATGTTTTATTTCTCTTTACTATTTTTCTTGATTTTTTGATTTGTTTGTATTTTTTATCTCTTTTTTCTTTCTTTTTTGGAATTTTACCCTTTTTCTTTGGGTATTCTAACACGCTTCATGTATAGAAATTCTTGAGGTGGATTTTGTTTAGCAATTTGGCTAGAGGTTCTCCTTTGGGAGTAGCCAGTTGATTGCTCTAGAGTTGTAGCTCATTGTGATGATGAACAAGCCTAACTAGTTGGGTTCAAATTTTCCTTTGTCGTCTTGATTCAATTGTACCTTCTAATTCTCCTTGAAGACTAAGTCACCAATTTGAAAGTTCCTATCTTTTATTATCTTTTCATAGTCTCATTTGAGCCAATTATGATAAACCTATAGATGGTTTAACACACTAAAACACCTTTCATCTAGGAGTTCTAATTCATTAAGTCTGAATACTTTGTATTCTTCATTGCTAACCATGCCTTTTAATGAGACTCACAATGAGGGGATTTTGACCTCAATAGGTAATATAGCCTTTGATTTATAGACCAAGGAAAATGGTGTCGTGCTAGTGGGCATTTGAATGCTGGTTCGATAAGCTAATAAGGTTGGGTTTAGCTACAAATACCAATAACGACCGACATCATTAACAGTCTTTTTCAATATTTTTAGGATTTTTTTATTAGATGCCTCAGCTTGATCAATTCCTTGAGGATAGTAGGGTGTGGATAATTATGTTGGACAAAGAACTTGAAACAAAGTTCTTAGAAGTTCTAATTCTTGAATGGGGTGGCATTGTCCATTACAATTGTCTACAGTATTCCATACCTACAAATGAGATAATTTAAATTGAATTTTGATATATGTTTGCAGGTGATATAGGTCAATTGAATTTCCTCTATCCATTTAGTGAAGTACTCTATTTATGTGATAATTAATTTATGCCCATTAGATGAAGCTAGTGATATCTTACCTACCAAGTCTAATTTTCATTATGAAAAAGGTCATGGTGTTGTGATGGGTCTCAAACCTTGTGTTAGTGCATGAACTAGATCATTGTGTTGCTGACATTGTTGAAACCTTCTAGAATGTTGAATACAGTCTTGCTCCATGGAGGGCCAATAGTATCCCATTTTGAGCAACTTCTGGATTGGGTTATTTCCACTAGAGTGGGATCCACAAATACCTTTGTAGACCTCTTGTAAGGAAATTTGTGCATATTTTTCATTAAGTAACTAGAGTAACATACCATCTAGACTACGATGGTATAGGGTTTCTAGGTATGTGCAGGATCATCATGGAAAAAACAGGCCCTTAAGTGGCAATAAAATTCAGAAAATCAGAGTTAGGCAATTTGACATAAAAAATTGAATAAGTTATCTATATTATTTCAAAAATATGTAAGAATATAATTTGTAGAAAATTTAATGTAGTTTCTAAACTACTAGGTTTATTTTATTTATTTTTAAATCTATTTGGTGAAAATTTAAAATTTCAATGTAGTAGTACTTAAATTTCAAAGTAAAAATAAGAAGTAGGTGTCTATCTTACCACCCTAACCACAATAAAATGATAATATTTTTTTATAATATTTTGGATATAAGTAGGGGACTCATGTCCTGATGTGATGCATATTTTTTTGTAATTTTTTTCAAAGTAAATAATTAATTATGATTTTTTATTACAAATTTTAAAAAATATAAAAACTCGTATGTCTAACCACCTTAACTTGGTCAAAAATTCATGAAATTTAATATATATATATATATATATATTAATCCTATAGTCTACAAAGCATAGAATGTGACGCATATTTCAGATTTAAAAAATGTGATACCGTTTGAAAGTTATAGATGTTTTTCAATGAACCTATTAATCAGGACTTTAATCGTAATTCAAATAAAAAAGGAATAATTATTATTTATTAAATTAAAAGTAAAGCATAATTTATTTTAGTGGAAAGCTGAGAATCTCCTTTAAAAACCCTTTTCGTTTCATCAATTTTGGTTAAAAAAAAGGTCATCAACCACATGGGCCATCATATCACTTACATATCACCACTTTTTGGCCCATCATGATCTTGCATATACCCTTCTCCTAAGATCATAAAATGGGAAGTTTTATGGGTGAAGGCTTTCTTTTGAGTAGTCGTTAAGTCAAGTGGTATGATACCATTCTAGGTATAGTCAAAAGTATCTTGGTATCATGGGGAATTAGGAACAACAACACATACATTTTTTTATTCCAAGATATTGAATGTAGGAACCAATAGTTGTTGCATGATGAAATCGTACTTAGGAACATTTTGAGGATTATCCAACAAAGAGCCTATTATTGTCATTGTGTCAGTGGCTATGTTATTTATCCAAAGAACTTTCTCAAAGGTTATTTTGATGAAGTATTATTTGAAGCTATCTAACATCCTTTTATATGGTAGAAATTTGTCATCTTTTATCTACCTATTGTTTACCTATAAAATTACTAGTTGAGTCTCCAAAGACATGTAGCTCTTTTATTCTCCATTCAATGGCCATGTTGAGCCTTATAATAAGAGCTTCATATTCTAAGATGTTGTTTGTGCATGGGAACACAATCCTATAGGCCTTGGGTATACTATCTCCCTATGGTGTGAGAAATAGAATACCTACTCCAGAACCATGTTGAGTATGGGACCCATCAAAGTAGAGTCTATTGGCTTGCTTGTTTTGTCATAAAGACACTCTCATCTAGAAAATAAATTGTGAGAGGTTTATGATCATCTATGGGTGCTTCAACTAGTTGGTCCACTATAATTGGTCCCTTGATATCTCTCTTGTCCATACTCTATATAAAACTCACTCACGATCATCACCTATTTGGCTATTTGACCTGTTAGGGATACCTTTGCTAGTAAATATTTGAGTGCGTCCACCTTCAAAAGCAGCTTAACCTTTCTATTTAAGATATAATGTCTTAGCTTTTGTGTTGAAACCACAACCAAGAGACATGCTCTTTTAATGGGTGAGTAGTTCAGTTCATTGCCCACCAGTGTTTTGTTGATATAGTAGACTTCCCTTTCTTTATTTTTATCATCTAGCTAGGCCAAGAGATCTCCCAATGCTACTTGTGTGGTAGACACATAAAGTATCATCTCCTCTTCTAGAATAGGTGGCATGAGTATAGGAGGAGTAATTAGGTACTCCTTCACATTTTGGAATGCTTGGTTGCATCTCCCATCCCATTTGAAGGTGATTTCTTTGTGTAGGAGATGACTGAAAGGGTGGCACTTATCTACCAGTTGTGTGATAAATCATCTGATGGACTGTAGCTTCCCTTGTAGGATCCTTAACTATTTTAGTGTCTTTGGAGGAGGCATCTCTATTATAGCTTTTACCTTTGTAGTATCTACTTCTACCCTCTTCTTGACACTATTTACCCCAACAACTTTCCAGATGTTACTCCGAACACACACTTCTTAGGGTTGAGTCTCAAATTGTACTATTCTAGTCGATCGAACACCCTTGCTAGATTTGTCAAGTGATTTTCCCATTTTACTAACTTTTCTAGGATGTCATCCACATAGTCCTCCATGATTGTGTGTAGCATATCATGGAATATGGTCATCATCACTCTTTGATAGGTTTCTCTTGCATTATTTAGACCAAAAGGTATTACATTCTAGTAGAAATTACCCCAAGCACAAGTGAATGATTTGTTGTGCTAGTCATCTAGAGAAATATTTATTTGGTTGTATCCAAATAAACCATCCATTAAGAATAGAATTTCATGCCTTGTTCTTATATCTACAATCATATCGATGCTTGGCAATGGAAAGTCATCTTTTGGATAGGCCTTGTTGAATTCTTTGAAGCCTATATATATCCTTATGCCCCCAATAGGTTTGGACACTGGTATTAGATTTGATATCCATTGTGGATAGTCAATGGTTCTGATGAATCCCACATCTAGTAGTTTATTTAGATATACCTTTACTAGTAATGCTATTTGAGGGTGCATTTTTTTGAGTTTTTTCTTGATAGACTCTGCTACAGGGATGATAGCTAGATGATGTACCACTAATGTTGGATCTAGTCTAGGCATGTTAGCATAAGTCTAGGAAAATTTTACCTTTCTCTCATTAATAAATGTTGTGAAAATTCTTTCTCATTAGGATGAAGTGGCATTGCATGGTATGTTATATTTGGGTCCTCTAATATGCCAACATTTATGGAATTTGTCTCTTATACAAGGAGTGTAGATCTTTCTTCATATTCTCATATGGGGAGATTCAATCCTTCATCCTTGGGTGCCTCTAGTAGGTTTTCCCCTTTAGATGCATCCTTTATTTTTCTCTTTCTAGATCTGATAGAGCCCTAGTGTGGTTTTCCCTAGGGGATCATATTTTTATGTTTTTTCCTTAATTTTTCCAACTAGAAGATTCAATCTCTCCACCAAATTATGCCTCCTATTCGAGCTCCATGATGAACCTTGGTTTGTGATCTCCAGCTGGTATGTTTTTTTGAAGTCCCATGAACTTCATGATTGCCTCATCATTTTGGAATTGATACAAAACAAGTGTATGTTGTTGTTGATCCCAATCTATGAGTTGTGAGTAACAAAGTGGAAGGCTGTCATCTTGGTCTACAATGCTTACAAAATTAGGTGAAAGGGTCAGTATGGCTCTGGTGTCTTTTACACACTAAGTATCTAAGTTGTCATTGCGAGAAGTGGGGGGATCATATCCAGTGATGAAGGAAGGGGAATCCCATTCGTATTCATTAGAATATGTTTCAGAATGATAATAGATGTTGGGAATGGTTTTCATGTATTAGAGAGGGAACCTATCAATTCTAAAGTTGTAAAATATTTTTTTGATGGGTAAGTAATTGTTCATGACATTATAGATATACAGTGCCTTAATGCTAGTTGAAGTTTCTTGTTTCTTCCAAGAGGTTCGTCCGGTTTTTGCAATAACCACATCTTTTGGTTTATAACCTAGCCCCATATTTTTCTTCCTTTTTTCCACTATGATAGGCTCTAACCAGCATTTCTTATGTATCCCATGACCACCTATTCCATTTTATCCCATCTATTTAACTAATTGATAGCCTCTAGTGTTAGGATCAATTAAAATGGGTTGTTTCTTTTCTAGTTCTTTTGGTCCTCCTTGTAGATCATGGATGAAAGGTCCTCAAATATTTCTCCACCTTTCATGTCTCCCCATCTAGTAAATATTGTAGGCTTGGATATCATTTGCACTATCTATATTGGAAACCTGACTATTCCTTCATAATTTCTTTCCAGGTCAACATAGGCTCTTATGGTGATACTTTTTCCTTTGTCAATCATGTTATGAAAATACCCCAGTTGTTTGATTAATTTTAAGGTACAAATGTTTAAACCTGTACCATTATCTATCAGTACTGTTTGACCATGGTATTGTGAACACCAACCTCTATGTATAGAGCTTGATTGTGGAATTTTCTTTGTGGTAGATCATTTTTTGAAAAGACAATGATTAGTTGCTATGATTTTTACAATCATGGCTTGGTTCTGACTAGGATTGAGGTCAATAGTGACTGGCATTTCCAATTCCTTTTCTAATATCTCCCAATGTGCAGGTGACAATTTTAATAATTCTAGGATTGATATTAGGATAGGTGTCTTCTTCAACTATTCCATAATGTTTTAGTCAACTAGTGACTTGATTGTGGGATTGGGAGGGGCTCCTTGTATTGTAACTCTTCCTTGACAGGAAGTTACGTTGAATTTTTTATATCCTCCTTGTATTGTTACTATGTTTTCCCTATTGGCATCAACTTGTGAGAGGGTTCCTACAACCATGTTGTTGTACATATAATTAGCATTGTGGTACTCTTGTTACTTTCCTTTCTTAGCATGGTTTAGGATCGAGTTTGAGTATATTTGAAGGCCCTTGTTTTCGAGACAATGCTCAATGTATACTTCCCCTTTTTCTATCAATTCCTAGATGATGTGTTTGAGGAATAGGCAGTTGTTGGTAGTATGTCCTTTGATCTTATGGAATTTACATAAGTCTTTCTCATTGTACCATGGTGTCTTAAATCTAGGTTCCTCATAGTTTGGGTGATCATTCATTTTGATGAGGTTCTATTATACTAGTTTGTGCATGATTGTTTCAAGTGACTCACCTTATACTATGAAATTCCTTTTGGGATGATCATATTACCTCGTTGCCCTCCTTGATTTGTCTATTTAATTACAACCTGATATTTCTTGGGATAGGTGATTTGGTTGCTTTGTGTGTTATTTGGAACATATATTATTTATGCCACATATGGTTTGTTTTTATTTGTGTTATATGCATTTCATACTATTCTAACATCTACCACTCCATCATTTGTGATTTTCTTATTTTTGACCCAGACTTTGGGTTTTTCATTTGAGCTATAGGGACTATCTTTTGAGTTGTTTGTTCTTAAGGTTCCTCTTGCTATGAGGAATCTCTCAATATGTAACCCCTTTTTTATTGTTTCCTCAAAGTCTATAGGACATAGCATAATGATTTGGTAGTTTATTTTAGGCAATACATTTATATTGAAAATATCCAACAACTCCTTGTCTAGAATGGTCCATTTGCACCAACTCAGTTTATGTATCCATCTTTGTAGGTATGAGGTAAAGGAATCTCCTTGGTTCTTTTTTATTGTGGATATAATAGTGATGGTGACATCTTGTTCTATGTTCAACAAGAAGTGGCTTATAAATTTTCTAGATAGCTCATCAAAAATTTTGATTCCTAGTTGTAGATGGGTGAACCACTCCATAGCATGACCTATAAGGTTGTGTGGAAAGAGACTGGTAAGATAGGAATCATTGTTTTTTACCTCCATACATGATACTGAAAAGTCTCAAACATGCTCTATTGGATCTCCTATTCCTTTTTACTTTTTATCAAACCTGGGTATCTCAAAGTTTTTGGAAAGGGTAGTGTCATGATGGAATGATTGAAAGGGAATGGACAAATTTCCTAGAGAATGTAGGTCTTCTTCTATTTTCATACCTACATATCTACTATTTTTTGGGTGAAAACATCTAGTTTTAGTTTCATCTTTATTTTTGGTAAATGTGTTTGCAAACCCTACGTGTAATAGCCTTGTTGCCCTACCAATTTTTGGTCATATATTGGGTATTGTGAAGGCACAAGACCTTGATAGCCATATAGTATGTAAGGAGGGTTAACTCCTTGTTGTGTGTAAGGAGAACTAGCTCCTTATTGTTGGGGTAGAATATATTGAAGGCTTCATTGATGATGCATTGATAGGTGACCTCGTTGATGGGACAACTGAATAAGGATGCTATATGGCACACCTTGCTAGGTAGGACTAAACTATAGGTTTACCTGATGATGCATTGGTGGGATACCTTGTTGATAGGATGACTAAAGAAGGGTACTCTATGGTACACCCTACTAGGTGGGACTATAATGAAGGTTACTCTGATGATGTGTTTGTGGGATACCTTGTTGATGGGACAATTGAAGAAGGGTTATCTATGGCACACCTTGTTGGGTAGGAATAAACTAAAGGTTACTCTGATGATGCATTAGTTGGAGACCATGTTGATGGGATGACTAAATAAAGGTGCTTTGTGGCACACCTTGTTAGGTAGGACTATAATGAAGGATACCTTGATGATGTGTTTATGGGATACCTTGATGATGGGATGAATGAATAAGGTTGCTTTGTAGCACACCTTTTTGGTTAGGACTAAACTAAAGGTTACCCTAATGATTCATTTGTGGGATACCTTTTTGATGGTACTGATTATTTGGAGGGGGACCCAGTGTTCCACCTTGTTGATGTACTGATTATTCAAAGGGTGACCTTGTGTTCTACCCTGTTGATGGTACTAATAGTTCAGAGGGGGCCCCTATGTTCCACCATATTGATGGTACTAACTATTTGAAGGGGGACCGTGTGTTCCACCCTATTGATGGTACTGATTTTTCAGAGGGAGACCCTGTGTTCCACCCTATTGATGGTACTGATTATTCAGAGGGGGACCCTGTGTTCCACCTTATTGATGGTACTGATTTCTCTATGAAGGGTTGATGCTTGAAGTGTTTTGAGGTATATATTGTTCAAGAGGTGGATTTTTGTTTTGAGGTTCATACTAAGATGGCCCTCCTTGATACATTTGTGTCACTACTTGTTCAATATGAGTTGGTTTTCTAAACTAGGGGTTCTCTTTGGGTCAATCACTATTTTGTGAAAATACAAGTGATATATTCAACATCTTTAGGGGTTGGTTTATTTATCTCACAACCAAGTTATCCCCTAAGGGAATAAGATTTGGGTCTTTCAGAGCCTCTATGTTGAATTCCACTGGTAATTTAGCACTACTTTGTGCTAACTAAAAGAAACACGAGTTTGGATCCTTTCTCAACAACCTATCCATTAGTTTGAGAAGCTTGGGGTTGTTAGAATGTTCAAATAGTTCCTCCTCATTTTATTCCTCACTATCTACCTCCTCTGCAACCACTCTATTTGGATCTTGGTTGCTTTGTTTTATTACCTCCTTTTGTTTGTAGTTGATTTCTTCTTTAGTGAAAGTGTCTTTGTACAATGGTCTCTTCTAAAGAGTTTTAAGGTCACTTGGCCTATAGCCCCATGGGATACTCTAATTGTTCATGGAGTTTGTTGGTGGGATACTAGTGGTGTTCTTGCTTGCTTCCATTTTCTTCCTACGTTGTGATCTTGCGGTTGTCATAAACAACTTGGGTCCCTTGTGGGAGAGTGGCGTAACATTTGAACCCTCTAAGTGACTCAAATCCTAAATATGCACTATTGTCATATGGATTGTGTGAGATATTATAACTGTTGGAACAAACCAAGATTTTGACAGTAGTAGAAGGAATACAAGTTTGGATTTTTCCTTGAAGCATGTTTGTAAATTTTGTATACCAACCTAGTTCTAGTTTCATGAAGTTCCCAAAGGTGTTTCTTGAGAGATTTTGGATTAAGATGCCTAAGTCTGAAATGATGACATATGGACTTTACCTTAGGGATCTTGACCTTGCATGAGATCATGAAGGGGATATTTATTGCCACTCGGGTGGTGGCAATACGAGTCTACCTTCTGATTTCAAATTTCTCTTCCTCTTCATCTAGGATAATTGATGCAATGATAAATTGGTGGGGTGTTTTGTTCTTTTGAAAAATGACGGTTCTCAAGCTATTTATGATGTCAGTTTTTTCACCTTCGATATATGTGAGACTAGGTTGAAGGATCGGTGCTACAAGGTTTGATTGTTGAATTGGGGAAGTTAGTTTCCAGATGGTCATAAATTTTGATGGTGTTATGGGATGGTTGTTTTGAAGCTCAAGAAACTAGGGTTTGAGTGTTGTTTTGAAATGGTAATACTTCTTGGAAATCAAATTTTTGAAGAACTAGGGTCCATATTCCACTTCTTTGTCCAGAGGATATGTTGCGCGAAAGCTTACTTGTACTATCTATGAGTCCCAAGTAAATATTGATATCATAGATATTTGAGTGGAGTAATGACCCCAATGTTTTATTTGATTTTGTTTTCAAATAGGTACGATGGAAATAATGGATGTGGGACTATCTGACCTTATGATTTCCAATTGTTTTTATTTGAACAATGATCCTATAAACATCTCTCTTTCAACTTTTCTCTATGTTTGAATTATGGCAAGTGATAAAATGACACTTGGACTAACTCAACAAGCATGGACTTATGTGACCTTCATCTCTATAACTTAGGTTGTGAAATCACAACACTCAAGGCATAGTTCGTAAATTTTTACCATGATTAATGTAACCTAAAATAAAAACTAGAATGTTCATAAACCTTTAAGGAAATATCTTTTCAAGGAGTGTAAAAATAAGGATTCTTCCATAACTATGCACTAAATCAAAGGGTTTGTGGTTTAACCATCTCGTTCAGTGTTTGTTTGAATGTGATATTTTTCTGTAAATCAACCATAGAATTTGATGTCAAATTGTTTTGAAATGTATTGGTGAGTTTAACACAAACAAGAAATTAAAACCCTAGGGGATAGAAACCCTTCTCTTAGGTAGGCTTTCCTCATACTCCGAAGAGGTGATTTTACATGCAACTTATAGTGTGAGCCTATAGTCAGACATGGTAAGTAACTTCTCCGAAGTAAATTTTGATACACCACTTTTAGAGAATGATTTTGGATAATAGGATGGCCTCTAAAAAATTTGGTTCTTAGTGATAACTACGAATGCGGAAATCTAACACTCACTCGTTGACCACTTAATTCTCTTTAACCGTTCCCATTCCACTTAAGCCATTTGAATAGGTGTAGTTTGTTGTCAATATGGCTTGAAGCTACTTTCTTATGATTTCACAACCTTTGATATAGCCAACCAGTAAACGTTCTTTGAGACCTTGCAATGAGTTCTCTAGCGTGGGATGTGTCTCAAAACAAGCCCCCTCTTTAATGTAAAATTGAAAATAAAGTGAAATGTTAAAAAATGATCTTTTTCTCACCCAAGATCACCAAAAGGTGCGAGGGGAGAAGATAAAACACTTCAACTTACCAATCACTTAATGCATGATGAATAATCCATAGCAAATTGATTCTTTTTAAACACCTTGAGGGGTGTTATCCCCAAAAATATGTGAATAACATTAAAAAAAATAAAAAAAATATTTGCACCAATAGGAAGTATTCAGGATATCAATCAAAAATAGCAATGGTGCAATACAAAAGAAATAACTTGTCAATTTTAAGCACCAAACTTGAGTGTTTCTAAGAAAATAGTCCTAGTTTTACTTGGTCAACAAATATAAATCGAGTGTGTGTCAACAAAATGGAAATTGTTTGTTCTTTTTTTATGCACAAAAATTTAAGTTCCTAATTATGAAAGCATGAAATGTGTTCATTTTTAGATCCCAAAATTGAAGTGCTTTTCGTTCTTTTTATAAGCACCAAAATGAGAGTTCCTAAGTTAAGAAAACATGAAATTGGTTCAATTTTAACAACACTAAAAACAAATGTCAGTTTGATTTGTTCTTTTTAAAGCACCAAATTCAAAGTTCCTAAGTTATTAAAAATCATTTAGGAATCTAAAAATCTTGGACTAATCATCTTCCCTACAAACAAATGTGTTAATGTAACTTGAATTCTGCATCAAATCTGTTAATACTTATTTATACTCTAAAAAACAAGAAAATGTTGGTGGGAAAATTCATTAAAATATTGCAATATATGTGCACTTGTCTGTTAGAGAAACTGCTGAGTTCTTAGAGCAAATGCTTAGGAAAAAAATGCAAAAGCGCCCTACCAAAAGTAGATGCTCAAATCTAACAATAAATGTTACCACTGTCAAAAGAAGATGCGTAGTTTCTGAATCAAGTATGTTGGTGTTGATGCAAATGGATAGTTCCCATATAAAGTATGGTTTTTGTTGCAACTATCTGGTTTTTTGTCATTCAGGTGCATAGGTTTTCTAGGAAGTGTGTGAAAACTATGTCAAGTGCACTTCTAGGACCTACAACTTTAAAAATAGCTCAAAAAAATGTTAGAGTGGACAAGGGTCCCATCGGGCATGCCAAAACGTGTCAGGGGGAGAACGTTAGATTGGAAATGACTTAATTGATTTAATTAATTAATTCCTTTTTGGAGTTGAATGTGCAAATCAAGTTTGACTTTTGCAAATAAATTTACATTAGTTTGATTTAATTATCAAATTTTGAAGGGAAAGTATCATAATTACATTATTATTTAATAATTTAATCCACTTAGGGTAATAAGGTGATTTAGCGATTTAATTAAATATTTTGCATTGTTTAATCAATCAGGACGAAATAAAATGAGATTAGGACTTCATTGAGTAAATGTGACTTATTTAATTAGTCAAAATGATGAGACATGAATTAATCAAATAATGTTGTTTTATTTAATCAATAGTAGAATTAGGGTTTTTAAGATTTTATTAAATAAATGAGATTTATTTAATTTGTCAAAAATGATGAAAAAGTAAATTAATTAAATAATGTTGTGTTATTCAGTTAATAGAGGAATTAGGGTTTTGGGATATCATTTCAATGTGGTGTGATGTAGGATGCTGTGAGATGATTTTGAGATGTTAGAGGATTATTCTGAGATATTTTGAGTCATTACAAGATGATTATGAGATGTTGTAGGATAATTTTGACATGTTTTAAGACATTATGAGATAATTCTAAGATGTTATGGGATGATTCTGAGATATTTTGAGTCCTTCTAGGATGATTTTGAGATGTTTCAAGATCTTTCTAGGATGATTTTGAATCATTTCGAGATGTTACGGCATGTTTCAAGATGATTTCAAGTCATTCCAAGATGTTTTTTTTTTTAATCAAAGTGGTCATGCCACAATAATATATTAAATATAAAATATTTACATAGATCCTGGTTCAAAGGGAATACCGGTAGGAAATAACCAAGAAGAAAACCTATGGTTATATCCCGTTTGATACAAACGATAAATTCAAAAATTTAACTATAAAATTATTCCACATGCGGGATGAAAATACAAAGATCCAAAAAAAAGTCTACAGTGTTGCCACCTTAAACCTTCTAAGGAATTCAAAGAGAGATGCAGCCTGACACATATTTACCAGACTTGATCAAAACTCTACCAAAAAACAAAAAGTAGTTTAACATTTTTTCTTCCTTGCTATTCCTCCATTCGTTTTGCACAAGTTGAGTATTGATCCTGCACCACTTCATCCTCAAATTGCTACTTGGGTATATTTGGATGAAATGACTCCTTTACAAATGATTCAAGCCCCACACAAGGGACTTCATCATCTGCTTGAGCCATTGCTTCCCTAGCCACCATGTACCCCTGCTGTAAGGAGGTGGCGTATTTAGCATTTGCCACATCTTGTTCTTCTCTATGCATAAGGGTTACAAACTAAAATTTCACTTGATGTCATTTCAAGATGTTACAAAATGTTATAGGATGTTTTAAGATTATTTTGAGTCATTTCGAGATGTTACGAGATGTTTTGAGATAATTTCAAGTTATTCTAAGATGTTACAAGATGTTCCAAGATGATTTTGAGTCATTCTAAGATGTTGCCGGATGTTTCAAGATGATTTTTAGTCATTCTGAGATGTTACATGATGTTCTGGATGATGTTCAATGTTGTTTGAGGATGTTCGATGTTGTTCAATGTTGTTTAGTGTTGTTCAGTGTTGTTCAATGTTGTTTTATGTTGTTTGATATTGTTCGAGGTGTGTGATAGGTGTTAAGTCAATTTTACATGTCTACAGATTTAAAAAAATTGCCTCAACTACCTCTAGTGCTTCTACTTTTTAAAAAACTCTATCGTTTTAGGAACAACTTAGTTTTTCAGAAAATGGACGATCTGGGTCTCTTCAGCACATGAGCACCTAAACAACCCATATCTCTAATGTTTCCCAAAAAAAAATTATTCATAGCTTCTAATGTTGAGGGGTTCTTGCATGTTGTTGAAAAATTAGTTTTGTTAAAAATAGACAATCGAAGTTTATTCAGAACTAGATTCTCTACAAACCCATATCTCAAAATTTTCTCAAATTTTTTTCCCTTTTTTCTGAAATTTTTTAAATTTTTTTCCTTTGTTACCCTACTACTTTTACTATTCAAAAAACTCTATCCTTTTAGGAACAACATCCATTTTTCATAAAATGGATGATTAAGGTCTCTTCTACAC
Organism: Sequoiadendron giganteum; assembly: GCA_007115665.2. Taxonomy (NCBI): domain Eukaryota; kingdom Viridiplantae; phylum Streptophyta; class Pinopsida; order Cupressales; family Cupressaceae; genus Sequoiadendron; species Sequoiadendron giganteum. The sequence continues at coordinate 202,231,644 of CM021110.1, read as the reverse complement.
GCGAGCACGTACAAAACCCATATCTTTGATGTTTCTTGATTTTTTTTTTGTAGCTTCTATTTTTGAAGGGTTGTCGCATGTTGCTAAAAAAATTGGTTTTTTTTAAAAAGGACGATTTGGGTCTATTCAGAAGGACATTCTCTACAAAACCCATATCTCATATTTTTGTCCAAAAATATGTCCTTTTTCAAAAAAAATTCAAAAAAAATATTTCTACTACCTCTACTTCTACTTTTTAGAAAACTCTATCTTTTTTTGGGAATAACTTAGCCTTTCAAAAAACGGACGATCTGGACCTCTTCAGCACACGAGCACCTACAAAACCCATATATTCGATTTTTCCTGAAAAATTTTACTCTACAGCTTTATTTTTGAGAGGTTTTCAAATTTTGGTGAAAAAATTAGTTTTTCAAAAAATAGACGATCTAGGTTTGTTTAGAATGACATTCACTAAAAAATCCATGTTTCAAATTTTCTTCAAAAATTTGCCTTTCCTTTGAAGAACATTCAAAAAATTTGCCTCTACTACCTCTATGTCTTCTACTTTTCAAGAAACTCTATCCTTTTTAGGAAAAACTTAGTTTTCTTAAAAATGAACAATCTGGGTCTCTTCAGCACACAACCACCTACAAAACCCATATCTTAGATTTTTCTGAAAAAAAATTGCTTCACAACTTCTACTTTTCAGGGATTTTTGCAAGTTGGTTAAAAAATTAGTTTTTGAATGATCTTATTCATAACAACATTCACTGCAAAACCCATATCTAATATTTTTCTCCAAAAATATGCCATTTTTGTGTTTTTTTTTTCAAAATTTGCCTCTACTACGTTTACTACTTCTACCTTAAAATAAATCTCTTTCTCAGAAACAATTTAGTTTTTCAAAAAATAAATGATCTAGGTCTCTTCAGTACCCAAGCACCTACAAAACCCATATCTTTGATGTTTCTTGGAAAAAAATTCCTTGGTTTTTTGAAAAAAAAGATGATTTGGGTCTATTCAGAACAACATTCTCTACAAACCCATATCTCAATATTTTCTCTAGAAATCTACCCTTTTTTGAAGAAGTATTACCTTTCTTACCTCTACTACTACTATTCAAAAAATGCTATATTTTCAAGAACAACTAAGGTTTTCAAAACACTATTGATTTGGACCTCTTTAGCACATGAGCACCTATAAAACCCATATCTCTAATTTTTCTTGAAAAAAATTGCTTTGCAACTTCTATTTTTGAAGGATTCTCGCATGGTGGAAAAATCAATTTTTTCGCAAAACAGGAGATTTGGGTTTATTCAGAATGACATTCTCTACAAAACCCCTATCTTAGATTTTTCTCTAAAAATATGACCTTTTTTTGAAGAAGATTAAAAAAAATTGCCTCTACTACCTCCACTACTTCTACTTTCACAAAACTCTATCTTTTTCAGGAACAACTTAGTTTTTCAAAAAATATACAATTGGGTCTCTTCAGCACATGAGCACCTACAAAACCCTTATCTCTGATTTTTCTCCAAAAAACTTGCTTTATAGCTTCTATTTTTTAGGGGTTCTTGCATGTTGGTGAAAAAAAAAGTTTTTCAAAAGACAGACAATCCCGGTCTATTCAAAACAACATTCTCTACAAAACCCATATCTTAGATTTTTCTCCAAAAAGATGTCATTTTTTTGAAAAAGATTTTAAAAAATTTCCCTTGCTACCTCTACTTCTCCTTTTTTTAAAACTCTCTTTTTTAGGAACAACTTAGTTTTTCAAAAAATGGGTTTCAAAAAATGGGTCTCTTCAACACACGAGCACCTACAAAACCCATATCTCCGATTTTTCTTGAAAAAGCTTGCTTTGCAACTTCTATTTTTTAGAGGTTCTCACATGTTGGTGAAAAATATAGATTTATGAAAAATGGTCAATCTGGGTTTATTTAGAATGACATTCTCTACAAAACACATATCTCATATTTTTCTCCAAAAGTCTACCCTTTTTCTGAAGAAGATTCAAAAAATGTGCCTCTACTACCTTTTCTACTTCTATTTTTTCAGAAAACTCTATATTTTTCTATAAAAAACTTTTTTTTTCGAAAGATAGATGATTTGGGTCTCCTAAGTATACACCTACAAAACCCATATCTTTGATTTATCCTGAAAAAAATTTCTTTGTAGCTTCTATTTTTGAGGGGTTGTCCATGTTGGTGAAAAAATTATTTTTCAAAAATTGATGATTTAGATCTATTAAGAGTGACATTCTCTACAAAATCCATATCTCAAATTTTTATCCAAAAATCTACCCTTTTTTTGAAAAAGATTCAATTTTTTTTCTATACTACCTTTATTTCTACTTTTCAATAAAATCTATATTTTTTCAAGAACAACTTAGTTATTCGAAAAATAGACAATCTAGGTTTTTTCAGGACACAAGTGCCTACAAAACCCATATCTCTAATCTTTTCCAAAAGAAATTCTCTACAACTTCTATTTTTTAGGGTTTTCCGCATGCTAGTGAAAAAATTAGCTTTTTGAAAAATTAACATTTTGGGTTTTTTCAAAATAACATTCTCTACAAAATCCATGCCTTAGATTTTCTCCAAAAATACACCCTTTTTCTAAAAAACATTCCAAAAATTTGCCTCTGCTACCTATACTTCTACTTTTTTTAAAACTCTATCTTTTTTAGGAACAACATAGTTTTTCAAAAAATGGACAACTGGGTCCCTTAAACACACGAGCACTAACCCATATCTCTGATATTTCCTAAAAAAAATTGCTTCACAACTTCTATTTTTGAGGGGCTCCTGCATGTTAACAAAAAAATTACTTTTTTCAAAAAATGGACACTTTGGGTCTATTGAAAGAACATTCTCTACAAAACCCATATCTTAGATTTTTCTCCAAAAGTTTGTCATTTTTTTTTAAAAAGATTTTAAAAATTTGCCTCTACTACCTCTACTACTACTTTTCAAAAACCTTTTTTAAGAACAACTTAGTTTTTCGAAAAACATACGATTTGGGTGTCTTCAAGACACAAGCACCTACAAAACCCATATCTTCGATTTGTTACGAATATTTTTTGCTTCACATCTTCTATTTTTGAAGGGTTCTCGCATGTTGCTGAAAAATTAGATTTTTAGAAAACGAATGATCTGGGTCTATTTAGAATGGCATTCTCTACAAAACCTATATCTTAGATTTTTCTCCAAAAATTTTCCTTTTTTCAAAATAAAATTTTAAAAAATTTCCTTTGTTAACTCTACTGCTTCTACCTTACAAAAAACTCTATATCTTTCATGAACAACGTAGTTTTGCAAAAAATGGGCGATTTCGAACTCTTTAGCACATGAGCACATACAAAACCCATATCTTTGAGCTTTCCCCAAAAAAAAAATTCCCTTGTATTTTATATTTTTGAGGTGTTCTCGCTTATTGGTGAAAAAATCATTTTTTCAAAAAATGGACGATCTGGGTCTATTCAAAATGATATTCTCTACAAAACCCATATCTCAAATTTTTCTCCAAAATTGCCCTTTTTTTGAAAAAGATTAAAAAAAATTACCTCTATTAACTCTACTACTACTTTTCAAAAAAAATATCTTTTTTAGGAACAACTTAGATTCTCAAAAAATGGACGATCTAGGCCTATTCAGCACACGAGCACCTACAAAACCCATATCTCCGATTATTCCAAAAAAAAATTGTTTCATAGCTCCTATTTTTGAGGGGCTCTTGCATGTTGGTGAAAAAATTACTTTTTTGAAAAATGGGAATTCTAGGTTTATTCAGAATGACATTCTCTACAAAACCCATATCTCAGATTTTTCATAAAAAATCTACCCTTGTCTGAAGAAGATTCAAAATATTTGTCTTTGATACCTTTACTACTACTTTTCAAAAAACTCTTATCTTTTTCAGGAATAACATAGTTTCTCAAAAGCAGACGATCTAGGTCTCTTCAATATAGCTACAAAACCCATATCTTTGATCTTTCTCAAAAAATTTTGCTTCGTAGTATCTATCTTTTAGAGGTTCTTGCATGTTGGTGAAAAACCAGTTTTTTGAAAAAATGGACAATCTAGGTTTATTCAAAACGACATTCTCTATGAACCCCATATCTCAAATTTTTCTCCAAAAATCTATTATTTTTCTAAAAAGATTCAAAAATTGCCTCTACTACATCTACTTTTCAGAAAACTCTATCTTTTCTAGGAACAACTTAATTTTTCAGAAAATGGCTAACTTGGGTATCATCAGTACATGAACTCCTACAAAACCCATATCTTTGATTTTTCCTCAAAAAATTTGCTTTACAACTTGTATGTTTGAAGGGTTCTCGCATGTTGGTGAAAAAGTCAAATTTTTGAAAAATGGATGATCTAGGTCTATTCATAATGAAATTCTCTACAAAACCCATATCTCTGATGTTTCCCAAAAAACATTGCTTTGCAACTTCTATTTTTGAGGGTTTTTGCATGTTGGTGAAAAATTCATTATTTTGATAAATGAACGATCTGGTTCTATTCAAAATGTCATTCACTACAAAACCCATATCTCGGATTTTTATCCAAAAATTGGCCCTTTTTGTGAAAAGGATTAAATTTTTTTGCCTTTGTTACCTCTACTAATTCTACTTTTCAAAAACCTCGATCATTTTTAGGAACAACTTAGTTTTTAAAAAAAGCACACGAGCACCTACAAAACCCATATCTCTGATTTTTTCCAAAAAAATTTGCTTCGCAACTTCTATTTTTGAGGTGTTCTCACATGTTGGTGAAAAAAAAAAAAAATTTAAATATGGATGATCTAGGTATATTCAGAATGACATTCTCTACAAAATCCCTATCTCAAAATTTTCTCCAAAAATCTCCCCTTTTCTAAATAAGATTCAATATTTTTTCCTATACTACCTCTACAACTTCCACTTTTCAAAAAACTCTATCTTTTTCAGGAACAACTTAGTTTTTCAAAAAACATATGAACTAGGTTTGTTCAACACAAGAGCACCTACAAAACCCATATCTCTAATTATTTCTTGAAATAATTTGTTTCAAAAGGGGTTCTCGCATATTAGTGAAAAAAACAATTTTTCAAAATATAGATGATCTTGGTCTATTAAGAATGACATTCTCTACAAAACCCATATCTCAGGTTTTTCTTCAAAAATCTACCCTTTTTATGAATAAGATTCAAAACATTTGCCTTTGTTACTTCTACTGCTTCTACTTTTCAAAAAACTCTATCTTTTTCAAGAGAATTTTAGTTTTTCAAAAAATAGACGATTTGGATGTCTTCAACACACAAGCACCTACAAAACCCATATCTCTGATTTTTCATGAAAAAAATTACCTTCACAACTTCTATTTTTGAAGCATTATCGTATGTTGGTGAAAAAATTAGTTTTTCAAAAAACAAATGACTTGGGTCAATTAAGAACGATATTCTCTACAAAACCTATATCTCAAATTTTTTTACAAAAAATAATATTTTTTCTAAATAAGATTAAAAAAAATTCCTCTGCTACCTCTATTGCTTCTACTTTTCAAAAATATCTATCTTTTTCAAAAACAACTTAGTTTTTCTAAAAATGGACAATTTGGGTCTCTTCAGCACATGAGCAGCTACAAAACCCATATCTTTGATTTTTCCTAAAAAAAATTGTTTTACATCTTCTATTTTTGAGGAGTTCTCACATGTTGGTGAAAAATCATATTTCTAAAAAATGGATGATCTGGGTCTATTCAGAATGACATTCTCTAAAAAATCCATATCTCAGATTTGTATCCAAAAATCTACCTTTTTCTGAAGAAGATTCAAAAAATGTCTCTATTACCTCTACTACTTCTACTTTTAAAAAAACTCTATCTTTTTCAAGAATAACTTAGTTATTTCGAAAAGGGTCTCTTAAGCACAGGCCTACAAAACCCATATCTTTGATTTCTCCCAAAATAATTTGTTTCATAGCTTCTATTTTTGAGGGGTTCTCACATGCTAGTAAGAAAATCAATTTTTTGAAAAATAGACAATCTGGGTCTTTTCAGAATGACATTCTCTACAAAACCCATATCTCATATTTTTCTTCAAAAATCTACCATTTTTTTGAAGAATATTCAAAAAAATTGCCTCTTCTACCTCTACAACTTCTACTTTTCAAAAAACTCTATTCAAGAATAACTTAATTTTTGAAAAAATAGGTGATCTCAGTGAGCACACAAACGCTAACAAAACCCATATCTCTAATTTTTCTCGAAAAACTTTACTTCCCAGCTTCTATTTTTTAGGCATTATCGAATGTTGGTGAAAAATTTGTTTTTTCAAAATATGGATGATCTAGGTTTATTAAAAACGACATTCTCTGCAAAACCCATATCTCATATTTTTATCAAAAATCTACCCTTTTCTGAATAAGATTCAAAAAAATTGCCTCTACTACCTCTACTACTTTTTGAAAAACTCCATCTTTTTTCAAAAACAACTTAGTTTCTAGAAAAATAGTTGATTTGGGTCTCTTCAGCACACGAGCACCTACAAAAGCAATATCTCTAATTTTTCTTGAAAAAAATTGCTTCGTAGTTTCTATTTCTGAGGGTTTTTCGCATGTTGGTGAAAAGATTAGTTTTTCAAAAAATGGACAATCTGGGTTTTTCTAGAACAACATTCTCCACAAAACCCATATCTTGAATTTTTAACCAAAAAAATGTGCCCTTTTTTCTGAAAAAGATACAAAAAATTTGCCTTTTCAAAAAACTCAATTTTTTCAAGAACAACTTAGTTTTTTTGAAAAATAATCAATTGGGTCTCTCTTTGACACACGAGGACCTACAAAACCAACATCTCTAATTTTTCCCAAAAAAAATTGCTCTGTAGCTTCTATTTTTGAGGGATTTTCGCATGTTCATGAAAAAATCAATTTTTCGAAAAATGATCTGGGTTTGTTCAAAATGACATTCTGTACAAAACCCGTGGCTCAAATTTTCTCCAAATATCTTTCATTTTTCCTAAGAACATTAAATTTTTTGCCTCTACTACCTCTACTCTACTTTTCAAAAAACTCTATCCTTTTCAGGAACAAGTTAGTATTCAAAAAGCAGACGATCTGGGTCTCTTTAGCACACAAGCAACTACAAAACCCATATCTTAGATTTTTCTCCAAAAATATGCCATTTTTCTATAAAATATTTTTAAAAAATTCCTCTACTACCTCTACTACTTCCACTTTTCAAAAAATATTATCTTTTTCTGGAACAACTTAGTTTTTTGAAAAATAAATGATTTGGATTTCTTCAACGGATGAGCATGTACAAAACCCATATCTCTAATTTTTCCCAATTTTTTTGCTTCACACCTTCTACTTTTTAGGGGGTTCTTGAATGTTTGTGAAAAAATTAGTTTTTTAAAAAGTGGACAATCTGGGTTTATTCAGAACAACATTCTCTACAAAACCCATATCTTAGATTTTTCTCTAAAAATCTATCCCTTTTCTAAAGAATATTAAAAATAATTGCCTCTATTACTTCTACTTTTCAAAAAACTCTATCTTTTTAAGGAACAACTTCGTTTTATGAAAAATGGATGATTTTGGTCTTTTCAGTACATGAGCACCTACAAAACCCATATCTCCAAACAAAATTGATTTTTTTTGCCTTTAGAGCTTCTATTTTTCAGGTGTGTTCTCTCATGTTGGTGAAAAAAATAGTTTTTCAAAAACTATTGATCTAGGTCTATTCAGAATGACATTCTCTACAAAACTCATATCTCAAAATTTTTTCTCCAAAAATCTGCCCTTTTCTGAAGAAGATTCAAAAAAATTGTCTTTAATAACCCTACTGCTTCTACTTTTCAAAAAACTGTATGTTTTCCAAGAACAACCTTTTTTTCTTGAAAAATGGATGATGTAGATCTATTCAACACACGATCACTTACAAAACCCATATCTCTGATGTTTCTCCAAATAAAATTCCTTTGCAGCTTCTATCTTTGAGGGGTTCTTGCATATTGTTAAAAAAATTAGTTTTTTTGAAAAATCGACAATCTAGGTCTATTCAAAATGGCATTCTCTACAAACCCATACCTCAAATTTTTCTCCAAAATACTGCCCTTTTTTGTGAAGAAGTTTAATTTTTTTTTCCTCTATTACCTATCCTACTTCTAGTATTCAAAAAACTCTATATTTTTCAAGAACAACTTAATTTTTCAAAAAACAGACGATCTAGACTTCTTTAGCACACGAGCACCTACAAAACCCATATAATTGATTTTTCCCAAAGAAAATTGCTTTGTAGCTTCTATTTTTGAGGGGTTCTCACATGGTGAAAAAATTTGTTTTTTGAAAAACGAATGATCTAGGTCTATTCGGAACAACATTGTCCACAAAACCCATATCTCAAATTTTTCTCCCCAAATATTCCCCTTTTTGAAGAAGATTAAAAAAAAATTCCTTTACTACCTCTATTGCTTCTACTTTTCAAAAAACTCTATCTTTTTTAGGAACAAGTTAGTGTTTCGAAAAAAAAATGATGTGGGCCTCTTCAAGACACGAGCACCTTTAAAACCTAGATCTCTGATTTTTCCTCAAAAAAAATTTCTTCGCAACTTTTATTTTTGAGGGGTTCTCTCATGTTGGTTATGATGAGGGCAAAATGTGTCATTCTTTTAGCTCTTATTTTTGTCAAAACCTTGTCATCTTTCCTAGTGTCTCCTGTCGTTCCTGTCACTTTTTGTTAATGATTATAAGGTATTTTATGAAATAGAAGAAAAGGTTAAAACTAGTGAAAATACCGATTTTGTTGACCGTTGTTAACTGTCTTTATGATTCTGGCGACAAGAAGTGTTTAATGGTTGACAACGAACATGAAGGATATTGGTGGAAGGATAACTGAATTGCTGAAGTTATATTTTCATTTTGGTTTTACTCGTCAAAGATTAGTCATTATGTTTTAGGTTGTTACGTTGTTCTTGGAAAACTTTCAAAAGACTTTAAAACTATTTTGATTATCTTGTAGAGGTTGTTAGCTAAAAGCAACTAACAACCAAATTTTTTTATCGATTACATCTAAAAGACTGCTAGACATATAGGTAGCTTCAATATGTATATATATGTGTGTACGCTGAAACTAGATATCAATATACATAATTAAAAGCAGAACCGTGCTAATTTTCTATATACTCTGTCTGTGTTGTTTGGATGAATGTAAGCGATAGTAGAATAATTCTATGAACGTGAGTTTTATCATCCAACAACTAGCGAAGGAAGGGCCCACTTCCTCGGTTGATTGGTGATTATTGCATTAAGATTATGTGTGTGGTAATGTATGCTTTGAATTTATAAGTTGTTTGATTATTTCATTACTGTATTGTTGTCTAAATCTTTTGTTGTGTGATTCATTTCCACAAAGGTATTAATCGGTATCGAGTTGTCAAATTCTTACCAATACAATCTGTATTCATTCAATAGTTGTTTGCTGGTATATGCAGATCATTAAACATAAGAGCAGTTTAAATAAGTTAATTAGATTGTTCCAAATTTTGATTAAGTAGTATTGGAGGTTTGTTTTCAGTAGTTCTACTTTTCAAAAAACTCTATCTTTTCAAGAACATCTTAGTTTTTCGAAAAACTATCAATTTGGGTCTCTTCAACACATGAGAGCTTACAAAATCCATATCTTTGATTTTCCCCAAAAAAATTACCTTCACATCTTCTATTTTTGTGGCATGCTAGCATGTTGGTGAAAAAATCATTTTTTTGAAAAATGGATGATCTAGGTTTGTTTAGAATGACATTCTCTACAAAACCCATATTTCATAATTTTCTCCAAAAATCTATCCTTTTTTGAATAAGATTCAAAAAAATTGCCTCTCTTACCTCTACTACTACTTTTCAAAAAACTCTATCTGTTTTAGGAACAACTTAGTTTTTCAAAAAATAGACAATCTATGTTAGAGTAATTGGTTATTTACTTGATTAATTAAACAACATTTGTTTAATTAATTAAAGTCCCTTTTATCTCTTTTACACTTAAGCTAACATTAGGTGCATAATAATTAATTATTTTATTAATTATTAATGTGCAAGCCTAGGGTTTTCCTTTTTTAGGGTTTTTGACCTATATGTGGTTGAAAATTTTTCTTTTGTAATTATTTATTTTACACATTTGTGAATACAAAGCTCCACATCTTTGAGCATGTTACTATCTCTTTGTTGCTTCTCTTTGCTTCTCCCTGTAACAGGTTTTCTTAGCTTGCAGAGATCACTAGGCTCCTATGAAGTTGTATTTGCTCAACTTCTACATGGTATCAGAGCTTCAGATCTGCAACTACCTGTTCTTGTTTTGAGAATTTTTGCATTGGAAGCAGATCTGGGGTTTCAGAAGTTTTTGTTGTGGATCTGGGGGGAGTTTATTTTTCATGCACTTTGGGAAAAAATCGACATCACGGTTGAGTCCGTAGCAGTCCAAAACCCCCAAAACGATTGTCAATTCATCCATTTTGGACACATTTGATCCAAAGGGCAAAACATTTTTATCTATACGGTCATTGTCTGCACGCCGTTCGAGGTAAAAAAATATATAAAATATTTTCATATTTTTTCTTGCTTGCAAAAAAAATCATAAAAAAAAAAATTGTTTTTTCAAAAAAAATGGAAAAAGCCCATTTTTTGGGCATGCGTTTTTGACAATTTTTTAAAAAATTATGGTTACCTCACCGCTCATTATAGGGTGGTCTAACTACCTATAAGGGCCCGGGTACCACCACCTTATGGGCCGCTTTGTCCCTTGGGCCCGCCAGCAACCGCATGGGTACCGCCCGCCACCCTAGGTGGGTGGCCCCATCATGGGCGACCTTTTTAATTTTTTTTAAATTAACAATGTAATTTGTTTTTATTGTTTTAAAAAAAAAGAAAAACCAATTTTCTGAAATAAGCCGAATTGTGCAAATTCAGTGATGGCCAAATGGCCGTCAATTTTAACATCATAGTTTTACAGTGACAGCCGTTTGACCATCAAATTTATTCCAGTACTGTGTTTTTTTCTCCTTTGGAGCCTTTTTCTTCCAGAGGCCATAACTTTTGCCCACAGTGTCGAAATCGGGCAAACGAGATATCATCGGAAAGAGGATTCAGAGAAATTTTCAATGGTGTAGGTATTTTTTGGATATTTTTTTCTCAGGTCCCTGTTATTTCCAGTTAAAGTCAGCTCTTCTTTTCAAGTGTTGCCTTCAGTGTTTTTCGACATAACTTTTGCATACGATGTCAAAAATGGGCAAACAAGATATCGTCGGAAAGCTAGTTCCAAACTCTTCACAATGGTGTAGGTGGTTCTTCAATTTGATTTTTGGTTTTTTCCAGAAATCCTTCTTCTTGCTGTTGTCCTTTTTGGACCTTATGGGCTCACATTGCATGTTTTTTTTAATCATCTATAAACGCACTAAAATAAAGTGCCTTAGCTTTGTATGAGTATTTTTAGAATTCTTGCACATTGATTTGTGCCTTATTATACTTGCACTATGTTATAAAGTGCCATTGGGGGGTTTGATGTTATGCCTTTGTTTGCGATCATACCTATGTCAAGTGAGTGTCCCTTCGATGACAAAAACCTCATGTGTGTGTGCCTTTGCTTGCACACCCTTTATATTTGCTTGTACTTTCATGTTTGCACATTCAGATGTTCTTGATTCTTCTTCATGCACTACATTCAGGCATTTCATTGTAGAGTACCTATCATACCTCTTCCTTGTCAACATTATGGGGGGTTTCTACTATTGGTGTTAATGCTTCCTTGGTTTCGTTGGAGTGAGCTATGTATACAGAATTTGTTCCTATGTATACAGTATTTATTCCTATTCATCATCTATTTTCAGTGGAAGTTCTTGTTTCAACATTTCAGCAGTCATTCTTCGACAGAGTTTGCAGTTTCTTCATGCTTCTATGGCGTTCATCCTTTGTTCCTATCTTTTGGGACAATTTCTTCTTGATTGGAGGCATCTTCATCCTTCATTCTTGTTTGGAGGCTTCTTTGTCCTTCACTTGTATTTCTCTTTTTTGGAGTAGAGTTTTTCCCATGAGGTTTTCTCTATTTCTCTACTTTATAGAGATTTGGTTGTATTTGGGTGCCTGATCAGGCCTAGTTGTCGAGACCCATTGCTTTTTCTTTCACTAGCTTCTTCTAGGTTTTAGCTTCTCCCTAAGTCTAGCTTAAGGGGGGGGGGGGAGGTGTTAGAGTAATTGGTTATTTACTTGATTAATTAAACAATATTTGTTTAATTAATTAAAGTCCCTTTTATATCTTTTACACTTAAGCTAACATTAGGTGCATAATAATTAATTATTTTATTAATTATTAATGTGCAAGCCTAGGGTTTTCCTTTTTTAGGGTTTTTGACCTATATGTGGTTGAAAAATTTTCTTTTGTAATTATTTATTTTACACATTTGTGAATACAAAGCTCCACATCTTTGAGCATGTTACTGTCTCTTTGTTGCTTCTCTTTGCTTCTCCCTGTAATAGGTTTTCTTAGCTTGCAGAGATCACTGGGCTCCTATGAAGTTGTATTTGCTCAACTTCTACAATCTAAGTCTCTTCCACACACGAGCACCTACAAAACTCATATCTCTAAATTTTTCCAAAAAAAATTATTTCACAGTTTCTATTTTTGAGGGATTCTCACATGTTGGTGAAAAATCAATTTTTCAAAAAATGGATGATTTAGGTCTATTCAAAACGACATTCTCTACATAATCCATATTTCAAAATTTTCCTCCAAAAATCTACCTTTTTTCGAAGATCTTTCAAAAAAATTCCCTCTACTACCTCTATTACTTCTAATGTTCAAAAAACTCTATCTTTTTGAGGAACAACTTAGTTTTTCAAAAAATGGACGATCTAGGCCTCTTCAGCACTCGAGCTCCTACAAAACCCTTATCTTTGATTTTTCCCAAAAAAATTGCATGTTGGTGAAAAATATCAGTTTTAAAAGAACAATCTAGATCTATTCAGAATGACATTCTCTACAAACCCATATCTCAATTTTCTCCAAAGATCTACCATTTTTTTGAAGATTCAAAAATTTGTCTCTATTGCCTTAATTGCTTCTACTTTTCAAAAAAATCTATCTTTTTCAAGAACAACTTAGTTTTTTTGAAAAACAGACGATTTGAATCTCTTCAGCACAAGATCACCTACAAAACCCATATCTTCGATTTTTCATGAAATTGTTTGCTTCTCATCTTCTATTTTTGAGGGGTTCTCACATGTTGGTGAAAAAATAGTTTTTCGACAAATGGATGATCTGGGTGTATTCAAAACAACATTGTCTACAAAACCAATATCTAAGATTTTTCTCTAAAAATCTGTCATTTTTCTGAAGAAGATTCAAAAAAAATTCCTTTGTTACCTCTACTACTTCTACTTTTCAAAAAACTCTATCTTTTTGAGAACAACTTAGTTTCTCAAAAAATCATATCTACAAAATCTATCTTTTTGAGAACAACTTAGTTTCAGCATACATCTACAAAACCCATATCTCTGATTTTTCTTGAAAAGATTGCTTTGCACCTTCTATTTTTGAGGGGTTCTTGCATGTTGGTGAAAAATCACCCCATAAGAGGGTATGAGTGATACTGGAAATCCCCGCATAATGAAGTAGCTCCTACATTGATGATGAATGTTTGAATACCAAAGAGTGTCCAATGTATGAAAACAACATGCCTCTCCTTAGGAACAAATAAGTTCAATGGTTGATGTAGAAGCAAATCCAAATCCAATAAGGGACATGAGGGTAGAAGCCTATTGTACCCAAAATCAAAATTTTTGCTTCATTAAGGCATTTTGGTAAAAACAGTCAAAATGTCGTAAAATGGTCGTTAAAAGCTAAATAAGGTTAAAATTTCTAAAAATAGCAATTTTTTATTTTTAGAAAAAAATTAAAAATAAAAGGACTATAGGGTTTTTTTGGGTTTATTGTCAAAAGGATGCTCGCAAAATTATGGAAAATTCTAAAATTAGAATTTCAGCCCTAGTTTTAGGATTTTTAAGAAAAACCCTAAAAATAAAATCTTTGCAAAAAAGGCTCAAATTGATTTTGATTGGTTTATTTTACGTCATGATCACATTGGTCCAACCAGAATTGTCAAAAAGTTAGTTTTTCTCTAGTGGGTCCATTTTTCTTTTTTCAAAAGAAAAGTTAGGACCTTCAAGGTCGCCAATGGAGGATGGGTAGATACCGAGTGTTAGAATCTAAGTCTTAAAACCTACACAAAATGATCTACAAAAAAAAAGTTGTTTGAAAAATAGTGAATGGAGGAGGGGAATCCGAAAAGTTGAAAATTACAAAAAAAATTGTTGTCTAGAGCAAAAAAGCACCCCTACTAGCTAGGGGTGCCTAAGGTTTCAAGCAGTCAGAAGTGCTTTAAAGGTTTGCAACTGTAAATAGTTTCTTTCTAGATTTTAACAGACTTTCCAATGAATTCATCAGCTAGTCCAGAGGAATCATCAAATGTTGTGAAATGCACATCGAGTGAAGACACAATAGGAAACACAAGGGTCACAAGGAAAAGCTGAGGAAAAACACCCCTACTAGCCAAGGGCACCCAAGATGTTAAGTAGTCAAAAGTTCTTTTAGGATTGGAAACTACAAACGATTTCTTTCTAGATTTGAGCAAGCTTTCTGACAAGTCTAGCATCTAGGTCACAGGATCTATAAAATCCCTCAAAATGATGATCCAATAGAAAATGAAGAAATTCAATTTAAAAATGAACAATCCAGGTCTCTTCAGCATGCAAGCACCTACAAAACCCATATCTCCAAATTTGCTTGAATTTTTTTTCTTTGTAGCTTCCATTTTTGAGGGGTTCTTGTATGTTGGTGAAAAAAATAGATTTTCAAAAAATGGATGATCTGGGTCTATTCAAAACGACATCTCTACAAAACCCATATGTAAGATTTTTCTCCAAAAATCTTCCCTTTTTTGAAGATACAAAAAAAATTACTCTGCTACCTCTACTTCTTCTACTTTTCAAAATCCTCTATTTTTTAGGAACAACTTATTTTTTCAAAAAAATGGACGATTTGGGTCTATTCAGCACAGGAGCACCTACAAAACCCATACATCTCATATTTTTCCCCTGAAAATTTGCTTCATAGCTTCTATTTTTCATGGGTTTTTGCATGTTGGTGAAAAAATCAGTTTTTAAAAATAAATGACCTTGGTCTATTCAGAATGGAATTCTCTACAAAACCCATATCATAGATTTTTCTCCAAAAATATGCCCTTTTCTAGAAAAATATTCAAAAAAATTGCCTATGCTACCTTTATTGCTTCTACTTTTCGAAAACCTCTATCTGATTTAGAAAGAACTTATTTTTTCAAAACATAGATGATCTAGGTCTCTTCAGCACACGAGCACCTACAAAACCCATATCTCAATTTTTTCCCAAAATTTCTCTTCACAACTTCTATTTTTGAGGGGTTTTCACATGTTGGTGAAAAAAACAATTTTTCAAAAAATAGACGAGTTGGGTCTACTTAGTACAACATTCTCTACAAAACCCATATCTCATATTTTCTCCAAAAATATGCCCATTTTCTAAAGAAGATTCAAAAAAATTACCTCTATTACATGTACTATTTCTACTGTTCAAAAAACTTTTTTCAAGAACAACTTTTTTTTTCAAGAAACTCATGATCTAGGTCTCTTTAGCACATGAGCACCTACAAAACCCATATCTCTGATTTTTCATTATAAAATTTGCTTCACAACCTCTATTTTTAAGGGTTCTTGCATGTTCATGAAAAAAATAGTTTTTCAAAAAACGGATGAATCTAGGTTTATTTAGAATGCCATTCTCTACAAAACCAATATCTCAGATTTTTCTCCAAAATTTTATCATTTTTGAAGAAGACTCAAAAACTTTGCCTCTACCTCTATAGTTTGTACTTTTGAAAAGAAACTCTATTTGTTTCAGGACCAATTTAGTTTTTTGAAAAATAAACAATCTGGGTCTCTTCAGCACACAAGCACCTGCAAAAATCATATCTCCAGTTTTTCCCAAACAAAATTGATTGGCAGCCTCTATTTTTGAGGGGTTCTTGCATGTTGGTGAAAAAAATAGTATTTTGAAAAATGGGCGATCTTGATCTATTTAGAATGACATTTTCTACAAAACCCATATCTTAAATTTTTCTCCAAAAATCTACCCTTTTTCAGAAGAACATTAAATTTTTTTGTCTCTACTACCTCTACTACTACTTTTCAAAAAACTCTATCTTTTTGGGGAACAATATAGTTTTTAAAAAAAATGGACGATCTGGGTCTCTTCAACACATGAGCACCTACAAAACCTATATCTCTCATTTTTCTCAATTTTTTTTGCTTTGTAGCCTCTATTTTTGAGGGGTTCTCACATGTTGGTGAAAAAATTAGATTTTTGAATAATGGACAATTTTGGGTCTATTTAGAACAAAATTCTCTACAAAATCCATATCTTAGATTTTCCTCCAAAAATTTGCATTTTTTGGGGAAGAAGAATATTCAAAAAATATTTTTGTTACCTCTACTACTACTTTTAGAAAAACTTTATCATTTTGGTGAACAACTTAGTTTTTTGAAAAATGGACGATCTAGGTATCTTCAGCACACGAGCACTTACAAAACCCATATCTCTGATTTTTCCAAAAAAAATTGCTTTATAGCTTCTATTTTTTAGGGGTTTTCGCATGTTGGTGAAAAAATTAGTTTTTCAAAAAACAAACCATCTGGATCTATTTAGAATGACATTCTCTACAAAACCCATGTCTTAGATTTTCTCCAAAAATCTACCCTTTTTTCTAAAAAGTTTCAAATTTTTTGTCTTTGTGACCTCTACTACTTCTACTGTTCAAAACACTCTATCTTTTTAAGAAACAACTTAGTTTTTTGAAAAATAGATGATCTGGGTCTATTTAGAATGGCATTCTCTACAAAACCCCTATCTAAGATTTTTCTCCAAAAATATGTCCTTTTTTTGAAGAAGATTCAAAAACCTTGCCTCTACTACCTCCACTACTTCTACTTTTCAAAACACTCTATCTTTTTCAACAACAACTTAGTTTTTCAAAAAAAAAAATGATTTGGGTCTCTTCGGCACAAAAGCACCTACAAAACCCATATCTCCAATCTTTCCCATAAAAATTTACTTCCTAGCTTCTCTTTTTGAGGGGTTCTCACATGTTGGTGAAAAAAATAATTTTTTTGCTACCTCTACTGCTTGTACTTTTAAAAACCCTCTATCCTTTTCAAGAACAACTTAGTTTTTTGAAAAACAGGCAATCTTGGTCTCTTCAGCACACAAGCACCTACAAAACCCATATCTCTATTTTTTCTCAAAAAAATTGATTCATAGCTTATATTTTTAAGGGGTTCTCGCATGTTGGTGAAAAAATCTATTTTTCAAAAAATGGATGATCTGGGTCTATTCAAAATGACATTCTCTACAAAACCCATATCTCTGATTTTTCTTCAAAATTTGCCCCTTTTTGAAGAATATTTAATTTTTTTCTCGTACTACCTCTTCTACTTCTACTTTTCAAAAAAACTTTATCTTTTTCAAAAACAACTTATTTTTTCGAAAAAAGGATGATCTAGGTTTTCTTTAGTACATTTACAAAACCCATATTTTTTATTTTTCTCAAAAAAGTTTGATTCGTAGCTTTTGTTTTTGGGGGGTTCTCACATGTCGGTGAAAAATCAATTTTTCAAAAAATGAATGATCTAGGTCTATCCAGAATGATAGTCTCTGCAAAACCCATATCTGAGATTTTTCTCCAAAAGTCTGCCCTTTTTTTGAAGAAGATTCAAAATTTTCCTCTACTACCTCTATTGCTTCTACTTATAAAAAATCTCTATGTTTTTAGGAAAAACTTAGTTTTTCAAAAAAATGGATAATATGGGTCTTTACAACATACGAGCACCTACAAAACCCATATCTCTAATTTTTCCCATTTTTTTTTCTTTCCAGCCTCTATTTTTGAGGGGTTATCGCATGTTGGTGAAAAAATAGATTTTTGAATAAGAAACGATTTGGGTCTAATTAGAACAACATTCTCTACAAAATCCATATTTCAGATTTTTCTTCAAAAATCTGCATTATTTTTTAAAAAGACTCTAAAATTTTGCCTTTGTTACCTCTACTACTACTTTTCAAAAAAATATTTTTTTGGGGAACAATTTAGTTTTTCAAGAAAAGGACAATTTGGGTCCCTTTAGCACATGAGCACCTACAAAATTCATACCTTCAAGTTTTCCCCAAAAAAATTACTTTGCAGCTTCTATTTTTTAGGGGTTTTCGCATGTTGGTGAAAAAAATAGTATTTCCAAAAATAGACCATTTGGGTCTATTTAGAACTACATTCTCTACAAAACCCATGTCTCAAATTTTCTCCAAAAATTTGTCATTTTTCTAAAGAAGTTTAAAAAAAAAATCATCTATTACCTCTACTAAATCTACTATTTAAAAAACTCTATATTTTTAAAAACTTAGTTTTTTTAGAAATAGATGATTTGGGTCTCTTCAGCACACGAGAACCTACAAAACCCATATCTTTGTTTTTTCCAGAAAAATTTTGTTTCACAACTTTTATTTTTGAGGGGTTCTCACATGTTGGTGAAAAAATTAATTCTTGAAAAAATGGACAATCTGGGTCTATTCAAACCGACATCTCTACAAAACTCCTATCTAAGATTTTTCTCCAAAGCTATGTCCTCTTTTTGAAGAAGATTTAAAAACTTTGCCTCTACTAGCTCTACTGTTTCTTTTCAAAAAACTTTATCTTTTTCAAGAACAACTTAGTTTTTCAAAAAATAGATGATTTGGGTCTCTTCAGCACACGAGTGCCAACAAAACCCATATTTTTGATCTTTCCTGAAATTTTTTTTTTCACAGCTTCTATTTTTGAAGGGTTCTTGCATGTTGGTGAAAAAAATAGTTCATCAAAAAATGGATGATCTAGATCTATTCAGAATGATATTCTCTACAAAACCCTTATCTTAGATTTTTCTCAAAAAATATGTCCATTTTTGTGAACAAGATTAAAAAAAAAATGCCTCTACTACGTCTACCGCTTGTACTTTTCAAAAACCTCTATATTTTTCAAGATCTAATTAGTTTTTCAAAAAATGGACGATCTTGGTCTCTTTAGCACATGAGCACCTACAAAACCCATATCACTGAATTTTCTCAAAAAAATTTGCTTCATAGATTTATTTTTTAGTGGTTCTCTCATGTTGGTGAAAAAATATATTTTTTGAAAAATGGATGATCTAGGTCTATTCAGAATGACATTCTCTACAAAACCCATATCTCATATTTTTCTTCAAAAATCTGCCCTTTTTCTGAAAAATATTTAAAAAAATTACCTCTACTACTTCTACTTTTCAAAAAACTCCATCTTTTTTTAAAACAACTTAGTTTTTGAAAAACAAACAATCTCGGTTTTCTTCAGCACACACACCTACAAAACCCATATCTCATATTTTTGTCCAAAAGTATTCCCTTTTTCTTAAGAAGATTCAAACAAATTGCCTCTATTACCTCTTCTAATTTTCAAAAAATTATATTTTTCAGGAACAACTTAGTTTTTCGAAAAACAGATGATCTGTGGTCTCTTCAACACATGAGCACCCAAAATACCCATATCTCTATTTTTTCTCGAAATAATTTTCTTCACAACTTCTTATTTTGAGGGTTCTTGCATGTTTGTGAAAAAAATAGTTTTTCGAAAAATAGATGAATCTGGGTCTATTCACAATGACATTCTCTACAAAACCCATATCTTAAATTTTTCTCCAAAAATCTTCCCTTTTTGTAGAAAAAGATTCAAAAAAATTGCCTCTACTACCTCTACTTCTTTTCAAAAAACTCCATGTTTTTCAGGAACAAATTAGTTTTTTGAAAAATGGACGATCTAGGTCTCTTCAACACACAAGCACCTACAAAACCCATATCTCTGATTTTTCCTGAAAAAATTCTTTTGCAACTTTTATTTTTGAGGGTTCTCTCATGTTGAAAAATTCAATTTTTTGAAAAACAGACCATCTAGGTCTATTTAAAATGACATTCTCTACAAAAGCCACATCTCTTATTTTTCTACAAAAATCTACCCTTTTTCTGAATAAGATTTAAAGAATTTTCCTCTACTACCTCTACTACTTTTACTTTTCAAAAAACTCTAGGAACAACTTAGTTTTTTTGAAAATCAAACTATCTGGGTCTCTTCAGCACACGAGCACCTACAATAGCCATATCACTAATTTTCTCGAAAAAATTTGCTTCGCAGTTTCTATTTCTAAGGGGTTCTCACATGTTAGTCAAAAGAATCATTTTTTCAAAAAATGAACGATCTCAATTTGTTCAGAATGACATTTTCTAGAAAACCCATATCTCAGATTTTTCTCCAAAAATATGCCCCTTTTCGAAAGAAGATTAAAGAAAATTGCCTCTACTACCTCTACTATTACTTTTCAAAAAATTTATTTTTCTAGGAACAACTTTATTTTCAAAAACAAATGATCTGGGTTTTCTTTAGCACACGAGCACCTACAAAACCCATATATCTGATTTTTCGTAAAAACATTTGCTTTGCAGCTTCTATTTTTTAGGGGTTCTCGTATGTTAGTAAAAAACTAGTTTTTCAAAAAATGGACGATCTGTGTCTATTAAGAACGATATTCTCTACAAATCCCATATCTTATATTTTTGTCCAAAACTCTGTTAGAGTAAAGGTTTTAACTTAATTATGTTAATTAAGTTACCTTTATTCCCTTCTTAAGATTTCACTTTAGTTTGCATAATGTGACATTTAATAATTATATTAATTATTAAATGTTTACCTATTAGGGTTTCTTTTAGGTTTTGCATGATCTCCTTCCTTAAGGATTGATCCATTGAATATTTTTCATTCTCTTAATCTGATAATATAATCTCTCAATATTTCATAACTTCAAACCCTCATTTGCTTTTTTGTCCATTCTCTTCCCTATGACAGGTATCCATTTGCATGCATGTGTTCTTGGACTCTGAAGTTGGTTTTGACAACTTCTACATGGTATCAGAGCGGACTTGCTACAGCCTGTTCTTGTTTGAAGAATTTGGAGCTACGAGGGTTGGATTAGACATTCACAGTTTTGCAAGGTGATTTTTTTTGTGGATCTGACATACTTCATTTTTTGGGTTCACTTTGGGCCCAAACGGACCTTGCCGTTGGATTCACAGCATCTAAAAACCCCTAAATCGATTGTTCATTCGTCGATTTTGGCCACAGTTGATCAAGGAGGCAAAAAAATATGCCCCAAGGCTGTATAGCCCTAGGGCACGCCTTCTGAGGCAAAAATTTTCAAATTTTTTTAAAAAAATCAAAGATTTTAATTTTTGTGGGCACTGCCCGTTCAAATCCATCGCGCCACCGGTGCACCGCCCAACGGCCACCGCCCAGCCACCGCCATCGGCGGCATCCACCGGCTGTGGCCAAGCAGCCACCGTCGCGTCGTGTGCTCACCACCCGTGCATCGCCCGCGCTCAGCGTGTACGCTGCCAACAACCAGAGCACCACTAGGGAGCCACCAGGCCCCTCCAAAAAATTTTTTAAATCCACTTTCACTGAAACATGCATATCTTGGGTGTTTTTTCTCCATTTTTCAAACAAAAATAGGCATTGGAAATCTAGCTCCGAGCACGTCATGATGGTTTAGGATATTTTCCAAAATTTTGCAATTTGTCTATATTTTTTCGCAGTCAAAGTCAGATGATTTTTCTGCACTCCAGAGGGCATAACCTAGTTGTTTTTGCTCTATTTTTCGAAAACAAATTGGAAAGCTATGAATGCGCTCTATTCAGATCTACTGTTATTTTTTTCAAAAAATTTATGAGGTACAAAAGTTTCAATCTGAAACCTTTTTGCCTTTTTCCTATTTTCTACTGAAAAATTTCTACTGGGGTTTGGTTTTTTGCATTGTGGGGGAAGTTTTTTTCTTGCTTTCTATCATTACTTCAGAAAACCAGAAACTCTTCACATTGAACATGCATTAAAACCTCTCCAAACATGGCTGAAAACACTTCTACTATTGAACTTCTCACACCTCATAACTATCATACCTGGAAGGCATTCATGACATGTCTTCTCAGATCAAAGGGGTTGTGGTCCTGTTTAGATACAGTTCAGCCAGTTTTGACAAGGCCATTTAAGTTTATGTAACATAGAAATAAGATGGATGAGGCTATGGGTTTAATTTCCTTACATGTTTTAGACAACTTGTTGTTTCATCTTGATGCATGTAATAGTTCTCTTGAAATGTGGACCAAGTTCAATGATTTATTTGGTACCATCAATCAGTTCCATGCACTAAAAATTGAGGCAAAGTTGAATTCACTTGTACCTAATTCTTTTCCCTACATTGAGGACTTTCTGATGAAATTCAAACAACAAAGATCTCTTCTACAAGGTTGTGGTAAGGTTAAGACTGATATAGAGTGTATTTACCTGATTTTGTCAAAGCTTCGTGGGAACTTTTAGATATTCTCATCTACCTTCCATTCTACTATGGATGCCTTGGGTGTGCATTTTACCATGCCTTCTTTTGAGGTGTTTTGTGATCTTTTGACACGAGAGCAAGCTACAATATCATAGTTGGATGCTCTCACAGGATCACCACACCAAGCATTGGTAGCACAGTCATCTCAGGGGAAGAAGAAGCAGAAACAGAAACATAAACCAAAGACCACAGAGCATTGGAAGGATTCTAGTTCACAGAACACTTCTGATTCACCTTCTCCTAAGGGGGAATCATCAAAGAAAGATAGACCTAAGTGTGCTTATTGCACTAAGCTAGGACATGATGAGTCCAAGTGTTATGAGAAGAAGATAGATGGATATGCAAAATAGGTTTCAAATTTGATAGCTCTTCTTGAGAAGAACCATATTTATCACTCTTCTTCATCTACATCAGGCGGGTCTTCTTCTTCATCATCATTCTAGATAGATGGACAGGCCCTAAATAAGGGTCATGTATTATGTGCAACCACCAGTTCACATTCATCTAGATGGCTATTGGATTCGGGTGCTTCACACCATATGGCATCTTCTCAGGACATGTTCTCATCTATCGAGGTTGCATCCTCACCACACATATTGATGGGTAATAACACTTATATGAGTGTATGTGGGAAAGGTTCTATCGACATTGATGATGGTACATTCAATGATGTACTATGTGTTCCATCTTTGTCCACTAACCTTCTCTCCATCTATCAGATTGCTTAGTGGGACAGGGAAGATAGTTGAGTTCACACCTGATTCAGTGTACATCAAAGACATTCAGACTGGCAACATTGTTGCAACAAGGACAATTGATCATTCTTCCCAATTGTATGCATTCACACACTTTGGTCCACCATCTCCCTCTCTTTCTAGAAGAGAGCATGCAATATCTGAGGAGAAGTTCGGTCACTTGAACTTATGTGTTCTTCCATCTATTCCTGAGACTAGTGTTGAGACTTCTACACCTCTTCCTCCTATTGAGATCACATCTATTCAGCAGGATACTTCTTTAGTTGTGACTGACATTGTTGCTCCACTCATTGAGCCATCAAGTGTAGTTGTTGAGGCCATATAAGAGGATATTCCTTTCCTCACAGATGACAGATTCATCACACCTATTATCCCTTCTTCATTGGAGATTCCATTTATGGATCATCTTGAGTTGTTTGATTCACCATTTTGTTATTTAGACACTCATGTTGCAGTTCAGTTCTTTAGTGAGCATCATCCAGGAATTCCATTTTGGGGGGGCTTTGGAGTCTCCACTCTCTCTCATGGGGGGGTATTTG